>ML661900.1:7729430-7748343 GCA_007570785.1 Antilocapra americana | reverse complement strand
GTGTGTGTGTGTGTGTGTGTGTGTGTGTGTGTGTGTGTGTGTGTGTGCTTCAGTGTAATTTCTTAAGCCTTCAGAAAATGCTGCAGCTTTTGCCACCATTCTTCTTTTTTAACCTTTTACAAATAATCAAAATTATGTATGGATGTGCGATTTTACTGTCCTTTTCTCTCAAATGCAGGCAATAAAAGTTGATTTGCACTAACAAGCTAAAAGCTCTGAGTGCTGTCAGACTGTGATGCCTTCCAGGAGTGAGAGCAGCTATCAGATCCTATGATGGTGGAACGTATTTTCACAATAGACATCAAAAAGATTTAGAATCCAAAGCTGGGATCCAATCTATTGTTCAGCGGTCAGCCAGTATGGAAGAAAAGATTCAGCTGCTTTTGATTTCAGCAGAGTCCAGGCATACTACAGCTGCTGCAGTTTCAGCCCTGTCTACTCTCTTCCATGCTCAGCAGGAATTCTGATTATGGTAGGTTCATAAGGATTCATAAGGTACAAAAATGCTTGTGAAAAAATATATGCTAGAAATGTCCTATGTTTATGCCATTGGCTCACAGTTGAAATTTCCATTAGTTACAAAGAAAGCTAGAAAATATAGTCAAAGAATATGTTAAAAATGAAAATATTTCTCTGATTATATGCATCTATCCTTCCCAGTTTACATTTAATTGGAAAATTTACTAAATTTGAAAAGATACTACTATGGTCCTGCATATAATTGTGGACTAGAAATATATGGCTGCCAATACGGTAAGATAAATTCAGCCTAATATATATATAATATATATATATATATATTGCTCTTTAAAAGATGAAAGTATAACTGCATGGTTTCAAACTTCAACCATTACATAGAATTGCCATATGACTACTATGTAACTATCATGATTGTGCTATTCAGGCAAACAAAAAGGTGTACCAAGAAATGATGGCACTTCCATGAAGAAAAGAATGTGCCTAGAAGGATGAATATAGTTTATATTGACAGACAGGCTAACCCATTTTATCATCTTCACCTTTCTCCCATCAATCAAAACTAGAGGGACACAAGTGGAATATTACAATGAGTTTAAAAAGAAATGTTTGCTAAACCATTAAGTCACTTCATACAATATAGACAGGAAGTAGAATGATAGTAGTCTAAGAGTCTTGGTTTTGGATGAACCCAAATAAATAGTCTCCAGGTTTTAATCCAAGCTGCCATTCATTGTAGTGAGTTCCATGAAAGAAATAAAAGCCCTCATACCTAGAAATCTATAGAGGTAACGAAGGATGTCTTCTCTGAGGAAGTCAATCGTCCAGGTCTACAGAATAAGAATTGGGGACAAAAAGTGTTGCAAGCAGAGAAAACAGCTTCAGCTATGTAAAAGATTTGTATTTTATTCAAGTAAAATCAAAAGCCACTGATGGGTATATAGCAGGAAAGTGGGAGGAGGTGATTTATGTTTACAACAATTGATCTGGCTGTTGTGGGGAGAATGAATTATAGAAGGGTAAGAATATAGGCAGGGAGATACAGTGGGGGAAACTGCAGTGGTCCAGCCAAGACATGATAAGGAATTGGACTAGAAATAGAGTGGCAATCAAGGCAGGCAGATAGATTTTAAATACATTTTGGAGGAATAAATGCCAATATTTGCTGACAGTTGAATATGTAGAATGGTACAGAGGGAGGCTTTAGGAGTATCTGTAGCTTTCTTGCTCAAGCAATGGGTAGATGTCCTATAGTGAAGCGATGTGGGCTGGGAAAGAAACAAGTGTGAGGGTAGGTGGTAATCAATCCATTTCAATCTGTGTAGTGAAGGTTATGGCAAGCCTTCCAGTGGAGATTCCAAGATGCAGTTGGATATTTGAACTTGGAGCCCAGATGAAAGAGGTAAATGACACTTTATAAATTCTGCTCATATGTCAGTGACTTCAGTTATGTTTCTATACATAGAAATGAATGCAGATACCACTTTCATGTAGTCTGTTTTTTATGTAATTCAATGGCACCCCACTCCAGTACTCTTGCCTGGAAAATCCCAAGGACAGAGGAGCCTGGTGGGCTGCATTCCGTGGGGTCACTAGGAGTCAGACACAACTGAATGACTTCACTTTCACTTTTCACTTTCATGCATTGGAGAAGGAAATGGCAACCCACTCCAGTGTTCTTGCCTGGAGAATCCCAGGGACCGGGGAGCCTGGTGGGCTGGCTGCCATCTATGGGGTTGCACAGAGTCGGACACGACTGAAGCGACTTAGCAGCAGTAGCAGCAGCAGTAGATCTCTACTGTTCCTCTGTTATAGAATGGATTAAAAAGTTCATTTGGATTTTATTCTTAAGAAAAAAGTTGAAGTAAGTAAGCTATGAGTCCATTAAAAGTAGTGGAAGGAGATGGAGATCAGCTCTAAGTAAATCCTGTGCAAAGGAATTTATCTTTCAAGTATTCACCTCTTCTGGAAGATGAGAGATTTTGTTAACCAATTAACTGAGACTGTTAAGGAAGTGTCAAGGGAAACAAATTTGCATTTTACATGAGGAAGCCACTTTTTATTGCAGACCTGGCAAGAACATTATAAACTTGTGTTAAGTGATGATATACCACTTCCAGAATCCCTGTTATGATCCTGGATTATAATCATTGAGTCATGATTAACAGATTTAAATACATGCTTTATTGGGGAAAAAATGGTGGCTGGTGGAATCAGGGACAAAACAGATACTGATTCAGGTTCTAAAACAGCTATTCCCCAGCCTCCTGATGAAAGATGAGACTGGAATTTGGCTGTATGACATCATTATTACTCATCAGGTTAGTAGAGTGGATAACAGGAGGTGAAGAATTTGTCATTAGGTGTTCTTGGGAACCATGAGGCTGAACTGAGGTCAGGATAGCAACATCCTGGAGGTAATCTAGAATTTACCTAGTTTGTTACTCAAAATTCACTTGGCCATTAACTGACTTCACTTCAGTTATCAGTATACATATTTTTGCTTAGCCCTCTGAATATTAAGCTCTTAGAAGAATTCTTTTATCTTTGTTTCTATACAAGGACTACTAAAATGATTCACATGTAGCCAGCATTAATTCATTAGATAAACATAGCTCTATTCATTTTGTGTGGTAAATTTGGGTTGCAACATTCATCCCATTAAAAAATCTATATATTTTAATCAATCAGTCAAAACATATTTATTGAACATTGACCATGTAGTCATTGTACTTAATGTATGTGTACTTATATGAGTGTGGTGTGTTCATAATTTATCAATGTTTTTTGAGTGAATAAATATGCAAAAAATTCAAGGAAAGTTAAGTATAGGCTAAATTTGTCAATGAATGCTCAAACAGAAAAGGTGAAACTTGAGCCATCCTTTGGGAAGAAATGGGTAGAGAAATAAGGAGCCAGCAACAGCCTCAATATTTGTATGGCAGTCATCCAGTGAAAGGACTTGCTTTGACAAGGAGCTAATGTACAAAGTGTTCCCGCTGTTATCTTAGTAAACAGCTTGGTCCCCAACACAAAGAAGGAGAGTTCTAACTAATTGTGGCTCCCCAAAAATTGGTAAATTTGGCTCAGATTGATGTTTTGCCTATAGCTGGGATCATCTCCAAGATTTTTAATACCATAAGATGAGTTGAACCTGGGGAATCTGGTTAGTTGAATAGGAATGTCAGGTGAACTAAGAAATTCATGCCAGTATCAGAGTACAAAAATTGATGATGCTATTACTATTACTACTACTAAACCTGATGAGTTTTTTATTTTGTTTTAATAGGCAAAGGTTTTGTTGCTTAGCATCCAATGTGGTAACTTTATTTCCTGGGTGGACATTACTCTTGTTGCTGCTGGTTACTGTGGTCCACAAAAAAAAAAAATGAATATGGCTGATTGAGTTTCAACTCTAACACTTGAACCAAAAGCTATTATAAAACTTTTGCAACAAATTTTAAGACCTGAAGCCTGATTCACCATTAAATTGATTAAATCTATCTATGTGTATAAGATGCAATAAGGACAGGAGGAGATGTAGAAATGTATTTACAGGGTAAACTTCATTCTATGTTTCTGTACTATCCACTGTAAGGGATAATTTTGAAAAAAAATTTTCTTATGGATATTTTCAAATAAAACCTAGATAGAACAGTAAAATGTATCCCCATCAAAAACTTCAGTAATTATCAATATTTGGCAAGTCCTGTTTCATCTATGTGTGCGCCCACTTCCTCTCTCTCCCTCGAGGTTTATTTTTAAGAAAATTCCAGGCATCATGTTATTTCACTGGTAAATGCTTTCAGTATTTATCCCTAAACTGTTAAAATTCTTATTTAAGTAGTAATAAAACCATGATGTGATTTCAAAGACTTCAGGGATACCTCCTCTATCCTTAATCTGTTTATTTACCAATGTCTAAAATCCTACAAACTTAACATTCTTTGTTGGAAGATAAAATACTAACCACCTCATTGGAACTGTCATAACTAAGACCTTTTCAGTTATGATTTATTAAGAAAAAGGTATTTGAATTTGCAAAGGACAATGACTGGCCATTTTTGAAATTTTATCTAGAACAGGGACAGACAGCCTAGAAAGTTTAGAAACGGTGAGAAGTTCCCCAAGATCCTAAAGTCATCTGTTCCTTGAGGATATAATAGTCACGGATGTGTAAAGTCACAGAATGGTGGGTAGTAGAGACAGGGTTGCAAGCCAGGTTTCCAAAGGCCACCACCTTAACTCTTGGTTCCCACCCACCCTCTATCCCTTCCTTGAATGACTTTCCTGAGATTGATGTTTAGTCTTCTGTAATGATGCCTGTAAGTGTATTACCTACTAGGCAGAAACAGATCAATCTTTGGGCTTCCCTGGTAGCTCAGCTGGTAAAGAATCCACCTGAAATTCAGGGGACCCTGGTTCAATTCCTGGGTTGGAAAGATTCCCTGGAGAAGGGCATTGCAACCCACTCCAGTATTCTTGCTTGAGGAATCCCCACGGACAGAGCCTGGCCGGCCACAGTCCATGCAGTCCATGCAGTTGCAAAGAGTTGGACATGACTGGGTGACTAAGCACACACACACACACACACACACACACACACACACACACACACACACACAAGTGTATCACCCCAGCATGTTTCTCCCTTCTAGTCATCCTTGCTCTAAACCCATGTCAATAAAATGCTTTGGATTTCTTTAATGTAGCATAGACATTATGTTGCATATCAAAACAGACTGAAGTTCCAATTCATCTTTCAAGTACAGCATGATTATTACTAGCTGGACAGTACTGGAATTCTGAAAATCTCTTCTAAACTCAATGGTTTCCTCAATATTCCCTGAGTTCATTTCCAGTGTGGACTCATGATTGACCTCTAAGGAAATGAACTAGAAGGCATGCACATTATTACAGACTGCAGCAACTTGGAAAGGACTACTGAAGATAAAATTTGAAGTCCCTGTGCCAAACTGAGCAGCCCATCCAACCTGATGGGTTGATATAAAATTTACTCCATTTTATAGGGAGGGCTTCCACTGCTCTTCACATGAAAACTTTTCATCTACTGCAGGAAGAAAAGACTGTGCCCGTGAAGCTTATGAGCTGCTAATATGTTGAGGACAGAGGATTTTGACAAAATCCCAAGCCACTGAAGGTCACATACTCCTTGGCACAACTGGGACTCACCAGGGGGCAAGGAAGGATATGCAAATTCTAAGCTATCATCATTTGGTTGAAGGAGAACCTGAGATGAACTACATGATTCTAATGAGTTTTCTGCTAACTTAATGCAAGTAGGGAAAGTGGATTACCACAGTCCATGTCCTTCTGGAGGCTGCAGTTCTAGAGCCTCATCAAACTTACAGTATTGATTTCTCCCCAGTGCCTCCTTCTCCCTGCTTAACTAAATCCTTCTTTCCAAGTCTGTCTCAAGCCCCCCTTCCCTCATAAACTTTGTTCAACTCCTATGACCCTCAGAGATTGTTCCCTTATCTTCACTCTTATTTAACTTACTGTCTTTCACTTTACTGGGAAATGAGAAGATGACTTAAAATTAATTTCTAGGAAGCCATCAATTTAGAGAGCTGACTACACATGAATCTCAGAAATATACTCTGTGTGTCTCTGCTTACAGCTGTTTTTGGTTCTATACGAACTACGAATTATTGATGTTAAGTTATAAAGTGTTGGGTATAGTAGGAGTTCCTAGAAGAATGTGTAAAAGTGGGCAGCATTCCTAAAGGATGGAGCTCTGCTATGAAGTGTGATCACCCTCCTGTGGGTTGTTTACTACCTATTGCCTCAGGAAAAGTGACTGAGTGGGGCCAAGAGGTCCAAGGCACCAACCAGAACTCAGCTACTTACTCCAACACCTGTATCCTTATGCAGTAAGTAATAGATGTATGTATTTTTGCATTGAAGACAAATTTTAATCATAGATGCGTAACCTGGTCACTGTTTACCAATAACATAAAATACTGACAATCATTTGACATTTAATTTGTATATTGAACATATTTTTCCATTGGCTTTGTGATTCTTATCTTTCTGCCTAACTAGGTTGTAAACCCCACTGAAAGTACAGTTTTGCTGTTGCTATTTTCGCTATTTTCAACACACAGCTGAATGTTCTGGGCAAAACAGACTGTCAATACAGTATTCATTTGCCATTGCTGATAATAGTCTAAGCAAACACTGATTGGAGTGCTAAAGTATTTGCAAAGCCTCTTCTTGAGGAGAAAGGTGGTTTTACCTGATAATTTCCTTGTAGCCCACAATCACACATAGAAGTAAAATCGATTTCTAGATGAATAAGTATAATAACTTAAAATGTCTAATGTGAATAATAGGATATTAAGTTTATCACTTATTCTACTGTGATTCAAACTATTTAGATCTACTCTAAGTTATCACAAGTTATCACTAGCCCAGACTTTTTCTGGAGATTTTAATCTTAGACTATCTTACAGCTATTTATAGTCAGTAGCTTAAATGGCTGGAAGATAATCCAAGTCTTATAGGTTTTCCTAGAAAAATCTGAGAAAATAAGAGAGCTAAATCATTGAACTTTATTTTCCCTCAAAATAATATTTAATGAATTGTTATGTCTTTAATTTTTGTAAGGTAAATATAGACAAATAGTTGCACAACTTTTGCATTTACTATGAAATTTCTATGGAGGATATTGTATGTCATACCATTCAATGTCTGTTATACAGTAACATAACGTTAGACATTCCTTTAACAGTCTGAAGATAGATAAACTTTTGGTTTTCATAAGAAATTATATGTGTTCTACTCTTGTATACATCCTTGACTTGGATACAAGGAAACTTACATACTTTTTATGCTCAATCCCAAAAAACATATTGAGCTTTCTTATTGGTGCATCTGTTTTCTCTCCTTAGCTATGTTTCTATATTAAGTTATATTTTACTACTCTTTTTATATTTGTCATTTTATAAACTAACTTAAATCCTTTCTGAAAGGAGGTGGTGAATAAATGTATTTAAATTTAAGTCACACTTAACATTAAAAGACCAGGCAAGCTCTCAGTGAAAGTTGTGCAAGTACCCATATAAGCAGGTGTGACACTCTCCTTATCTGAACTCCAACTGGGCAGGCCCCTGAAAAGGGTGGATAGTAAGAAGCTGTTTAAGAAAGCTCAGCAAACCAGGCTAAAAGAAGGGGCTAACAGAGTAAATGCTTTCAGACAATGCTGAACTTATTTCACTTAGCGTGATACCCTCAAGGTTCATCCATGTTGTTGCAAATGGCAGGATTATCTTTATATTTTATGGCTAAACACACACACAAATCTCATTTCCTTAATATATTCATTCACTGATAGTTTGTTTTCATGTCTTGGCTATTGTGAATAATGCTGTAATGAACATCATTGTAGATAATCTCTCTGAAATAGTAATTTTACTTTTTTCAGATATATACCCAAAGTGTGATTGATGGATCATATAGTAGTTCTATTTTTAACTTTTAAAGGAATCTCCATACTGTGTTCCATAGTGACTATACCAATATACATTCTCACCAACAGTGCACCAGCGTTCCTTTTTCTCCACATCCTCATCAGCATTTCTCTATCTTTTTGATAACAGTCATTCTAACAGGTCTAATATAATAATATCTCACTGCTGATTTGATTCTCATTTCCCAGATGATTAGTGATGTTGAGCACCATTTCATGTATTTGTTACATGTCAGTGAATCACATCTCAATAAGGCTGGGGTGCGAGGGGAGAAAATGAACCTCTTTCTGCTGCTACATGCAGAAAAACAGCAGCTGAAAGGGATCTTGGAGACTGAAACTTAGACAAGGTAACACAGTTTGCTCAAGAAAGCCCAGATAGGTAGTATAGCACTAATCATGGAAAGGGTTTCTTGAATACCAATGTAGTTTTCTTTGATTTACTCCTAACTGACTTTTTTTCTTCTTTTTAAACATTTACTTACCATTTTAATGAAATTTTATTGGATTATAGTTGTTTTATGGGCTTCCATGGTGGCTCAGATGGTAAAGAATCCACCTGCAATGCAGGAGACCTGGGTTTGATCCTTGGGTCGGGAAGATCCCCTGGAAGAGGGCATGGCAACCCACTCTAGTCTTCTTGCCTGGAGAATCCCACAGACAGAGGAGCCTGGCGGGCTACAGTCTATAGCATCGCAAAGGGTCAGACATGACTGAGCGACTGGCACTTTCACTTCACTTTAGTCGTTTAATAATGCTGTGTTAGTTTCCGCTGTAGCAAAGTGAGTCAGCTACACACATACATATATCCACTCTCTTTTGGATTTCCTTCCAGTTTATGTCACCACAAAGTATCCAGTAGAGTGCCCTGTGCTATACAGTAGGTTCTCATGAGTTATTTTTATACGTATGCTAGGTCACTTCAGTCATGTCTGACTCTCTGTGACCCCATGGACTGTAGATTGCCAGGCTCCTCTGTCCATGGGATTCTCTAGGCAAGAATACTGGAGTGGGTTGCCATGCCCTCCTCCAGGGGATCTTCCTGATCCAGGGATCGAACCCTGGGTTCCATCCTGGAGGCTCTTATGTCTCCTGCATTGGCAGTGGGTTCTTTACCACTAGTGCCACCTGGGAAGCCCCATAGTGTATATACGTCACATCTCCCAATTTCTCCTACCACTGCCCCCCTTTTCCCCTTGGTATCCATACATTTATTCCCTATGCCTGCATCTCTACTTCTGCTTTGCAAATAAGATCATCTGTATCATTTTTTCTAGATTCCACATATATGTGTTAATATATATTTATTTTCTGACTTACTTCACTCTTATGACAGTCTCCATGTCCATCCACATCTCTACAAATGACCCAATTTTGTTCCTTTTTATGGCTGAGTAATATTCCACTGTATATACGTGTCTTGTCACTTCTTAGGCAATGTTGTCTGAAGGTCTGGGCCAAGATAGGCTAGGCAACAGGCTAGCCACAGGTTCAAGATTTTCTGGAGCCAAGGAGAAACTCTTTGCAGCCCTGGATAGGGAAGAAAACATTAGGCCTCCCTGTTTCTGGGTCAGAGACACTGGATAATAATAATTCTTTCTATATGTTCAGTGACATCTCTGAGTGCCCAGTAATATGAGTGTCAAAAAGGCAAAATCACAGATCATTCTTACTTGCCATCACTTTGACCTATGGTGAGATGTTCATGACTATTTATCATCCAGACAAATACGGACAGAAAAGCCCAAGACCAAGACTGATGTTTGGCCATGTGGGAAAGGGCTGGAAAATCCCCAGGGCTGTCAAGAAAAATATCCATTTCTGAAGAAGTCAGTACAAAAACAAAGGTAGACGTTGTCAAGGACAGAATTTGCAAAGTCAGGCCAGGAGAATAATTTTTATTGCAAGTGAACTGCTGATCTTACAAAATAAACTTCTCTATTTTTAAAATAAATTTTAGTTTTTTGAGAAATTTACAGACCCTGTGCAGAAAATAGAGAATTCCTATACACCCCTTATCCCCATAGTTTCTACTGTTATTAACATCTTGCATTGATGTGGTACATTTGTACAATTGATAACTTAATTGATACTATTAACTAATGACCACAGATTATATTAGGGTTCACACTTTGTTTTGTACAGTTCACTGGGTTTTCGCAGATGTGTGATATCAGTGTAGTAAAACTATACTATAAAGTACTATAATGGTGGATACATAACATTAATGCAAGATGTTAATAATAGGTGATATTATGGGGGTAAGAGGTATACAGGAACTCTCTATTTTCTGCATGATGCCTCTGTAAACTTCTCTGTAGATTAATTTGAGACTTGTAGACACAGGTAATCCTCAGATGGGAATATTAGCTATACTGAGAAGACCTCATAGTTGCTATGTTGGTGCTGTTATGGTCTATTGATAGTTACTAGTAATGGCTCAACATGCAACATGTTTGTTCTGAAGAGTGTAACTAGTTTTTATGGATAGAGAAAGGTCTTGAAAACAATTACTGCAACTGTAAACCAAAGAAACTATCCAGGTACATAGTGAGCAATAAAATATTGATTACATATTGACTTGGTAAGCCCTGGCTGCAAATGTAAATTAGTAAAATGCCATCAACAAATTTTCTTAAAATGTAAAGGAAACATTGTGTTCAATGATGTGTGAAAACAAAAGAAAAATACATACTTTTTAGCGTATTTGAGTAGCATTCTAAAATCAGCTACACAGTAGAATAAGACAAGCTATCACTTTATTTTACTTCATTTCCAGATGTGAAAGATAAAGATTGTATGTAATCTTATAGGAATTTTGAGAGAATCAAATAAGATGAATTTATTAATGTTTTTCATCACCTATTATTTTAATTATTTCAGTGAATAAAAAAATAAGTCAAACACAGCTCTAGACTTCACATAGTTTGTACTTTAGAAAACAATAGTACAATTACAAATATCACTGTGAAACAAAGGCTGTTAAGATAACTGACTTAAAGAGGGTACCAACATGGAGCTGCAGGGCAAGGCTTTGCTATCATTTACTGTAAAGTACAAGATAGTAAATATTTCAGTCTTGTGGACTATACAATATCTTTTGTAACTACTCACTTCTGCTTTTGTAGCACAAAAGCAACCACAGATGGTATGTAAAAGAAGGAACATGGCTGTATCCCAATAAATATTTATAAAAACTAGTGGCTGGCCAGATTTGTTTTGTGGCTGTAATCTGTCAACCCCTGCTCCAGGGGCTAAACAAGAAGAAAAAGAATATTGTGAAAAATAGTTTTCAAATTATAAAGCTCTGTTCAAATGTCAAGTTATTATTCATGGAGATTATTGAAAACTGATACAGTGTCTAACTTGATGCTAATGCACAACTAATAGTCCCTGGCTGATAAGCCAATTTGTTGCCAGGTGAATCAAGGGAGTCATAATAATTAAGGGTAATAAACCACATTCAAGCTTTTCTTAAAGGAAAGGGAAGAGGAAACATATCCTTCATATTTCTTTTATCTTTTTCAAAGGGCTCTATCTTCCCAAGAGTTTAGCAAATTTTAAATACAGCTTTGTCACTTCTCCCTGATGAACTTGGGGATTTAATCTAATTCCCAACTTAATATGTGAACCTCCTATCCTCTCTACCCCTCCCCACCTCTGTTAATTGTACTTGAATCCTAACCCTTCCTGGTGCTAAATGAGGAATTATATGAGTTTTGAAAGTTCAGCCAGTGGCATCTCAGTTTGGCAAGTCTCCCCAAGTTCTAACTCTGATTTTTTTTTTCTCTTCCTCTTTCTCAGTGATGCAAGCTCATTCAAGTCTTCCTCTCTTTAAAACTTGATTTCCAGTTTTCAGATTTCAGAGAGTAGGTCTTTTGTCTTTCACATTTGGAGCCAAGTAGATGATTTTTAGTTGCTCAGTGGAGCATTGTATTTTATCATCATGAGACTAAACAGCTGTGAGTTTTTGAACTTGAGCAGTTTGCCCACCATAGTGATCTCAATGGCAATTCAGTGTCTACTACTTGATTCTAAAATTTGGGTCCTTGAACCACAAATCTATATTAACAACTTAGACATCTTGACAATTATTTCCTGTAATATATACAGGGTAGACATGCAAAATGTTAGCAACTTATTTACCCCATAGTGGAAATCGTTAGCACACAAGGGGTTTGAAGTGAAGTTACTCATGTTTCTTACTATAATTGATTACCATTATTTGTTTCTGTCCCTTTGTGCATGTATGTTCATTTGCTTCAGTCGTGTCTGACTCTGTGACCCCATGGACTGTAGCCTGCCAGGATCCTCTGTCCATGGAATTTTCCAGGCAAGGATACTGGAGTGGGTTCCCATGCCTTTCTCCAGGTGATCGTCCTGATCCAGGGATTGAACCCATGTCTCCTGTGTCTCCTGCACGTAGGTGGATTCTTTACCCACTGAGCCACCTGGGAAGCCCTTCTGTCCCTTTATTTGCAGCTTATTTGAAAATATGATTACTACTGTTTCAAAACAATGCTTTGCAGGGAATTCATATGGGAACAGAAGTAGAAAATTCCATTGCTATGCTAATTACCCCTATGCAAAATCTCAAGATTTGACAAATCTTTTCATCCTATTCTTAAAAGCATCATATTACTAATAGATGTATTTCACCTCTTTAAGAAGGTCCACCTGTATGCATCTTTATGTTTATTGCTCTTATTTATACCATCTTCCCAGATTTATTTCAAACATCAAATGTCTTCTAACATAAAGTAAGAATCAGTAACCCATTTTACAATTTTTTACTTGGTGATTTTTCACCAATATTTTCCATTATTTTAAGGGCTTTAATTCTGCCAGACAGCTAGATGAAGTTCTGCAATCTATACCTCATACTTGACATTCCAATTCTACAGTATAAATTTAATGCCTACTCTCGTATCAGTAGCTGATTATAATCTCTTAGTGGGTAGGAGCCAGAGCTGTTTAATTTTCTATGTGCAGCTCTCGGATGGCAATAAGTTCAGAGATTCACCAAATGTATTTACAGAATGATAAATAGTTTTGTAGCAAAATACCCAGTAAAGTGAAAAATTATCAATTTTATCCCATCTTAAGTTCAGAGAGAGAAGGAACTAATGGAAGATGCATGTGTAGTTGTCTTGGTCCTGAGGCAAAGAGAGCCTCTTTGCCTGCACAGATTATAGAAAATAATCATGTGGGCATCACCCTGGTATATGCACCATCCTGATAACAGAATTTGAAATCATGTTCCACAAGGAATATTTACTGCTCTAGCACAGGAATACATACAGAGCTTCTTAACTGGAAAGAGACTCAAAAAGCCTACTAAAAGTTTTTCAAGTCTCAGCTAATGAGCCACAGTTAAGTAAAGGATACTCTTATCCACAATTGGAAGATGCTTTGAATTATTAACCTCATGACTCTGGGCATGTTTGCTAGTTCCTTCTGGTAGAAACATTCTATATGCATATGATGAAAAGCAACTGAGGCACCAGAACTGGAGCACAGCTCAAGAGCTATATGGAAAGAAATGGCCGAAGGATTTTGTTTTAAATAAGCTATTTATTTGGGGGCAGGGGACTTGTTTTTCACATTTTTCCTTTTGTGCCTCATTATCTTTTAGTCTATTTAAGAATTCACGTATTTTAATTGGATATCTCCAAACAGGAAAATGACATGAGGAACATAATTTTATTACCATGAAATTATGGAATTTTGGGGGAAAGTATACCAAGTTAGCATCCATTAATAATTTAATATTTTTGATAAATACAAGTTTGTATATATTAAGATTATAATAAATGACAGTGATTTAGACATGTCATTTAGTTTGAGAATTTTTATGCTAGTACAGTGATTAGAGATATAGATTGACTGAGTTTTTCAGAATTGGTTGGTTAAAAACAAATAAGAAAACTTTTTACTGTTAAGTTTAATAAATATTTATTAATTTGTTCCTAATAGAAACAATGAGCTGAATTAGAGTCATAGACTACCCTCAAAGAACTTACTAGTAGTATATGTGAGTTCTAGTATCTCCATCCTTTTGCCAACATTTGGCATGGTTAGTTTTTTAAAACTATACTAACAGATGTGTAGAGATATCTTATTATGTTTTTACATTTGAATTTCCCTAATGAGTAATGATGAGCAATTTTTGTGGGCTCATCTGCAATTATCTTACTTTCTTTGGATTGTTCATATCATTTGCCTATTTTTTATTGCAGTTTTTCTTATTATTGATCTTTGAGAGTGCTCTGTATATTACTTATGTAAGTCCTTTTATCAGATACATGGTTTTAAAATCTATTGCCCCAGTACAGAGTTTGTCATTGTATTCTCTTGAGTCTCTTGAAAGCAGAAGTCCTTCATTTTGATGAAGCTATTTTATAATTTTTTTTTCAAAGATTATGCTTGTATGTAAGACTCCTAACGCAAGGTCCCAAAGATCTTTTCCTGTGCTTTATTCTAGAAGCCTTACAAAGTTTTTCAAGTATGTCTGTGATCCATTTTGAATTTCTTTTTGTAGATGACATGAGGTAATCAAGTTTGGTTTTGCGTATGGGTATACAATTATCCTAGCCCCATTTGATGAAAAGAGTATACTTTTTCACTGAAACACCTTTCAGCGTCTTTGCAAGTCAGCTTACAACACAAGTGTGGGTCTGCTTTTGTGCTTTTTACTTGGTTCCCTTCATCTATTTGTCTCTGATGACGCTGGGTACCACCCTGTCTTAATACTGTAACTTTGCAATAATTTATGGAGTCAGGTACTATGATTTCTCTCATTTTGCTTTTCTTTCTCAAAGTTGTCTTGTCTGTATTTGTTCCTCTGCTTTTCTATGTGAATTTTGGAAAAGTTTGTATCTAAGAAAAATGCGCTGCAATTGTATTCAGAAAGTGATTAATCTATAGATCAATTCCGGGACAGTTAACATCTTAACAACACTGAGTTTTCCAATTAATGAACACAGTACATTCTCTAGTTAAGTCAACTTTAATTTCTCTCAGCAATGTTTTGCCATTTTCAGCATATAAGTCTTATACATCTTTCATGAGTCTTTTAACCAGAGAACTTAATGTTTTAAAACTATTCTGCCTGTGTTCGTGCTAAGTCTCTTCAGTCATGTCCGACTTTGTGTGATGCTATGGACTGCAGGCCACCAGGCTCCTCTGTCCACGGGGATTCTCTGGGGAAGAGTACTGGAGTGGGTTGCCATACCTTCCAGGGGATCTTCCCGACCCAGGGATTGAATCTGCGTCACTTATGTCTCCTGCATTTACCACAAACACCACCTGGGAAGCCCTAGAACTATTGTAAGTGGTATTTAAACATTTTTATTTTTGGTACATAGATATTATAATGTACAGTCTCGTTGAAAATCTCTTATTAGTTCCAACAGGTCTTTTAGTGAATTTAACTGGATCTCCTATGTAGATGGTCATATCATCTGAGAAAAAGGCGAGTTTACGTCTCTCAAATCTTGATGCCATCTACTCATTAGTCTTACCTATTAATTGATTAGAACAGCAAATACAATGTTTGATAGTAGTGATTAAAGCAGACCTCCTTGCATTACTCCTGATCTCAGGGTGAAAGCATTGTCTTTCATCTTTAAGTATGGTATTAATATTATCTGTAGGTTTTTCATAATGCCCTTCATCAGGCTGAGCAAGTTCTCTTCTCAGTCTGCCAAGAGTTTTTATTAGGGATAGATTTGGAATGTTGTCAGGAGCTTATTTAGCTTCTATTGAGATGATCACATGGTTTTACTTTTTTAGTCTGTTAATACAGTAAATTACACTGATTGATTTTCTAATGTAAATTCAACATTTCACTCCTGGGATAAATCACATTTGACCACTGTATGTTATCTTTATATATACTGTTGTATTGATTTGTAATTTTTAAAAGATTTTTTGCATCTGTGTTTATGAGGAAAATTTTATTTCCCTGAAATATTTTTGTGTGTTTGACATCAGAATAATGCTGGCCTTATAGAATAAGTTGGGAAGTGTTTTTTCCCTTTTGATTTTCTGGGAGATTATGTGTAGAAGAGTAGAAAACTCAATAAAATCAAGTTTTTTTGTGTGTATTGAAAAACATTGGTAAACCTTTAGCTGGGCTAAGAAAATAAGGAGATGACTCAAATGATTAAAATCAGGGCTAAAAGGGGGTACATCATGACCAACTTTTCAGAAATAAAAAGGATTGTTCAGTTCAGTTGCGCAGTCGTGTCCCTCTCTTTGCAACCCCATGGACTGCAGCACACCAGGCTTCCCTGTCCATCACCAACTTCCGGAGCTTGCTCAAATTCATGTCATCAAGTTGGTGATGCCATCCAACGATCTCATCCTCAGTCATCCCCTTCTCCTCCCGCCTTCAATCCTTCCCAGCATCAGGGTCTTTTCAAATGAGTCAGTTCTTTGCATCAGATGGCCAAAGTATTGAAGCTTCAGCTTCAGCATCAGTCAGTCCAAAGAATATTCAGGACTGATTTCCTTTAGGATTGACTCGTTTGATCTCCTTACAGTCCAAGGGAGTCTCAAGAGTCTTCTCCAACACCACACATCAAAAGCATCAATTCAATCAAAAACAATCAAAAAGGATAATAAAGAACTACAAACAACTGAATACTAACAAATTAGATAATGTGGATGAACTAGACAAAACCATAGAAGGACATAAATGACTGAAACTGACATGAAAGAAATAGAAAATCTGAACAGATCTGTAAAATAATTGATTAGCAATTTAAAAACTTCCTGAGCAGGGTGGGGCAATATAGAAGTTGGGAAGTGGGAAGTACAAACTATTGTGCATTAGCTAGCTGGTCATTTCATATGTAAAGCTGTCCTTACACTACCCAAAATATTTAAAGGGGGCGGGCAGAATATAACAATAGGTACCCCCCAAAAGCTGACTGCCGGGAGCCGTCAGGATGCCCCCTTGCTTGGATGACAAGGTCACGAGACTAAGAAAGTATTTGCAAAGCTGACTTTCTTTATCGGGGCATCCTGGGCAAGCCCCACCCTGGTATTTTTCTTGGAAGTTCTGTCCATGCTCGGAACATTGGCTCATCTCAGTCAGTCACAGTTGGAAAGAATTCGTCCTGAGATAATCCCCCCAGACCTTATTGACCAGAGGATCCGGGAAGGTGGATCACCTTCCCCGGGGGCTATGGAGGAATGAAAGGGACATTTAAATGGATTACTACTCCTTACTGGGGAGTTTACCAAGAGTTCTCTGGAGGTTATGGCAAGGCCACCACCAGAAAGGCTCCTACTTGGGTCATCTTTCCACCTCCAACTCCCCCCACCACTCCATGGAGGAGGCTCTCTTCCTTGAAGAAATCAGGCTCTATTGAGACTTAGGAATGCTCATAATTGTGGCCAGCATAGTTGGAGATATTGATTGCTTTAGGATATGTAGACATAGGAATTCATTATAGTAGTTATAAGGTTAATAGGGTTTTATTGCTAAAGCAGTGCTGCTTGACTGTCTCTTAGTTCTCTTTCCTCTCTCTAAACTGTCTCTTTGTCCTCTTTCCTCTTTTCTCGTAAGAACTGGAGTAGGTTACTAGAATAAACAGTCTCAAGCTTAAGCCCTTCCCTCTAGCTTCTACATAGTTGTACCTGATAAGAGAAATGTAACCTTTCTACTTAGGTTGATGTACTTATCATGATTGAATGAAGTATACTGAAGACATTCAAATGGTAAACATACTATTGTTAAATCTAATTACATAGAAATCTGACTTCTGCAAAGGGAATGTTTCATGATAGTTTGGGGAATGAACTCAATGATAAGGTTGCTATGGGAGGTAGAAAACAAAAAATTGTATAGAATGATAGGTGATGTAATGGGGATGTCTTTTGGCTATAAAAACTGTAAACCAACAACAATAAATGAGAGACTGCTCCATCAACACACATCGACTCAGCTCAGTTCTTCTTCCGCCGACGCCACCCATCCCTCAAGACCCCTGGACCCCGCCGAGGCTGGACCCCGGCAGCTGACAAAGATATTTTTCCCCAAAGATTATTTCCTGGGTGGGGAAGATCCCCTGAAGCAGAAGAGGCAACCCACTCCAGTATTCTTGACTGGGAAATCCTATGGACAGAGGAGACTGGCAGGCTACAGTCCATGGGGCCGCAAGAGTCAGACACGACTTAACGACTAAACCACCACTAGTCTTTCTTTTTGGGCTTTGTGAAAATTTTCACACATACAGGAAATAATGCCACTGTCATATAATTAGGACATCTCTGAAATGGAGATTTAAAAGGTAGAGGGGGAAAAAGTCAGAAGAGTTTTTGAATTTCACAGTAGAATAAATTGTCTCAGGTACTGTGCAAAGAACGGACTCATTGGAAAAGACCTTGATGCTGGGAAAGATTGAAGGCGGGAGGAGAAGGGGACGACAGGAAGAGATGGTTGGATGGCATCACCGACTCCATGGACAAGAGTGCAAGCTCGGAGAGTTGGTGATGGACAGGGAGACCTGGTGTGCTGCGATCCATGGGGTCACAAAGACTCCGACATGACTGACGACTGAACTGAACTGACTGAACCACATCCAATGCTGAAAAGTACTATAAACACACAGATTCACCCACACTCACCCTGTATAGCCTTCCTTCAAAAAGACAGTCTTAGTGACTTGTGCTCTTGGACTCTTCAAACAATAGAAATTGAGGAAGGGCTGTCCCAGAATTTCAGGCGAAGCTTTACTGGGGCTTACACTGCAGTAAAGGGAAGCTGAAGCAAGAGTCGGGAGCCAGAGTTCGCTCCCCAGGAGTGGGAGCTGGCCCCTAAAACGTGGAGAGGATCGGGACCCAGGGCTGAGACCCGAGGCGTCTTGCAGAGGACCCTGCCCGCCGGGGTGCGCAGGGCTCGTGCGCGGGGATGGTGCGCAGGCATCGTGCGCG
>ML661900.1:7669535-7729420 GCA_007570785.1 Antilocapra americana | reverse complement strand
TGCGCAGGCATCGTGCGCGGGGCTCGTGCGCGGGGATGGTGCGCAGGATCGTGCGCGGCCCGTCTGCCCCGCCCACCCCCGCCTCTGCGCCCAGCTCTTCGAAGACGGTGGGCATGCTCAGTCCTGCCACCCAGGAGGGACGTGGGACGTCAAAGCTGCCCTTTTGGAGCGCGCGTGGAAGGCTGCCGCTCTGGGGGCGCAAGTTGTCTTCGAGGAAGTTTCCGCTCCCGCTTGTCCGTGGTGAGTCGATTTCCTGTTCGTTCACAGAGGCTAGTCCAGGGGCGGTTGTCTGGCGGCCACTCCAGATTCCGGCCGATGTCAGAGGAGTGTGCTGAACTTGATGCTCACGTGCCTCCTCAGTGTCTCTTTCTAGAAGTTCAGGCAGTTTTCCTACCTCAGAATTTCTGAAAAAGTAAACACTTGCTTTCCTCTCCTCTCTGGACTCTCAAACCATATACGCGCGTATACATGTAATTCTGTATGGAGATAATCTCTTGGTTTCCTATTATCTTGACTTTTTTCAATAGTGACACACTGGGGAATGGAATGGAAGAAAGATGCAATAAAAGAGAATGAAAGCATAACTAAAAAGCAAAAGCTTGTTTCTACATAAAGAAGGCTCATTTTTTCACTTAGAACACAGGTTGTGAAATGGTAATGTCCAGGCCCAATCTGTCCTCCAGTATGTTTCTGTTCTTTTGTTTTTTTTCCTTTTGGTGAGCAGAAGGTTTTAAAAATATTTTGAGTTGGTTGCCAGCGTTTGAAAGGCAAAATGTTTCACATAAAAATCCAAGTTCCTGGCATCTTTTAAAATACTGGAAGATCTGGAAACAGAAATATAAATCCCTTAAGGCATCCATGGGGTAGCCAGATCTCGGCAGCAGGAGCACCTCCTTAGATAAGGCCTGAGCCTTACTGCTCAGCTTACTGCCGAATTCACCCTGTCTGCTTCACTTGTTTCTGTTCCCTGTCTGACCTCTGTGAGCATTTGGGTTTGCATCCATCTTTTAGACCCAAATGAACTATTTTCCTCTGTTTTCCAGCCAGCGAGTCTCTCAGTCTTCAATTAAAATAAATTGCAAGCCTAGAAGCAGTCTGTTTTTGAGAAATGAAATCTTTAATAATTGCTTTCACAGTTAATATGTAATCACTGAGGAAATTATTGCTGTGCTTAAAGCTGCTTTAGGACCCTGTTTAGGAAGAAATGTAGAAAGTCATTCTTGTTTTCCTATGAACTGCCGACACAGATCCTCTATTTAACATATAGGGTGAAATGAGAAAAGTGGTATATTTTTGTTGTTCTGAAAAGGATGACAAAACAAGTGAAAACAGGTGTGTAAACAGCAGTAGGAAGTAATGAAAAACAAGATCACTGAGATCATTAAGGCCAGTGTTATTTTATGATGGCCTGGAGCAGCAACTGGAAAACTTCTCTCCTACTCATTGTATTCATAGGCTTCAGTATCCATTTTCCCTTATGAATTAATTTCTTAAAGAGGGTATGAAAGGCTTTCTCCTTTCCCATGGACACTTTGAAGTAGCTTGCACAGAGTATGGGGTGTAATAGGGAGCAGTGAGCCTGGCTGAAATGTAAAACCAAAATCAAAATGTGCTTTTGAACATGATGTAGTTCTAAAGGAACTGCAAGCCATAAAGTTGAAAACTCCTCTGTTTATGGAATACATCTTTCACATTGAAGAGAAATTCTAGATCCCAGGAAAATCTTTGAAAGATAACAAATTTAAAGACTTTAAGCTATCCTCAGAAGCATTACAACATCAACCTTTTTCAAAGTTTTGATCTAAAATCAGTTAAACCTCTTGAGAGAGATATTTCACTGAAACTGAAAAAAAGCAAGCAAAATAAAATGCAAATAGGCAGGTGCTAATTGAGTACAAGTGTAATTGAAGTTCACTGACCTTTACTCCTGAGAGTCCTAAGGATGCGCAGCTGTGGGCATGCACATGGAATATCTTGTTAGTGAGATCATCTTGGAAGAACTATGAGTAAAACCCAGACAAGGGTGATGAGAATGGGTTTTAAAAGATACTCTTTCTTTGGCTTTGTAAACATATATCTTTGCTTGTCTCATTCTTTTGTTATTTAACTTCTAGACTTAAAAAAGACTAGACTTGGTTCAATCAGTATAATGATAATAAAATGCTTTCACATAAACTGAACCTTTAAAAAGACAAAAACAATGGCGGGGGGCGGGTGGGGGGACAGACAACTCACTCAGCTCTTTTTACTTTCATTTAAGAAAAAGACCTTCAAATTTTTGATCAGATAATGTTAGGATATAGGAAAAAAGCACTAAACTCACATGAGTTTGTGCCAGGAATTTCTGTGTTATTTCCCAGTGGATAGGGAGGCCTGGTGTGCTGCAGTTCCTGGGGTCTTAAAGAGTCAGACACGACTGAGCGATTGAACTGAACAGTTGAGCGTGGAGAGAAATGAAAAATAGAATTGGTGTCACATGGCTAGAAATCAAAAAAATATCCAAATCCTCAAAAAAGCAAAAATTAGAAACTCAAGACCATAAATTTAATATCAATTGGGTACCAAATAGCTTTCATAAAAGTATATGATGATCATTTAGGGGTAAACACATCCAATATGAGTCTAAGACATAGTAGTTGAATCTCAGACTCGGTAGTTTGTGTTAGAACAACTAGAGTTTCTTTTCAAGTGATAATTAGTAGATTGATATTTCTGGAAAAAAAATGTAGAATAATTAATTTCTTCAAACAATTGGCAAAATCCCCCATGAATTCTTTGAAGAAACTGTATAGTTCAATACCATCATATGATAAGAGTGTAATAATAACAGAAAGGGATTACAAGAGAATATAATTGGCACAAGGAAGAAAAGCAATGTTTAGTGACTCTAATGTCTGTAAGTTATAGCACAAAGTATAGCCAATAAAGAAAGTGAACTTGAGACAGTAAAGTAATAAAGAGTGTGACAGCATAAGTAAAATTGAAGCTCGGTAACATTATGCAACAGAAATAACTCAAGGAGGTACTAAAACCCACATTTCAGGCATTTTAGAAGGAAAGGCAGAGAAGCAGTATGAGTTTAGGAAAAAGGTACAAAACTGAAACTGAATCCTGTATGGGAAAATTATGAGTGAGAATAAGAAAATGAAAACAGAACTACTGAAAGGGCTATGTGAATGTGTTTACACTACCCACTCAGAGAGGGAAAGAGTGGTGGGTACTGGTTGCAGGCACTGAAACTGCTATAGAGCTGCCGGGCCATCATTTTTCTGGAGAGCTGTGAAAGCAATATTAGTTGAAACACAGAGCATTCAGAAAGTTATTTTTCACCTTTCAGAATAATAGAAATGACAATGGGAAGTTGTTACCCCAAATTTCCTCTTTATCAACATGAACAGTCAGTTTAATTGAAATGACAGGAAGATCCTGGTGGAAAATGTAGTTACTTCGAATTGTATGAGATCTACTCTGTGTCTAACCCTTCTAGGGATTTTTTTTTTTTTAATTATCATGGATGCCTAGAAATCTCTTCTGCATGACCTCATTCTCTGTCAATATTAAATTTTTTCTAGAATTTAATATTTAAGTATCTAGGCACTTATAACAAAGGTTAGGCCTTCAACCAGAACACATTCTTTTTCTTTTCACAAGTGAGCACCTATGTTAACATTCAGAGGAAGAAAAAGGAAACATCCGTAACAGTTCTAAAGAAAATGATACTTTGTGGTTCATTTTGAAAGAAATAATGCAAGCTCAACTATACTGGCTGCCGTAGTAGCTGCTATATAACTTACAAAACTCCAGAATGTCCACTGCTTATGAATAGAAGCGTGTTTCTCATTCAGAATTTAGTGATTAGTGGTTGGGGGCCAGGTAGGTTATAAAGTGAGTGGGAAGGGAGCTCTGCCTGGTGTAGTCATTCTGGGCCCCAGGCAGATGGAGGCTCTGTTATCTGCATCCTCTGGTTTCTGAGATTGCTCTGAGTGTCAAGAAAGAGAGCGTTAAGGATCCTTATTGTTGTTGTTCAGTCACTAAGTCCTCTCCTACTATTGGCAACCCCATGGACTGCAGCATTCCAGGCTTCCCACTATAGCCCGGAATTTGCTTAAACTCATGCCCATTGAATTGGTGATGCCATCCAACCATCTCATCCTGTGTTGTCCCCTTCTCCTCCTGCCTTCAACCTTTTCCAGCATCAGGGTCTTTTCCAATGAGTTGACTGTTCACATCAGGTGGCCAAATATCAGAGCTTCAGCATCAGTCCTTCCAATGAATGTTCAGGGTTGATTTCCTTTAGGATTGACTGGTTGGATCTCCTTGCCATCCAAGGGACTCTCAAGAGTCTGCTCCAGCACCACAATTTGAAAGCATCAGTTCTTTAGTTCTCAGCCTTCTTTATGGTCCAACTCTCACATCCATATGTGACTACTGGAAAAACTGAAGCTTTGACTAGATGGACTTTGCCGGCAAGGTGATGTCTCTGCTTTTTAATATGCTGTCTAGGTTTGTCATAGCTTTTCTTCCAAGGAGCAAGTGTCTTTTAATTTCATAGCTGCAGTCACAATCCTCAGTGATTTTGGAACCCAAGTAAATTAAATATGCCACTGTTTCCATTTTTTCCCCATTTATTTGCCATGAAGAAATCCTAGAAGTGATATATATCCTTTGTGCTCCAATTTCATTGGCCACAGTTGAACGCCTTTATCCTGTTGGCCACATAAATGTAAGGGGAACTTGAACTTGTAAATACCTACTGTCTGGGCAGTTAGTTCTCAACTACAGCTTTAAAACCATATGTATATATGACTGAGTTGTTTTGCTATGCACCTGAAACTATTACAACATTGTTAATCTGCTATACTCCAATATAAAATAAAAAGTTTAAATAAAACAAGAAAACCCAAATCAAAACAACAGAAAACATAAATGGGGAAATGAGCCATTGATGGAAAACCAGTTAACTGTACCATGTTTATATGGAGTTACCTTGATACAGATCATTCAAAATCTGTTAGTATAAAGATAATACTTTTCTTTGCTGACACTTATCACTGTTTGTTGTCTGAACAGTGGAGGTCAGACAACAAAACTACTGAATGTTATTATTTTTTGATGGGAAAATTGGTTATTAATATCCTCAAGGTCACCATAATCAAACAATATCAATCATTTAAAATATTATCTTACTGAATTGTACAGTGTTAGAAATGGAAGGAAATTCGGAGAATGATCCATTCAACACCATTTTATAACAAACATAACCACATTATGCAGTTAGGCTGTAAATTTATTGAGTGCAGAAATATATGATCAGTCTTTTTTCATGTGCCTAAATGAGATCCACATAAAAAAAGCTAGACACTTAATGAGTCACATTAACTGTTTCAAACTTCTAAACTATTAGACACATCCTCACTCTGACATTGTGAGGTGTGCAAAGGGACAATGATAATTTTGCAGCTTGTCCCTTGTGCCCGTGCTGTTTGATTTATGTGCTGTACCTGCCTCCTGTGATGCTGTCTGAATTCGTAAATCTGAGTAAAAGAACAGGGACCCATAACTCAAAGAGGATGAGATGGGCTAAACCCTGAGGCTGAGAATGTACTGTGGAACTGGAGCTCTGTTTCCTCATGAATACCCATGGGTATCAAAGTTGCTAAAGGTTAGTATTCATCACAAAGGGTCCCAGTCAGGATACCTAGCAGGGTTCCAAGAATACTTGTTTTTTTAATCTTCAGACTTTTGTGTAGTTCACATAACAATTTTTTTGTTTTTGTTTTTTAAAAAGTAAGGTAAACTTGATACAATCTATATTCTCCTAAGGTATACCTCTGCATCCTGCATACTTATTTGTCAGTGCCTACTGTGTGCAAGATGTTTTCCTGTACAGGTACTTTGGGTAGATAAAAAATTATAAGACACATAGAATAAGCTCTCAGACTTATCATCCAGTAAAGAATCATGACAGAGCTCATGAAAAATGGCAATATATGGGCTTTATATGAAAAGGATCATAGGATATAAAACACCTGGTATTTAAATTCAGAAGAGAAGGAGTTCCCTGAGGATGAGATTACACAGATATGTTACTGTGTAATGTAAGCTAGATAAGTACTAAGTTCATGCTGCAACCGAGCTGCTTTATATTCATAAAAGCTTTTGGAGTAGCCAGGTCTTATCACTTCTCCAAACTTTAGTCTGTCTTTGAAACCATGCAACTCAGATTGGGACTTGAACCCACTGTCATTTAATTGAGATCGCATACCTGGTCTCAGGACTTAATGAAGCTTGGGTTCTTCCTGTCTCATCACAGAAAGAATTCAGTGAGAAACAAAGTGATGGGTAAGAAGTGGATTTTTTTTTTTTTTAAGAGAGAATGCACTCCACAGATGGAGTGTGAGCCATCTCAGAAGGAGAGAGGCCTTGGGAGAAACACACTCCACGGACAAGAGTGTGAGCCATCTCAGAAGATGAAAGGCACCAAAATATGGCACAGTTAGTTTTTATGGCCTGGGCAATCTCATAGACTAATGAGTGTGAGGATTATTCCAGCTATTTTGGGGGAAAGGGTGAGGATTTCCAGGAATTGGGCCACCATCCACTTTTTGGCCTTTTATGATTAACTCTGAACTGTCATGGTGCTGGTGGGCATGTCATTTAGCTAATGTATTACGATAAGCAAATAATGGGCTTCCCAGGTGGTGTTAGTGGCTAAGAACTTGCCTGCCAATGCAGGAGAGGTCAGAGATGTGGGTTCAGTCCCTGGGTTGGAAATATCCCTTGGGGAGGGTCTGGCAACCCACTCCATATTCTTGCCTGGAGAATTCCGTGGACAGAGGGGCCTGGTGGGCTACAGTCCGTGGACTCAGAAAGAGTCGGACATAACTGAAGAGACTTAAAACACATGCGCAAGCATATAATAAGGCTCAAGGTGTGCAAGATTCCCCTGGAGTAGGAAATGGCAACCCACTCCAGTATTCTTTGCTGGAAAAGTCCATGGACAGAGGAACCCAGCAGGATACAGTCCATGGGGCCATAAAGAGTCAGAGATGACTGAGGCACCAAGGTCTACTAAAAGCCAAATAGTCTGCCTTCTTGGAGCTAGTTAATTCTAACCAGTTTTTGTCATGTCTTATGGCTATGTCGAGTTTCCTTGATGACTCGGTGGCAAATAATACACCTGCCAGTGCAGGAGACCCAGGTTCAGACCCTGGGTCAGGAAGATCCCCTGGAGAAGGAAATGGCAACCCACTCTAGTATTCTCGCTTGGAGAATCCCATGGACAGAGGAGCCTGCTGGGCTACTGTCCATGGGGTTTCGAAGAGTTGGATGTGACTTAGTGACTAAACAACAGCAAACAACTCGGCTAAGCTATTCTTTAAAGGTTGTACCCTGCCCACGTCCCTCCTGTTTCATTCCCCTTCCCTCCTGTTTTACCTTTACTTTGCCCTTATTATAATTGGGTCTGTATCTCAGTGTTTAGTAACACTTATGCCAAACTTATGAGATTTATGTCAGAAATCTAAGGATTTTTAATTAGTTAATTAATTATTGAAATACAGACATTTCATTTTCTTCTGTCACAAGCAGTAACCTCATCTCTGCCCAATCACAAATGGATGCTCTGGCTTTCACGATATGAAAGTTAGGCATACCCTTAATTGGTTCATTCAACAAGTAATTTGAACATGAAATATTCATTCAGCTATTATTCTTTGTCAACCACTATTCTGGTGGAAGGAACACAGCATTGAGAAGGATGGAGAGAGGTCAGGATGCCCAAGTAGCCTAAGGCACTGTGTTGAGAAGGACAGAAACCCAGCCGTCACCATCTTGAGACTTACAGTCTGTGAAGTAGACAGTTATTTCCATCAGCAGTGATGTGAAATGACAGTAAATACTTGGAAGAAGAAAGCATGCTGTTCCTTCAAAACTGTTTAGCAGAGATTCTGGCTTAGTCTCTTGGAGATCAGGAGAGACTTTCTGCAGGAAACTACATTAAAGTGAAAACATAAATGATATAGAGAAAGTGAGTAACTGGAGACTAATGGGACTTGTGTCCTAGGCTGAGAAAACAAGAAGAAAAGACATGTGTGGTTTTGCCAGTTTTAGGAACCTCTGTGAAGTAGCTTTCTCTTGCCTAAAAGTAAAGAGATGACATAATCCAGCAGTTCTCAAAGTGTAACCAGGGAGTCTGCAAGGACAAAATTATTTTCACAATAATACCAAGATCTTTTTTTCATACTCTTCTTTTCTCATGAGAGTTCCAGAAGCTATATAACATGTGATATTACAACAGATTGAATCTTGAAGCAACTCTGAGAATCCAGCTGTCTTCTATTAGGCCAGACGTTAAAGAGATTTCCAAAAATGTGAAACAATGCACCTTCTCCCTAATTGATTTTGGAAAATAGAGTTTATAAAAATATCTATGTAAGCATATAATGCGTTCATTTTTCTAAGTAAATTAATACATATTTTTAGAAATGTCTCAGTTTTAATAATGTAAATGTTGAGAGGTATAATCTGCATAAACAGAAGCTATTTTGGGTTGGTCCTAATTACTTTTTAATATGGCTAGGTAGTTGAGACCAAAAAGCTTGAAAACCACTAATTTAATCTCTTGCTTCAAATGGGGATACTTTAAGAGTGAAAGAAGATGCTATTAATAATTATACCAGAGAACAAAATTACATTACATCTCAACTTAACCTAGGACAATGTTAGTTTGTACAAGTTTTCCTAGTATATATTATTAATAGCTTATAGTTTCATTGTTAGAATATCCTGATTTAGAGGACCAGCTGCATGGTCACCCTGTGTATGAGACTAATTAATGATGCCCTTGTCTTGCACCCATCTAAACTTGCTATCAAAGAGAAGTCTAGAACATAAACTTCGGTGACAAACTATATGTGAGGGACCTTGTGGGGCAAATGTGCCTATTACAGACAGACTGGTGGAAAGAAGCAAGGGCAAATTATACGTTAATTTTATGTTTTTTGTTTTGTCTCGGAGTATGGCATCGGTTTAGACATCTTGAGTCTGAGAAGAGCACTGTTAACCTGTGTTTTAGAGGAACAGATTTTTTGAGTATCCTGCATTAATTCTAGTAGTTACCGGGATATCTGAAGAATAAAAATCTTTCCCGTCAAGTAACTTCAGTCTTGAGAGAATGTTGAGAGATATGAAGAATTCCTATGCTGCATTTTATAGAAGGTCACTCCAAATATGGATGCTTGTTATGAAAAACTGGAGGAATTTGTATACTTACATTGAAATAAGGTCATTGTCTGAGCAGACTCCTTCAAGCATTAAATATATATATATATAACAAACCAAAAAACCTACTTAAAGCACCAGAAAGAAGAGGTATGGTGTGTGGTGCTGAATATTTTCCTTCTTTCCAAAAGGTTGAGATAACTTAACATTTATAGAACAACAATGCACAAGTCACAATGCACAGGTGCACAAATAAAATGCATCACTGAATTGCAACTCAAGATTTTGAGATCAGATACATCCTTTTGGAGTATCTCCCAAAAAATAACATGAATCCGTTATGGATTCTTTTCAAGTGTGTTTTAAGAAGCAATAGAAACATTACAAGCAGAATAGGGGAAAAAAAAGAGAGGAAAAAAAAACAAAAACAAAAACAGCCAGGGAGAGGGAGAAATAAAAATGAAAGAGCAAGAGAGACAGTGATACTCTTACATGAGCATACACCTTGTTTCTTGGGTACATCAAGGGCTTCTAGCCAAGGGCCATGATGTTATTCTAGACAATTTTACTGACATAAAATAAGGAGTCTAAATTAGGATGAAATCAGAACCAGAAACCAACCACAAGGGAAGCCATTAACAATTTAACAGGAGGGAGTGTGGATTCTACTTGTCAAAGAGAATATTAGAAGACTATTTGATATAAAATGCAACTATCACAGCACTGAGGGTTGGGTACCTCAGCTGGGTTTTCCTTGAACTCCTTGCCTTACAAAGTTAAACACAGACCTGGGTAGTTCACAAGGACAGCTTATCATATGCTGAAGCAGAAAATAACATCAACTGAATTGGAGGAAGGTTTGACTGGATACCTGTCTATCAAATACTTGTCTAGCAAAGGCAAAGACCACAGGGAACATTAAGAGGTGAAAGTGGACCTGAGGAAAAGTTCAGAGTTCTTTAAATTTTTTATTTTTATTGCAGTATAATTGACATACAATGTTATATTAGAAGAGAATTCTAAATCTAGGACACAGTGAATCAAATTTCAGCTGGGTTGCTTCCTGTCTGTGTGATCTTAGATACATTTTTATCCTTTAGAGTCATAACATGCTTCATCTTAAAATGAGAGTAATAATATCCACCTCATAAGAATGATGTCTGAATTAATGAACAACAAAGAAGGTGCCTACCTCAGTGCCTGGAGAGTGAGAACTCTTTAAAAGTTAGCTGTCTCTCCTTACTTACCACTCAGTCTTAATATTACCATCTTTCTTTTTCTCCTTCTCTTCTCTATCTTGTTTGTCTCTCTCTTTTTTTTCTTCTGTTCTTTTAATAAAATTTTATTTTGAAATAATTATAGATTTACAGAAAAGATGCAAAGGTAGTATATAGAATCTATATATGCCCCTCACATAGTTTCCCAATTTTTCTTTTTTAAATTCATTTTTCTTCAGTTTTATTTGAATACATGTTTTCATCTATCTTAAAAATAGATTGTACTCTAGTATAATGTTGTATCACTCTCTTCACTTGTACTTTCTTCATCCCTCATGACACAAGCTGAGTATGATTATAATATATAATTATTTATACTCAGATAAATAATCTGAGTATGATTATTGACTTTCTTTTTGGATGCCGAAAACTTTGGAATAGTATAGCCTCTAACTTAAGGGGAAGCCAGTCAGGTGAAGGCAAAAGAAAACGGTCGATAAGAGCCCCATGTCAATGTCAGTCTGATGGTGCACTTATTATATATATTTGCACATATATTTACAGATGTATATTGTATATATTTATATATGTTCCCTAACACCTAACAATAAGTCTGGTAGTTCTAATAATTGGGAAATCATTTCAGAGATGTGAGAATTAGGATATAGTGTTTACAGGTCCCAGGATAGAAGGTTTAGTTGAAGGGTATGTCCACAGGGGCTTTATATAGTTTTCTGGTATACCCGTGTGGTCCTGGGTAATAAAAAGAGGAACTGAGCTTCTTTAGGTTCATCTCCCACCTCATGTCCATCCTGGGTCTTTTTTCTCTTTGCTTGCAAAATTATCTCCATAATCCCTCTATAGTTCTCATGAAGGTTTTTCCCCTAACAGTGTGTTCCGCTGAGAATGTTCAGTGCTCTGACATAGGCACAATAGCTTTATTAATTTTTACCAGTAATAAATACTCTTCCCTTCATACTCTATTTAAGCTATACACCAGGGGAAGACAATGAGTTCAAATGCAGGAATTTACCTAGACTCTTATAGATAACTAACTTAATGCCTTTCTCCTCCCTGAGTCAGTTACATTTTAAGAGAAAAAGCCTTACTGTTAAAAAATAAATATTACTATCATACCCAAGAATGGCCTCTAACTTGGAAGTTTAGGCACTCTGGCAGAGAGAAGGAAAAGAGATCTGAAAGCATAAACTTCCTTGGTACTTCTACAATTGAGGGCTGCTGGAGATACTGAAAAGACATCCAGCTTTTTGTGAGAGTTTGAAATCACTTTAGTTCACTAGATAGCAGAGATAATAATATTTATGAATAAAGAAAAACCTGTTATTAGAGGGTAGGGGAGGACTAGGAGATGACAATATGGAGGATTGGATGCCAACCCCAGGGACTTTCAGGTCATTTGGAGAAGGTGATGTTATTACACTGTCTTTATCTCAATGTGAAAATTAAAACTGTCTGGGTTGGTGTCATGAGTTCAGTGTCATTTAAGCTTCCAAGATCCAAACCAGGGGAACTCAAAAACTGCCTAAAGCAGTTTTGAAGAGAATCTCGTTTAGTCCACTTGAAGCTCTTCCTCTGGCTGTAGACCTTGGTGTAACATTTTTGGAAAGAAGAAATAATGAAGTGTAATGCCAAAGGCTGAAAATGAAGAATGATTTGAAGGTGAGAAAGGATTGGGAAAGAGATAAAATGTAGTGACAGAAGTTTATTTCATTCCCATCGTGAGATTCGGCAATGGTTATATTGCCTCTTGCCTTCAGTTACCAAGGCCACAAACCATTATTTTCAGAGGCTCATTGCACTGTATGTGCGTCAAGATTTGATGGGAAGATAAAGGGGTTGTGAGGGAAAAATTGCCTTGCTGTTCCTCTTAATACATTTTCTTTTTCTTCTGGAGAGGTTACCTTGAAGAAGGAAATGCTCATAAAATAATAATAATGTTCATCATCATCATCAAATCATTGTTAGAAAATTGTGCTCGTCGTATCCCTCCATCTTTTACCTTCCTGTTCTCCATCTTCATTGTCATAAACAGCATGTACGAAACATTGATAATTCTCTGAAAGTACTGCTGACTTGCCTGCTAGTGAAAACTTTTATTAAAATTTTAATAGATACACACAAAGAAGTAAGCTTACTGACAGAACAAAATTCACCAGATGAACTATGCTGTTCAGAGACAATGCAATTTAAATTATATAATGAAATTGCAAACAATGGAGTATAATAAATGAGAACAAAATATATTCTGAGATGTTAATGAAGGAGGCTCACAAATCAAGCTTCGGTTTTCTTCGAGAAAGATGAACGCACTTGTGTGTGGACAGTACAATTTTCCATTTCTTCCTCTGATAGTGCTCTAACTGGCTTTTCAAATGCACTGACAGATGCAGTTTTTACTGGAAAGGGATTCAGAATGAGGATTCCTTCTTCTCTAGCCACTAATAAGCAATGCTAGAAAGAATATGTGATATTTTTAAGATTTTGTGCATAGTCCATGAGGTTAGTTGAGAGTCCATTATTCTAATGTGGTTGTATAAATCTAGTTCAGTGTGAGTTCACTAGGGATTGTACTTTGCTGGGAGGTATGCATTTGCTCCTGTCACAGTGAACGTGCAGCAGATTTTCAGGCTTTCATTGACTCTCACATTTGGCACTGCCAGCGAAATGCCATCTTAGGCAAAGGTATGAGGAACAAGCACACAGAGAGGTCATGAGACCCTGGTCTGGCCTCAACTTCCAGTCCAGAGGTACAGTTTCAGCCAGATTATGCTACCTGGATTGTTCATTTCCTGATAATCTGAATTTTATGCTCCACCAGGAAAAGGAGAGGAGACTGAAGGGCTTGAGGTACAATGTCCCCATTGACTGCAAACCAACGGTGCTGTTAATCACTTAGACCCTCATCTCGGAGCTGAGATGTGCAAGTGTCCCTGCGTCTGAGGCAAATGTCATTTCAAATGCTGTTTTTGCTTGTACTTCTTTAAATGTGATCAGGTTACTATTAAAAATAGTATTTCTCTTTCTGTTTGTGTCCGTCTCCTCCTGATGCCTCCAGTGAAAAGATGTTGTTTCTATTTTTATTTAAAAAGTTAAATCAAATTGACCCTGTCATGGAAAAATGGACATTGAATCTTGAAGGGTTAAAGGAACTTCAGAAATGCTGAAAAATTTTTTCTCCCTAGAAACTGCTTGCTTGAATGATTCCTAAGCTGTTAGGGTTACCATGGTAATTATTATTCTTAAGTGGAGAGGTTTATTTGTGAACAAAGAGACCAACAAACTTGTTGCCTGTGTCTCTAAATCTTTAAGCCATCTTTAAGGAGGAGTGAACTTTTGAAAGAATTGAATAATGCAGATCAATTTTTACCAGAATATGTGACAGCCTCACAAAATAGAAAGATAGAACGTGAATATATTGGGATATTTACTGAAGCCTCATTGGACGGACTTTACCATTTATACCTTTTGCAGGTAGGCTGAGAATATAAAGAACCTCAGAATCAACTGTATTCAAGGGGAATCAATTTGTTAGAGAATCAGATATATTGTTTCCTATATGGCTGATCATAATGGTCTTGATATTATTCATTTTAATGTCAAAAAATGACTCTAAGAGCTTAAATTAACTATTTAAACATTTTTAGAGTCCTGAACCCATGGCCTCACGTACCTATTCCTCCTGATTTTAGTGGAAAGAGGCCTGACTAAACATAGCAATGGAGTTCATAGATTACTTTGGCACTGCAGAGCACTTCTGCAAGGTGGAAGAGTGGTGATATGAAGTGGGAAGGCTGGATACCCTTCTTCACAAGTGTATGGGCTCTACTCCATATAAGAACAATTGTTGCTATTATTTAGTCACTCAGTCATGGCCGACTCTTTGGAGACCCCATGGACTGTAGCCTACGAGGGTCCTCTGTCCATCAGGTTTCCCAGGCAAGAGTACTGGAATGGGTTGGCATTTCCTTCTCCAGGGCATCTTCCTGACCCAGGGATCAAACTCATGTCTTCTGCATTGGCAAGAGGATTCTTTACCCCTGAGCCACCAGGGAAGCCCACATATGAACAATACTGTCTCCTAAATTTGGAACAAATAGCTTAACTCTAAAATTAACTCTGTTCTCTCTCTGTTATACTCAACTTAACCATTTAAAAATAAAGCATAAAGATTTGAAAGCAGTCTGGAAATTCCTGAGGACAGGTATATCCCTGTACTGTGTACCTGCCTTTACTCTTGCCCTTGTGAGCATGAAACTGTGGTGGTCTCAGGTGGTCACTCCTGGTAGATGCTGGGCCTCAGAGCGTAAGGAAGAGTCCATAAGACATGGATCATGAACCCGGAGTCAGGATGCCTGTGTTCCAGCCTATTATCATTTGTCCTCCATGAACTTGGCTAAGTATCTGAATCTTTCTGGATCTCAGTTTATTGTCTACAAAATAAGTATGATAAGAAGGCCACCTTCACAGAGGCGGTGTTAGATGGGTTAATACCTGTAAAGCTCAGACTTACTCAGAACAGCTCCTGGCACAGTCAAAATGTTATGGGAGTGACAGTAGCTTCTTAAGGGATATTGCCCTTTTATTATTGTATTCTTAGTGCTTACCCTCAGATTAGTTGTTTAATAGAAGTTTCTTGAAGTAATGACTGAATGAGCCTTTGATTCAGTTAAAGGACTCTTTTTTTTCTGCTGTGATTGGGCATCCTGCTTCTCGGTGAGAACTTCTGGTGACAGGACTCATGGCATAGCAGCCCATTATATTTCTGGAAAGCTCTGCTCAGGAACTCTGTTGTCTTCCTGGCACCTCTCTTCTATGGGCAAAGAAAGCTCGAGCAGGCTATCTTCTGAGGAAAATGTCTTCTTTAAGCCTGCATGTCCTGACTATAAAAAGCCTGTGGTGTTGGACAGAACAAAGAGTGTTGGTTTCTCTCTTCTACACATCAGTGGGCAAGCTGCATATGCCTGACTGAATCCAACAATGAGAAATGAGTTATAAGTTGTTTTTCTTTTTTTTTTTTTGATGAGAGATACTTATTTTGCTTGGCAATTTGATCTCTAAACAAATCATCTTGCCTATTTTGTGGGGTTATTGTTCACTACCCCATTTGACAAGAGGTATTTGGAGAAAAGAAGACTTCCTTGACATTTTTAAGCTACTGGGATGCGTTTTAATTTGTTTCTAGAGTATTTAATCTGTGAGACCTACCAGGCTGAATAATTTATGTAACAAAACAATGACAACAAGGTCAAAGCAGAAATATGACTTTACAGTGGGGAATATTCATGACATGATGCTATTTGAGATATACTTCTTGAATATTAAAGAGTTTTTTCCTAATGTTATGTTCCAATTAAACAAGTGGAAAGGTATAAGAAAGAAAATTGGATTCATTTTGAATTAAGCAAATTCTAGCATAGCAATTATCATATTTCTAATTGAAAAATGTCATCCAGTGTCTGTCCAAATGAAGTTTAGAGATGGTAGCTGGGAGTGTTTTCTCTTGTGACCTAGTTATGATATAAGCCGTAGAGTGTGAGGTATTCTGCATCAATAGATCAGATACTCATAATCTGATTTATTCAGTGATATATAACCTCAGTTATTTATTTTGGTTACATTTTAACTTAAAAGGAGAAAGCCAAAGCAACAGAGTTTGCTGCTTAAGGTAATTATAAGATGGCTTATAGATGGAGTTCTGACAAGATCTAACTCTCTTCTTCCTTTCCTAGCTGATAGAATTAATGCTCTGAAAGGGATAATGGCTTCTTATGTACAGTGGACAAAAATTAGATCATTTCGTGCATAACGTGGAAGAGCATTAGGGACTGAAAAACCTGAATGTTTGCTGACCTCTGTCATCAATTAACACTGTGGTCTGGGGCTAACCACATTAATATTGATACTTACCATTTATTAAGGACTCATTGTATTAGCTAATTAATTCTTGCACCTCTAATCAGCAAGCCAAGAATCTTAGTGCCTTAATGTAATTCAGGCTTGTTTCTTGCTCATATCAAATCAGAAGGGATCCATTCTCATTCTAGTTAATGTCTTTGCCATCTTCTAGGGCCTCAGAATCCCCCGTTGCATCACTTGCTGGCAGAATGATGAGGGAAGCAGAAGTGAAGAACGTTACAGAAGTTAGAGGGGGCCAGGCCTGGAACTGATGTTTTATCACTCTACCCATCTTCACACATACAGAGCTCAGTCACGTAGCCATACCTGTTTGCAACCAAAGCTAGGAATTATGGAAAAATATGGGCCAAGGAAGAGAGGACATGGATGGTGCTGAGTAACTGCAGCTAAGCTCTGTAACACTGTGATTAGCTCTCTAAATATCCCACTTAGTTCTCACAATAAAGAAGCCTGAGTTTAGAATGGTAGAGCTGGACACATTCTTTTGACTTGGTCTGTGCTCTGAGCCCCTTTGCTTTGTTGCCTCCTTGGTTTTTGAAAATCTCTGATAATTTTCTTCAATTTCATTATTAAAATGACAGTGTTTGTAACCCCTTTTATATCTCATGAGATGTCAGAAAATTGTGAGCATGTCAGGACTTGCCTGCTTTCTGTTTGGGCATCTTTTTATGGCCAACTCCTCTACTTGTATAGTATCTGCCATCTCCTCTTACCCTGTCCAGCAATTCTCTCCACCTTTTTTTTTTTTTTTTTTACATCATAAAATATTCCCTCCCCCCACTGGATATTCTCATCAATATACAATATGTCTAGTCATGAAGATAAAAACACTTGACTTCACATTCCTGAATGACTATTTCCTCATTTCCCTACTTTTCACAGCAGAATATTTTTAGTGGTGTATATTTGCCATTTCCAGTTATCCTCCACTTCTTCCTGAATTCCATCCAATCAGTCACCTCCATTACTGCAGCAAAACTGATCTTGGTAAATTCATCTATGCCTTCTTTTTTTTTTTTTTTAAATTTTCTTTACTTTATTGTGTTGATTTTGCCATACATTGACATGAATCCCCCATGGGTATATATATGTTCCCCCTCCAGAACCCCCCTCCCGCCTCCCTCCCGATTCCCTGCCCCTGGGTCATCTCGGTGCACCAGCGCTGAGCATCAACCCTGGGCTGGCGATTGATTTCACATATGATAATTAACATGTTTCAATGCCATTCTCCCATATCATCCCACCCTTGCCCTCTTCCACAGAGTCCACAAGACTGTTCTATACATCTGTGTTTCTTTTGCTGTCTTGCATGCAGGGTTCTTGTTACTGTCTTTCTAAATTCCATATATATGCGTTAGTATACTGTATTGTTGTTTTTCCTTCTGGTTTACTTCACTCTGGATAATGGGCTCCAGTTCCATCCACCTAAGTAGAACTGCTTCAAATGAATTTTTTTTTAATGCTGAGTAATATTCCATTGTGTATATGTACCACAGCTTTCTTATCCATTCATCAGTTGATGGGCATCTAGGTTGCTTCCATGTCCCCGCTATTGTAAACAATGTGACGATGAACACTGGGGTACACGTGTCTCTTTCAATTCTGGTTTCCTCGGAGTGTATGCCCAGCAGTGGGATTGCTGGGTCATATGGCAGTTCTATTTCCAGTTTTTTAAGGAATCTCCACACTGTTTTCCATAGTGGCTGTACTAGTTTGCATTCCCACCAACAGTGTAAGAGGGTTTCCTTTTCTCCACATCCTCTCCAGCATTTATTGCTTGTAGACTTTTGGACGGCATCCATTCTGACTGGTGTAAAGTGGTACCTCATTGTGGTTTTGATTTGCATTTCTCTGATAATGATTGATGTTGAGCATCTTTTCATGTGTTTGTTAGCCATTTTTATGTCTTCTTTGGAAAAATATCTGTTAAGTTCTTTGGCCCATTTTTTGATTGGGTCGTTTATTTTTCTCGAATGGAGCTGCAGGAGTTGCTTATATATTTTTGAGATTAACTGTCCATTGCTTCATTGGCTATTATTTTCTCCCATTCTGAAGGCTGCCTTTTCACCTTGCTTATAGTTTCCTTTGTTGTGCAGAAGCTTTTAATTTTAATTAGGTCCTATTTGTTTATTCGTGCTTTTATTTCCGATATTCTGGGAGGTGCGTCATAGAGGATCCTGCTTTGGTTTATGTCAGAGAGTGTTTTGCCTATGTTATCCTCTAGGAGTTCTGGTCTTATGCTTAGATCTTTGATCCATTTTGAGTTTATTTTTGTGTATGGTGTTAGAAAGTGTTCTAGTTTCATTCTTTTATAAGTGGCTGTCCAGTTTTCCCAGCACCACTTGTTAAAGAGAAGTGATGGGACTGGATGCCATGATCTTAGTTTTCTGAATGCTGAGTTTTAAGCCAACTTTTTCACTTTCCTCTTTCACTTTCATCAAGAGGCTCTTTAGTTTTTCTTTGCTTTCTGCCATAAGGGTGGTGTCATCTGCATATCTGAGGTTATTGATATTGCTCCAGGCAGTCTTGATTCCTGCTTGTGCTTTATCCAGCCTAGCATTTCTCATGATATATACTCTTAGTATTGAAACCAGTGTCCTTGTAATGGGCCCAAAGGCAAAAAGATCTGATTCCTCTATTGTTGCTATGACCTTATCTCTTATTTTTCATCCCCTCCCTTCAGGCCACTGTAGCTGCCCTGGTCTCCTTCCTATTTCCAGACCTTTTCAGTCATTTTCCCCACCTTGGGCCTTTGTACTTACTCTTCTCTCTCTTTGGAATGTTCCTCGCATACTTATTTTCATGTCTCAGTTCCTCAGCTTGCTTAGTTCTTTGCACAAACATACTTTTTCACTGAGGCTTATTAGCAGTATCCTCTATGCTGGCTTAAATGAGCTTCTGTTTATTTCAGCATTTACACTATTTAAATTTTAACTTTCTATCATGGCTACCCTAATGCATCTCTTTTGAATAACTCAGGTTCTTTAGGCAAAATGCTGTATTTCAGATTCTGAATCCCTTCTCTGCAAAAAAAACATCTAAATTCTGGGGGAAGAAGATGATATGAGCTTGTAGAAGTAGCAGAAGTTGACCCTCTAACTGGTGCTGGCCATGAGATGTACTTCTAGCCATGCCCACATTTTTCTGTGGAGTTGTAACTTTAGTACACGGGACACTGTTATGAAGGGTAGCAGAGTATGCCACCTCAAAATATACATACCCCTTTGGCATAGGAGTTATTTTGAGCTGATTCTTTTGAGAAAGAGTGGATACCAAAGAATCCCTGAGAACAGAAGTTACCCTTTTGTAAGGGATATTTATATTTGTAAAGGAAATCTCCATCTGTGTGGGTATCTCCTTTATTGTATCAAGAAGAGAAGGATGACTCTAAATCACAGGATAATCTTACCAATGGAGAAGGCACAGACTTAAATCTGTACAACAAACCTTATTCTTGTTTGCCATACTTTCTCTGGTCATTTTCCCATAACTGACCTTGCCACATCTTTTCTTTTATCTGTCTTTGGCTGAAAATAAACGTATGTAAGCTGGTGGTTTGAGTAACTCATTTTCCCCAGGGAATCTCCATGTATACATGAGGTATGCATGTTCATGAACTTCTATTTTCTTTTTTCTGGTTAATCTGTCTTTTATTATAGGGCTTTCAGACAAGAACTCAGAAGGTAGATGAAAAGTTATTTTTCCTCTTTTTTTGTTTCCATCCAGCAGTGACTTCTGAGGATAGTCAACTCTTGACCTTCTTGTCTTGGTCAGGGCCTAATGACCCCCACCTTGCTTATTTAACCTTTTCTATTCTCGTGTGGCCTCCACAAACTCCTTTGAGTCTCTTTCCTGTCATCTGTCTGGCATAAGGGCACAAAGGGCACAAGGCTTAGCCTGTCCACCTCATAGTCTCTACCACAGAATTACCTCACCACTCCCCCCCACATGTACAAACTCATCGGTTGGGCTCAAAAAAGGTTCCCTGACTCAGGTGCACACTACCTCAAAGCCGTGTTTGACAAGGTATGTAAAACTGGACTCTCCATCCTACCTCTGTGCTCTCTCTTAACTATACTGGACTATGTAGGGTTGCCATATGCAGCAGTCATGCTGGTAAGTCCCAGGCAGAGAGCAGGACAAGAATCTCTCCAAAGAAAACTGGAAAGGGAAAATCAGAATATACATGTGATTGTGCCCATCCTTCTCTATTCATTTTAGTCCCAGAACTATTGCACTGGAAGGTAGTTTGTCCCCTTTTTGTCTTTGCTGAAGGCAGGGTTGTTCCCTTAATATTGGACAGCTTATTGAGATGGCGTCTGCCACCCCACTCCACCTTTTCCTTGAGATCGTATTGATAGCCAGGGAGTATGGAGAAAATGTGGTTTATCAAATAATAAAACTAATCATCAAGTGTTGGAGAAGACTCTTGAGAGTCCCTTGGACTGCAAGGAGATCAAACCAGTCAATCCTAAAGGAAATAAGTCCTGAATATTCATTGGAAGGACTGATGCCGAAGCCAAAGCTCTGATACTTAAGCCACCTGATGCAAAGAGTGGACTCATTGAAAAAGACCCTGATGCTGGGAAAGATTGAAGGCAAAAGGAGAAGAGGGTGGCAGAGGATGAGATGGTTAGAGGGTATTACCAACTTGATAGATATGGATTTGAGCAAACTCCAGGATATAGCGAAGGACAGGGAAGTCTGGCATGCTGCATGCAGTCCATGGGGTCTCAAAAAGTCAGACATGACTTAGCAACTGAAGAACAACAAGCAGCAAGTATTTAAAACATACCCAAGATACGGTGTACTTTTATGCAAGTTTCATTAATTCCCACCATCCAAATTCAAAGAAAATTTAGTTCTTAATTTGATATTCTCAGATAAACTTCAAGTATAGGAGAGACTAAACCAGTTTTTCAGAGAGATATAACAAAAGAGTTGGAAAAGAGCATGTGAAGGGCTGTTCTTAGAACAAGTAATTGGAGGAGCTCTTAGTACAGAAAGTGAGGTGCTGGTAGGGCTAGTGTGATCACTTGCTACCAGTACAGTCACACAGGGCCCAGCACTCAGAGGAAGCTTAGTTTAATACTCTGTGGTAGCTGCCTGAATGTGCTTAGTAATTTTTAAACAAGACATCCTGCATTTTCATTTTGCACCGACTCTCTGGACATGCGTTCTTATGGTTTAGAGCTCTTGAACAGAGAGACCAGTGTTTGCTTCTTGTCTGAAGGCTGGAGACTCACTAGCATCTTCTGATGAGTAGGGCATGAAGGAGCTGTAGGAGGAGTACAATCTGCCACCCCCAAAGTCTCTTTGATGTGTAGGTCATTTTGAAACAATCAAGGTATGAAAGATGACTCAAGAAGAAACTTTGACCTTCTCCTTACTTGCCTAAAAGAATTTAGGTAGAGGACCTGTTCTAGGAAGGGAGATGTCATCATAGAAAATGGTAGTATGTACTAGGTGGGATAGATAGGGAAGAACCTAGCAAAACCTGTTTATTAAAATTTCTCTGTGTTCCATTGTCTCTGCATGTCCCAGTAAATGTTTACCAAACATCTGTTTTTTCATCTTCCTATGAATTGCCTTCCTCCCCTTTAAAGTCCCAAAGTACTACTATGCCCAACATCCTCTTTTGTCTTTAGCTGAAGATAGTATTTAAAGATGAAGGTTTCAGCCATTTTGGTGAGTTATTCATTTCCCTGAGTCTGTCCTGTGTATATGTTATTAAACTTTTATTTGATTTCCTCCTGTTAATCTGCATCATGTCAATTTAATTCTTAGATCATCCAGAGGAAATTGGAAAGGTAGAGGAAAATATACTCCTCCTCAATAGGATGTACTGTTCCCCCCAAAATAATGGGGGAAATGCCTACTTCTGTTACCTTTTGGCTCTTAGAATTTATAGAAGATGAGGTCAATAAAGGACAAAATCATGTGCCTACCCTGAGGTTTTCGCATGTCATAAGATGTACACACAATGATGGGTATAGGGCATGGCCCACCTTTGAGAAATGAGAGTCATTAAGTGATTTTAGACCAAGACTAGGATGCCCCTCTATCGCCAGTGTTATTAATTCAAGGAGAATTTTTCCTCCTTTGCTGCTCTTGCTTCTGGAGGAATGAGAACAAGTAAGGCTGCTTGCTTAAGGGTTTTAGGCTCAGACAGAGGCAAGAGGGGGAGTTCAGAAAGAGGGGCATGGATTGTGATCATTGACTGAAAAATGATTATGATTCAAATTGACTGAATACTTATTCAGAAAAAAATAGGACATTCAGAACTATGTTGTATTGCAGAAATCATCAGATTAGATGAATGTTTACCTAAGAATCAACCAAATAAGTAAAATAGCTAGTCTCAGCAATTTGGGTGTATTCAAGGCTGTTCAGGGGTCATAACAGTATTGTATAGTTTTGAAAATAAAATCAGAATAAAATCATTTCATGGTATATGCATCTGTGTAGAGAATTTGTAGTCCCACCAATTACAAACATACATATGACTAGTCAGTAGTACATAAAAGCACACACTATGTATCCACATCTATTTCCTATTGATGCTTTGAAACACATCGGCGGATCCATATTCTCTGTGAATGCTGACAGTTTAAGTTAATAACAATAAAATTGATCAGCACTTGATTGCTCTGTTGGCAGATACTGCTAACCAGGAATAGGGATTTTTTTCAGTCAAGTATTGTTTATTTAGTATCATACTGACCCCTGACATCCTAAATATATGAAATAATCTCCAGATTGATGGATGGCAGCATGTTAGGTCTACTGGAAAAGAAGAAGATAAGTCATCCTTCTTGTCACAATAAGGCAAATAGCCCATGAGACTAATTGAAGAGCACTGTAGCTTTAAACAAAAAAGGCATTGATTGGAGGGGAAACTAATGCTGAAAGAGAATCCTAGAGATAACTGAGATGGAGTCAAAGAAACTTCCAGTCAAACACAGAAAACAAAGAAAACTAAAGATGAGAACCCATGGGACTAGAGATAATAAGAACAGCAGGAGGAAAGAGAGGAAAACATATAAGGAAGAAGAAAAAAACAATAAAAAGAAGATACATAAAAGGGAATGAAAAAGCAATAGAAGATGCCAGAATTTTTGACAGTGAGGGGTAGGATCTGAAAGAACTTCTGAAAGAAGCGACTGAACTTCCCAATGGGGCACCATCCTTGACAGTGAGATATTAACCTAGAGGGATATCTGTACAACCCTAAGGCTAACAGAAATAAAAGACAGAGTAACTAAAATGCATGCACTGGATTGCATGTGTATACTCAGAAACACTCTAGCTATTTCAAAGACAAGGTAGCTCAAAAAGCTGCATGTTTTCGAAAATGTAATCAAAAGAAATCTTGTGTTTGTTTTGGTTGTTATTGTTATTTTTCTCTCTCTCTTTTTTTCTTTTGGCATGGCATTCAGGCCCCATTAGGTAGGGCTGCATTTAAGAACCATTTTAAGATAGAATTGGCCACTCTATTTCTCTATTTATTTTCTTCTGTCCATCCACTTCTTTGTTGTTTAGAAGCTTTTGGTATTGAAAGCATTCCTGCCTTTGCTTATTGATTACTCAGTAGCACTCATAGACTAAGCTGCAGATCTTGGTTTGGGGAAAATAGAGTAACATCTTTCAGAGAATAGATACTCAGTTTAATTGAGCTTCATGCTTTCCCCTGCATTTTGATTTCATCTGTCCATTCCCATTCATTAAAAATCACCATGCCCATAATAAAACTTAGGTCTGTTGCCTGTCTAGGCTAAGAATCTGGAGCTCATTATTTACTTCATATTGTGTAAATTCTAATCAGATACTGGGGAATCTCAGTTCTGCACCTCATTGTCTCCCCAGGCATAATGCCCTACAGTTTTTAACACCACAGAACAACTCCACAACAGAGCTGATTCCCTTGGATTCTTCCTCAGCTGATGCAGATAACGTTTTGAATAAGATAGGGCTCCATTTGTTTTTACATTTTGCTTATTTATTTACTTTCATGGTGGAGCCAGATAAGAGACTGGGTTCACGCTCAGTGGTGAGCATATTGGGTAACCCATTAATGCTAGTGACTAAACTCTAGCTCAGGCCCACAGGCAGTTCTGTACAGATTTATGGAAAGACATGGTGATGGATAAGTATAGATTCTTATTCATACAAAAGCAAATGAATGCGTCCCATGTAAAAAATAAATTGCAGATAGCTAATTTAAGACTAATCAGAAACAGTCATTCACTCTGGGTGGGAATAATGTCTGAAAAGGACCCAATAATAAGTCTCTGATCCTTTGAGATATAAATTGCACAATAGAGATGGTGATAAGCATGTTCCTCACCCATAAATAACCCCCTGATGTGACCCCTAATGTGTTGTGAATTCATTGTGGGTTTTTAGGCAGCTGGAAGACACTAATCAATGTAGAAGAAACTTTGCAGTGGTTTCCACTTGGAAGTAAGTATTAATCAAGTCACAATGGTGCTTTAGCTCAGATGGTCTGAATAAAATTTGCTAAAACCAAGTTTTCCAGAAGAAAAAAAAAGTTGTACTGTGGAGGACTTTTCTTATAGGATTTCAGAACACATTGAATCAAATTATCTTCTGATACAATATTTTGCTTTAGTTCAGTGTAACTTACAAAGGCACTGGTTCTTACATCAAGAGGATTCATACATTTGGGAAATGTCTACATGGACCAATTGATTCAGGTGTTTTGGCCCCCCAAAAGTGATTGTTAGAATTCACAATCACAATAAGCATGTTTTGTTTTTCTTGAGGTCACTCTTTGTATCTTGCAGATGACCACTTTCTGTGTCCTCATGTGGCCTTTTCTCTCTGCTTGTGCATTTCATGTTTTCTCTCCCACTTCTTATAGGGGGACACTAGTCATATTGGATTAGTGCTCCACACTAACAGCCTTATTTTAACTTAATTACCCATTCAAAGACCATAGCTCCAAATATGATTACATTCTGAAGTATTGGGGTTTATGACTTCAACATATGAATATGAATATCGTTCAGCCCATAATATTCTGTGCACTGGACCCCCCCAAATTCATGTCTTTCTCACAGGGCAAATACATTTGAAAATAAACTGATGAAGAGATTTCGAATCAGCCAACACACAGAAATCTGAAGATGACTCTGCATTCCCAAGGGGATCTGTAGTTTGAATTCTCTGGCTCTGCAATAAAATGAGGATACTTGGGTTGGGGAAAAGAGGAACACAGAAGCAAAGAAGGTGCCATTTGGGTGGGCTTTCAGGAACGGTTGCCTCTGTCTTTATAATAATGTCACAGTTGGAAATCATTTTACTGATCATTTAAGATAGTCTCTTCACGTTTAGATGGGGAAACAAAAGGTGTGAAATGGCTGAAGGCATTCAACTACTTCTTTAGCCATGTTTGGTTTAGAATGTGGCTTTCCTGATCCCTGAATGGGGATGCTGCTCTATAATCATGGACCCTAAAGGGAGCGTTGCTCTCTTGGAGTGGCACACGTGGCTGGGAAGACAGTATCCATCTTCAGTGAGGCCCTGCTGAGAGAACATGGCTTCCTGATGGTCACTGAATGTATGTATTGGATGTGCTGTGCTTAGTTGCTCTGTTGTATCTGACTCTTTGTGACCCCATGGACTGTAGCCTGCTAGGCTCCTCTGTCCATGGAAGTTCTCCAGGTAAGAATATTGGAGTGGGTTGCCATGCCCTCCAGGGCATTTTCCTAACCCAGGGATTGAACCCAGGTCTCCCGCAATGCAGGTGGATTCTTTACTGTCTGAGTACCAGGGATTTTGTATTGGATACAAAATAACTAATGATGGTTCCTTTTTCATTTTACCTTTTTGTTTGTTAGTTGGTGCCAATAGTGCTTACAAGTAGAGAATACTGAAATATCTCAGTTTATTTCCCAACTTTGTAAGTAGCAGCTTAGACAATATTACAAAATGCCTTCCTCTTTCCCCATTGTGTCATCAGTGCACATGGTATGGCATGCCATATATCTCACCATATTGTAGACTGTATATGGGCACATGTCTTATACTGATTTTTATCTGTTGAGCCTTAGCAAAGAGCTACCCACTCAGGTGCTTAATACATACTATGTATACTTACTTAATAAATATGTATATTATTTACTTAATATACATGTTTGTGTACATACATGCATGCATATGTACATTTATGTAGGGGTGTTTGTGTGTGTATGTGTGTGTGTATGTGTACTTGAGTGTATGGCCTCTTGTGATTCTAACAACTGACTGCTCAATAGAGGAATAAAGGCTGCTTTCAAAGCAATAGTCCTGGAGAGGAGCTTTAACTCTTGAAGTGTTGGTGGCAAAAACAAGGCGAAGGGTTGGTTCAGTTGGGGAGGATGTGTGTGAATAGATAACTTTGTTGGGTGTACTCTACTAGGAGAGGTGTCGTTCATGAGCTCATTGTATCTGGTCCTCGCTCACCTTGCCCTTGACTCCACTCCCAGTAGCTTCTGGATGTATAGTGGCATTGCAGGGCAGCACAGGTTCGTCCATGAATCTTTCCTTAAACCCTCAGGGAGAATTAATTACTCTTCTTATGTACTCCTAAAGTAATTAGTTTCTGACACTATCACAGCCATTGTAACGTGTTATAAATGTCTGTCTCCCATTAAACTTTGAGTTGCCCAAGTGTGTGGATTATGTCTTCGGTATCTTTGTATCCTTAGTGCTGCTCATGTGGGAGATGAATAAATGAAGGATAAATGCCAGACTTTGACTGCACTCCCCAACTATCTGTCTGTATCTTTATACCTACCTACATTTATCTATCTATCTGTCTATCTGTTAGCTCTCTATCTATCCTGTTCTAAGTAATTTAGAGACACTTTTTCAGTTCTCCTAACAACATTCTTCTGCAGAGAAGGAACTTGAAGTTCATAGAGACTAAATGACTTACTGAGGGCCCCACACATGAAAAGAGGGCAAAGAATTCACACACCAAGTGTGGCTGCAGGGTCCCTCCTCTCACCTCAGTGTGCTGTGCCTCTCCTGGCCTGGACATTCAACATTTGGACAATCTTCCTTAAAGACAGTAAGATATCAGGGCTAGTAATAATGGTTGTCATGTCTGACTCTTTGTGACCCAATGGACTGTAGCCTGCCAGACTCCTCTGACCTTGGGACGTTCCAGTCAAGAATATTGGATGTATAGTGGGTAGCCATTCCCTTCTCACAGGAATCTTCCTGACCCAGGGATTGAACCCAGGTCTTTTGCATTGCAGGTAGATCCTTTACCAACTGAGCTATGAGAGTCAGGCCATACAACAACCATAATGTTGTCTGCATCTTATTACAAACTTAGAAAGTCTGAGAGCAGATTCATAGTTCCTATTTCAAATCCACTGTTAAACCCACAGGAATGTGTGACTTAAAAGCCCGCTTGGTGTCTTGGAGAAGCATGGTGAACAGTTACAGTCGACATTACTCACGTCCTTCGGGGAAATGCTCTTGTTCTTGCTGAAGTAAGGTTCCTGGAGGGAACACTTTGCATTATGTATTCTTCCCTACTCACTCTGATTACTTTTCTTGAAGTTCCCTTGGGTTCTTCCAAACTAGAAACAGTCTCTCAATTCTCAGTGATGCTCTTCACTTCTAGTACATGGGCTGTTCCAGCCTCATTTCCATGGTCATTCGCAGATTTAGGGGAATTTAGAGTTGAGTGGTATAGGATGCTTATTGGTAGGCTACAAGGAAACATCTAAATGAAAATGAGTAGATTCAGGTCAAAGCAACTAATTGGTTGCAAGAACTCTAACTTCCCATGTAGGTGAGTCTCCATACTGACTTTACTTACACCCAAGACAGCCTCTTAAAATCAAGTGTTTAGGAAAATGTGCTTCTCTAAACATATTCACATAACCCTCAGAGTGTCTGAAGCCTGGAGGAAAAAGTCTTAATCTCAGACCTGCAGTTTTACTCTTTCAGTTATTTTTTTTTCTTTCCTCTTTTTTATCATTGCCTTTCCTTCTCTTTTTCTCCTCTTTTCCCCAAAGGAACTAAGTAATACTGATGTCTCAAAAAAAGTTGGTGTGGAGTCTCAAAAAAAGTGAATTGCAAAAGGCTCAATGACAAAATTATGGACTGCTGTAGATACAGGCTTTATTTCTGCAGTGAATAGAAGGAATGATCAAGCAAAGCATTCTTGGTTTTTTCCCCTCCCTGTCTCTCTCTCTCTTTCCTCCATCTGCAGGCCTTTCCAGTGCAGTCCAGTAGAGCTTTCCATGGTGCTGGAAATGCTATGTGCACTATCCAATGCAGTAGCCACCAGCCCATGTTGGCTACTGAGGACTTGAAATGTGACTGTTGTGGCTGAGGAACAGAACTTAAATTTAAATCAATTTAAATTTGAATGGCCACGTGAGGCTAATGGGTATCAAGTTAGCCACTGCAGCTTTAGTTAGACAAATTATTTATCTCTGACACAATCTGTATTACTCCTGTGTTGATGAATAAGGGGTGAGGCCCTCTCCAACTACTCTCTTCTTTTTTTCTTTTTTCAAAATCACTTACTACCACGGAGAGTTGGTCCAGCTTATGACGTTTGGTTTGCATCTTGTCCAAACTCTTTTCCTCAACCTAAGAGGACTCTCAGGGCAAGAGAGCACTTAGTCGTTTTTCTGAAGACAAAATGCTCCTCTTTGGTTGCCTGGAGACCAGATATTTTCCAGCTAGGGATCCAGGGCACCTTGGTGTGATTGAAGGTTCAGATAGGGCTCATTTGCAAGGCATAGGAGCAGGTGTGTTTGAAAATTTCATGAGAAAAGGCAGAGGTCAGCAACTTCTTTGACCATCTGCAGGAATAAACAGCATTGGTACAAGGGTCTTGAGCCAAGGAGGCATGAGGAGAAGGCAAAGGAGTGAAAAAGAGTTGGTAGGGAAGGAGAAGGAAGATTTAAAAAGCAAAGGACAGAGTCAGAATACTCAGGTGGAAAGTGAGAATGCTACTCACAGTGATCCTAGTCCCAGCTCTACCTCTGACTGTCTACATCCAGAAAGCCAGACCCTCTTACCAGAAAACCTGTACTTGAATCAGTCACAAATACTTTGTCTCAAAATTTGGCATGAGCTTGTGGGCAGTTGTGGGTGGGGGTAGTCTGCTAATTCTGTTTATACTTTTCTAGCTTATCTGAATTCAACTCCATGTGAGTTTAACAACACCTTAGGGAGATTGGCTACTATTTTGTGCCCTCTTTTTCCCTTTCTTTTTTTACTTTTTTTAGCTTGATAAATGTGTCCTCGGTTCCTAATCACTCTTTGTTTTTGGTCAGCATCTACCCTGATTAGTAGAGGAAGAATATGAAATGACATTTTAAGTCCAAGACACTAATAAAAGCAAAGACATTTCTTATAAGTCTGAAATTCTGCTAAATCACAGATTTTTTTTTTTTTTTTTTCTGAGCAGTTTGCTTACAGTCCCGGAATCATGTTCCTCATATCTGGGAAATCTATTTTACATTGACTTCTTGTATTTGCTGCATTTTATATTGACTGGCTTTGCTGTATTTTAAATGTATTTGTGTCTAGACTTGTGGGACTTTAGCTACAGCCAATTTCTACATTATTAAGAGGGTTATTTTGAGTGGCCCCTGTGAATAAACCTAATTTTCCCCTCTGATTAGTGCTTAATTTGAAATTGTTTGTGCAATGATGAAATCTTTCTTGAGTTTCACTTCCAGATTCCAGTTTCCATTCCCAGAGGTTGCTTTTGATTATATAAATGCTTTCAGAGTGATTATGTGGGCAAAATTGTATATTAGGTAGTTTTGGTGCTTTCTGTAAGAAATTGTGTTGTTTAGAAAGAAAGGCTGTGAGTTGGATTTTGAGGTTTTAGGTATTTTACAATTACGTGATCATTCCTTCTGCTCATTGAAGAAATAAACCCTGTATCTACAGTGGTCCATAATTTTGTCATCCGGTCTTTTGTGAATCACTTTTTTTGAGATTCCACATTCCATAATAGGAAAATTATTCTATATATATGCATCAAGCTTTTCAGTATAGAGTTTCCTGTATCTCTCTTTTGAACTCCTACCTTCAATGTTTGTAGTACATGTCTTAAGGGGAAAAAAGTAGTATATTCATTCTAGTCTCTAAATCTGACCTAGAAATCATACCACATGACTTTCTATGGGCCAGTGTTTGTGCCTGTTAGTTTTTAATACATGTACTCTGACCCCTGACCTTATAACTTGGTGTTTGCCTCACAGGTTCACATCTGGAGAGGAATTTTGCCTTAGGATGAATCACACCTTGAGTTTTACCCTCATCTGATTTAGATAATACTCAGTGATATTAAGTAATATTAAGTGAGATTATGATATTTAGATAATATTAAGTCAGTTGTTGCTGGAATGGGTTAGGGTTTGAGGAGATACTGGGTTTGATGAATATATTTGCATGTGATAAGAACATTGAGGGCCAAGGGTTGAATTATGTCTACATCAAATTAATATGTTGAAGTCCTCCTCTCCAGCATTTCAAAATACTACCTTATTTGGAGATAGAGTCTTCACAGAGGTAATTGAGTTAAAATGAAGGGCTTCCCAGGTGGTGCTAGTGGTAAGGAACCCAACCTGCTAGTGCAGGAGACGTGAGACACAGGGGTTTGATCCCTGCTTTGGGAAGATCCCCTGGAGGATGGCATGGCAACCCACTCCAGTATTCTTGCCTGGAGAATCCCATGGACAGAGGAGCCTGGTGGGCTACAGTCCATCGGGTTGCAAAGAGACACAACTTCAGACAAAACTGAAGTGACTTAGCACATAAGGGTTGTCCCTAGTCTAGTAGGATGACGTCCTCATCAAGAGGGGAAATTTGTACACAGAGACATGCATGGGGGGGGAAGAAGGTATGAAGATGCAAAGAGGACACCACGTGAATTTGAAGGCAGTCATCTGGATGTCAAGGACAGGGTCCTGGAGCAGACCCTTCCCTTCTAGCTCTTGGAAGGAATCAACTCTACCAACATTTGACTTTGTATTTCTAGCCTCCAGAATGGCGAGGCAATGCATTTCTGGTGTTTAAGCCATGGTTTGTTATGAGAGCCTATAGCAGACTAGCACGGGAGGCCAGACTGCAAACTGGTCACTGGAATATGGAGCCAACAAATGGCATATCCGCCTCAGTCACTGCCCCCGATGTCTTATAGACACGCACATCCATGGTGCCAGAAGATACTTTCCTGAGTCCCTTTTTTCCCATAAGTTTTTCTGATTTCTCATATTCTTTATAAATCTCAAAGAATTGCCAACAGCTAGTCCCAACTGGGTTTTGGTCACAAATTTTCAGTAATGTGAGATGTTATCGTCACATTCAAAAGAAATTGCTATTTTTATTATTACTAAAAATATCAATATTTATTGACCATCTGCCATGTTCCAGGTTTTGTATATATATGTACACACACATATATATTTTAAATTAATTAACTTATTTTGGTCTTCATTGCTGCGTGTGGGCTTTCTGTAGTTGCAGTGAGCAGGGACTACTCTTCATTGTGGTTCATGGACTTCTCATTGCACTAGTTTTTCTTGTTGTAGAGCACGGACTATAGGTGCATGGGCTTCAGTAGTTCGTGGTACATGGGCTGAATAGTTGCAGTTCACGGGCTCTAGAGCCCAGGCTCAGCAGTTGTGGGGCATGGGCTTAGTGGCTCCCAGGCATGTGGAATCTTCTTGGACCAGAGATCAAACCTGTGTACCTTGCATTGGCAGGTGGCTTTTTATCCACTCTATCACCAGGGAAGTCCCAGGTAATATCCTGAGATATCAACTTCTTCAGTCATTACAATGTTACACAAGGTAGTAGGTATTATTATTTCTTCCATTTTAGAAAATAGAAGGCTGAGGCAGGAGGTTCGACAACTTGACCAAGCTCACGTAACTACAATTAATCCTTGAATAACCTGGATTTGAACTGCAGGGGTCCACTTATCTGGGTATTTTTTTTTCAGTAGTAAATACTATACTACTACCTGATCCATGGTTGGTTTTGCAGATGTGGAATCTGACACACAGGACCCATGGGTTTGGAGGGCTGGGTAAATTATACATGAATTTTCCACTGCTTGAGGTTTGGTGTCCCTCCCCTCTGTGTTGTTCAAAGGTCGGCTGTAGTTAGTGCAGACCTGAGAATCATGAGCATTTGTATGATCTTCATTCTCTACTCAGAGAATCAAGTCCTAAGACTGAGGGAAAAAAAGAATCAGGGTAAGACTTAAGCAAGGAGGCTATGGAGAGCAGTCACTTTTACATACTAGGAAGATATCCCTTAAGAAACAATTCACTTTACTTTAAATATTTCCAGTTTTTCTCACTGAAGATTAAATATTTCCAGGTTTTCTCACTGAAGGCTTTTCCAACAGGAACACTCTAACATGAATAGACGTTGCATCACTTCACATTCCAAGCCACAAACAGACCAAAAGCAGTTGCTGTATCAGCTCAAAGGAACATGCTTCTGTAATCAATTAAATCCATTGCACTTGATTATTCAATTCCTGCCAAGAAACAGTTTAAAAAGCCTGTTCACAACCATTTGTTTTACAATTTCCAGAACCGCTAAAATGACCTCCTGACGACCTGGAATTTCTAAAGATTTTTCCAGTGTTGCCTGAGGACAGTATGGCAGTAAAACAAACAAACAAAAGCCCACTTAGATCTTAATGATATCTGTGTGGCATACACACTCTTCATTCATCAAGTTTTAGTGTACACACTATAACTGTTATCATGACATATGGTTTTTGCTGTAAATAAAAGACTTTGGAGGGCACAGAACTGGACTATTTGTGTGGCTTACCGTGCTCTTGCTGTGTGTACCTTAGCAAGTTGCCTACCCTCTCTGAATGTCAGTGACCTAATCTCTAAGTGAAAAAGGCACTGTTTATCTCTCAGGTAGATGTGAGAGTTAAATAGAATGGTGAGCATAGAGCATCTGGCACATTACTGAGATCATTAATTTTTACTTCATCTTTTCTTCACTCTCATTCTCTCAAGTGCCCAGCATGATTCTTTGCCCTTATCTCAGCTTACCAGGGGTTGACATGCAGAACTGTGATAACAGCTACACGAATTGTCTAAGGCATGACTCAGAACCATTTTAAAGTCAATTTCTAGCTTGTGTTTTTGTTGGGCAGTGGAGGTAAAGAATGCACATATGATTTTTGGCCTCCACCTGCACAAAGGTATTCAAGAAATTTCAGAAGAGACAAAATGCTTTCCCCATTTTTTTTTTCCTGGAGCCAAGGTGATTATCACCATGGTCTCCACTTTGTGTGTGTGTGTGTGTGTGTGTGTGTGTGTTAAGTTTACACTCTGTAACTATTTCCTTTCTAGGGCCTTGAATTTATTTTTGGTGAGTCTCTGATCTTACCTTACTTCTTTGATATGCTCTGGTCTACTTTTTCAGTAAGTTAAAATTCTGTAGGCCATCAACAATTGGCAGATGCCAGAGGGCAAAATCCTCCTTCAGTGCTTTCACATCTCTCAAGATTTGCCCTTTAAGATTTCTGCTATTTATGGATTTCTCTTAATTTCTTGGCATCAAATCAATGCATTAAAATTATTAATTTTTTTCTTTCACATTTTTTCAGCTACTCTCTACCATCTTCCTATTTTGTGGAATAGAATTCAAGTCCCACAGATGATTTCTAACTCTCTCTAAATACATTGCCAAGCAAATCCTCTGTCAGCTCAGTCTGACATGACAAAATGCTGGATGGCTCAAACAGCAGTTTATTTCCTCACAGTCCTAGAGGCTGGAAGTCTGAGATCAGGACACCAACATTGTTTGTTTTTGGTGAGGCAAATCCCCTTGAGATATAGATGGTGCCCTCTCACTGTGTGCCCGTATGATCTCATCTTTGTGGGAGCATGAGGTGGATGGGGTGTTGAGGGGAGCTAGAAAGGGCTTTCTTATAAGGGTACTAATCGCATCATGATCTCATCAAGCCCTAATTTCCACCCAGTGGCCCTACCTTTAAATACCATTAGGGCTTCAACATGTGAATATTGGGAGGGATACAATATTCAGTCCATAATATCCCCTTTCTGATCCTCAGTGAATGGCTTTATGCTACAGGCTTTAATATCACATACACAGCATGATCTTTAATTTAATCATCTATAATATGAGTATAATCTAACTTTAAACATATTATAATAAGAGTAAATACAGTACTAGGTGTAAAACTGAGATCACAATACCTGGCATAGTAGGAATTTAACAGGTAGACATTCCTTTCCCCCTTGCTTTCATAGCCTCTGACCCTGGAGTGGCTGTATGTAGCTGATGACCAACTCCAGTGTCAGTCCAAGATACAGGAGGTGGTGCAGTTGTGATCCCATTAAGTCGCATCATGCCATCAAGTTGTTCTTGTTCACTCGCTCAGTTGTGTCTGACTCTTTGCAACCCCACGGACAGCAGCACTCCAGACTTCCCTGTCCTTCACCATCTCCTAGAGTTTGCTTAAACTCATGTGCATTGAGTCAGTGATACCATCAAAACATTTCACCCTCTGTTGCCCCCTTCTGCCCTCAGTCTTTCCGAGCATCAAGGTCTTTTCCAGTGAGTCAGCTCTTCACATCAGATAGCCAAAGTGGAGCTTCAGCTTCAGCATCAGTCTTTCCAATGAGTATTCAGGGTTGATTTCCTTTAGGATTGACAGGTTTGATCTCCTTGGTATCCAAGGGACTCTCAAGAGTCTTCTCTAGCACCAAAGTTCAAAAGCATTAATTCAAAAGCACTTAGCCTTCTTTGTGGTCTAACACTCACATCCATACATGACTACTGGAAAAACCATCACTTTCTACGAATCTTCGTAGGCAAAGTGATGTCTCTGTTTTTAATACACTGTCTAGTTTTGTTATAGTTTTTCTTCCAAGGAGTAAACATCTTTTAACTTCGTGACTGCAGTCACCATCCGCAGTGGTTTTGAAGCCCAAGAAAATAAGGTCTTGTCACTGTTCCCATTTTTCCCCCATATTTTGCCGTGAAGTAATGGGACCAGATGTTATGATCTTAGTTTTTCAGATGTTGAGTTTTAAGCCAGGTTTTTCACTCTCCTCTTTCACCTTCACTAAGAGGCTCTTTAATTCCTCTTGGCTTTTGCCATTAGGATGGTGTCATCTGCATATCTGAGGTTATTGATGTTTCTCCCGGCAATCTGGATTCTAGCTTGTGTTTCATCCAGCCCAGCATTTCACATGAGGTGCTCTGCATGGAATTTAAATAAGCAGGATAACAATATACAGCCTTAACGTACTCCTTTCCTGATTTTGAACCAGTCTGTTGCTCCATATCTGTTTCTAACTGTTGCTTCTTGACCTGCGTATAGGTTTCTCAGGAGGCAGGTAAGGTAGTCTGATATTTCCATTTCTTTCAGAATTTTCCACAGTTTGTTGTGATCCATACAATCAAAGGCTTTGGCATAGTCAGTGAAGCAGAAGTAGATGCCATCAAGAGTTTTCATCATTTGTATTACTAGAAAGAGACAGAGTGGGTGCAATAGCACAAAATAAAGACAATTATACATTTTTTACCAAGGAAACAAGTGAAAACAAAAAGAGAGATGACACCTGGAGACTTTCTCTTTTAGACTCACACTGGAGCAAAAAATTGTAAGGCATCCAGATGGTGAGCTTGAGAAAACAGAAATTAATCACTTCTTTGTACTACAGTTTGAGGATTTAAAGATCTTTGGGGAAGATGTTCAAAAGCTTCATTCCAATTAACCTCAGCCTATTAAGTGTGCCCATCCACAGATCAGAAGCCAAAGAATGGGTTTCAAGGGTGAGAGAGGAAGCTCAGGGAACATGCTGGACCTCTGAAGTCATTTCTCCAGAAAGGAGGAAACTCCAGAGAGAAAAGTGAAAGCAGCTCTAACTCAACGTGTATCGGGGATATAGTATAATTCTTCTCAGAGAGCACTGAAATGGTGACAACCTTCTGATTCAGTTTTAAAGGCTATTTTGAACTGTGTGACCCCGCTCTGAATTTGATCTGATAACTGAAATGGATTATGGTGTGTCAGTGATGTAGTCTCAGCAGAATCCTAACCTAGGCCATTTAGAACCCATTTCTTCTCCCTGACACTTTTTTCTCTTGTATAAAAAAGAGGAAAAAAAAGAAAATGGTATTTGGTATTTCCTCTTGTGGATAGTCATCAAGTACAGAAGTGTAGTGATTCCAGTGAAACCTCTGAGAATCAAGAGATTTTTAACTGTCCTAAAATATTGCCAAGGAGCACTGTTTTAAAATGTCTCTGTGACCTTTCTGGCTAAATTGAGGAGACGAGCACATTTTTTTCTTATTCAAGAGAAGTGGAAAACTCTCAGTATCAGACCAAGAAAATGAGGAAGAAGGAAAGAACAGAGGTGTGGGAAGACAGGAATATAAGCCCCAGAAATCATGTCTGTACTCAAATTTTCATTTGGTGAGCTTTCTGTGGAGGACCCTGGTGATTTCATTCCACCTCACAGTACCGTTTCCCAACTGTTGATCCTCTTTTTATAGTCTTACATTTTAAACTAACCAGTATCTTTTGCCAAAATTAATAACTATTGGGAAAGAAAATGAAAGGATTTGGCCCTTCCTTCTCAATATCTAATTTTAGTAATAGCGCCCCAGCTGAGATTGTGAATACCAGAATTCACAGAATTTGTAGTTAGTCACAAACGAAATCCCTCCCAGTAGGTGGTATGTGCCTCTTTCCAAGTTTCTGGCTTCTAGGAAGGATGTCATTACTCCTACTCTCTTTACAGTTTCCAGGGGGTTTGACCAGATAGTAGTACACACACGGATACACACACACACACACGTGGAATTAGGGAGAGGTAGGCAAAGACTCATCTTGATTTATTTAGCTCCTCTGGTAATAATTTTGTATGTTTATTGGGTACAAGGCAGCTATTTTATTTCCATTTATTGCAAATAATTATTTTAAAAAGCAATTGTGTTTTCATGGAACTAAGTGGATTTAAAAATATGACAGAAAAGAATAGCAATATAACAGATCTGCTTAAGAGAGCAAAAGATGTTGCCAGGTGTTCAGTAGGTTAATACTGAAATAGTAAGAAGGGGAAGTGTTCAACATGGCAGTGAGAGATACAGATACATACCTCATTCAAACTGCAACTGATTTTCCATAGACACAGCTGCTTCACCTCACTTGCTGTAGGGATGGAAATGCTGATCATGCTGAACAACTCCTCACTTCCATGAACATTTTATGGAAAACCCAAATCAACAAAGTTCTCTGAAAATAGAAGAAGTTAACTTGCCCATGTACAAGCTGATTGGTACAAAGAGGTGTGGAGAGCATGCTCCTTCTGAAATTCCTTTAAAGTTTATTCCTCCTTGTCATAACCCTGCAGAGTAGACTGAGAGAGAAAATGGAAAGAGACTGGCACCATTGAAAGGAAAACCAGTAATGATCTCCCACAAATGGAACAGAATTATTTTAGGGCTACTCTTAGAATTAATGAAACTTTCTTTCATAAGAATATACTATTCCCTCGTTTGTTTTTATTCATAAATGCCTCTGACAAAGAGCTTTTCAAATCCTTATTTCTGATATTTTTCTCTCCTACATTAACTGGAGGCATAAGAGTTGCCCATGTACTTGGTAACAGGGCTTGCAAACAATTCTAAAAGAAAAAATGAGTCTTACGATTGATTTATATGCTGTAGGATTACGTATGTTGTTGTTCAGTCACTACATTGTGTCCGACTCTTTGTGACTCCATGAACTGCAGCAGACCAGTCTTCCCTGTCCTTCACTATCTCCTGGAGTTTACTCAGACTCATATCCATTGAGTCAGTGATGCTGTCTAACCATCTCATCCTCTGTCATCCCCTTCATGATTGAGTATACTACTACTCTTTTTTATTTTAAATGAAGAATATATGAAACTTTGCCTCAGAGTATTCTCTGAAGTATCAAATCACTGAAAGTTGATAAAAATATGGAGGAAAAGCATAAAAATAACCACTTATTTGCTCAGAAATAAAATGTTTTACTTTCTTTAAAACTGAATGTTGCTTTAAGGAATATCTCACACATGAAATTTTAAGGAATATCTCACACGTGAAATTATTCTGCTTTATGTTCAGAAGTTATTCATGAAAGGGGTCTTCAAGGTTTGGGTACTCTCTGCCAGAGGGGTGTATAGACTTTTTACTAAAACTATTCAATATTCATAAAGAATATTGCTATGGAAAAGGATACAACGATTAGCCCCTTCTGCCATTTCTCATGCTTTTCTACTTGAGCTTAAATTCTTTTTTTGCAGAATGTGAGGCAAAGCCTGGAGCCATTTTGGAAGATGTCCCTTAAGTTGTAAGAAGAGAAAATACTCATCATAGCATATTTCTTCTCAGCTCTAAACAAAGAAATTCAGCCAAATTCTCATTCCATTTCTACCCTCAAGTTATAACTCTGGCCCCTTGGCCAATTCATGAGCCTCTGGATAGCTTACTATGTAGTGCAAAATGTAAAACATCTGGGGAGTGCAAAGCACACTAGATTAGAAGGTAGAAAATGTATATCCTACTAGTGATTCATCTAAAACTAGCTATGAGATTTGGGGGAAATCACTTAATTTTCAGTGTCTCATTTTACTTTGAAAATAAGGAGGTTATTGTAGACAATCTCCAGTCATTTCTAGCTCTATTACAGTGCATTCTACAAATTGGAAAAAAAGAAAAACAGAAGGACATTTACGTTGATTTCTCAGTCTATTATGATATATGTAACCCTAAATGGTGAATGTAAAATTCAAACTTTTTTCCACTCAAATTTTGTTTTCCTGATTTTCTTTTATATTCACATTAGGATTCTTTAAACTCTTACATGTATATAATCGTACAGAATTTAAGGTCAAAGCTGATACTGTATATTCCCTCATGTAGGTTGGCTTCCTCTGTGGAAAATAGCAACTATCTAAGTTTTAAAAGTTATTCATTCATTCATTTACTCTCTGAAAGAAATGAATTAGCAAGCCACAGAGAGTTAGGGGGAGAACCATTTAGGCAGAGGGAACTATAAGTACAAACACATAGTAATGGGTGTGTGCTCGATATATTTAATAAAACAGAATGGGGTAAGTGCAGGAAGGAATGTTTGTGGAGATGTGATGGGGGAGGACAAAGGCCGAGTCATGCATATGTTTATAGCTCCTGGCAGAGGTTTTGGTTTTAACCCTAAGCTGTTAAGAGTTTCAAACAATACTTAACATTTTAAAGGAATAATTCTGGCTGTTGTGTTAAGAATAGACATTAGGGAGCAACAATGGAAGTCCAGAAACCTGTGAAAAAAACTATTGTTGTACTTAGAAAAATGGTTGCGGCTTGTCCTAGAACTATAGTGATGGAGGTAGCAAGAAACAATCAGATTCAGGATATATATATATATATATATTTAAATTTTCTTTACTTTATTGTGTTGGTTTTGCCATACAATGACATGAAACCGCATGGGTTTACATATGCTCCCCCTCCAGAACCCCCCTCCCTCCTCCCTCCTGATTCCCTCCCCCTGGGACATCTCGGTGCACCAGCCCCGAGCATCAACCCTGGGCTGGCGATTGATTTCACATATGATAATTAACATGTTTCAATGTCATTCTCCCATATCATCCCACCCTTGCCCTCTTCCACAGAGTCCACGAGTCTGTTCTATACATCTGCGTTCCTTTTGCTGTCTCGCATGCAGGATTCTCATTACCATCTTTCTAAATTCCATGAAAGAGACACGTGTACCCCAATGTTTACAATAGCCAGGACATGGAAGCAACCTAGGTGCCCATCAACTGATGAATGGATAAGAAAGCTGTGGTACATATACACAATGGAATATTACTCAGCATTAAAAAAAAATTCATTTGAATCAGTTCTACTCAGATGGACAGAACTGGAGCCTATTATCCAGAGTGAAGTAAGGCAGAAGGAAAAACAACAATACAGTATACTAACGCATATATATGGAATTTAGAAAGATGGTAACGAGAACCCTGCATGCAGGATATATTTTGAAGGTTAATCCTTCAAAGAAAGAAGAGAAAAACAAATTTTAAGCTGCTCAAAACTGGAAAGTGTCTCAGACTAGGCCTGGGCAGAAACCCCTTAAATGAGGCATGGAGACTCAGTCATCTTTGGACACCCTGGGCCAGGGGATCTTTCCTGATGAACATCTGAAACATTTCCTTTTAGCGTCCCTCAGTCTATTTCTCTCTCCTACAACTCGTAGTATTCTTACTATGTCAGTTGGAATCCTCAATATCAAACAGAAAATTCGAAAACGGAAATGTTGTTTAAAGTAGGAAAAGACATTTGTAGACCAGCATCCTGTGAAAGTGAAAGTCAGTCAGTCGTGTCCGCCTCTTTGCGACCCCATGGCCTGTACATTCCATGGAATTCTCCAGGCCAGAATCCTGGAGTGGGTAAGCCTTTCCCTTCTCCAGGGGATCGATCTTCCCAACCCAGAGATTGAACCCATATCTCCCACATTGCAGGCGATTCTTTACCAGCTGAACCACAAGGGAAGCCTGTAGACCAGCATATTGCAGAATAATCAGTTCTGTGGTACAAGAATAGAGTACTCTGATAGATGGCTGGAGAAGAGGGAGTAATACATCCCTTTTGAGATTCAGAGTGGACTTTATTCTATTCTTGTTTATTCTTATTCTGTTATTCCTTTAATGGCTCCAAGAAATACTATCCATAAAGAAACATGTAATTTGCTAAACCTGGTTTTGTGCTAATTTATGTAGTTAGAAGTCCCTATTTCATTCACATGGTTCCCTTTATCAACCTAAAGAAGTAGAGCTACATAGATATTGAGAAGCTTGGGCTTAGAAAATATTATCATATAATACTCTGTATTAAAAATATTTTTGGTATTTTTAGGCATCAATGTATGGTTCCTGGTGAGAACATTTGCATATAGGTGACACGATAAAGTGAAAAAACCTTACAGTATTGAAGTTGACTCAAGGTTTATAACAATCATGACATGCAAAGTATACTGTAATAGAGTACCAAACTAAATGCAGTTTAGTATCTTTTGCAGAAAAATACTGCATTAATTTTGAAGCAATGCATATTTTTAAGTACATTAAAATAAAAATTGTATTATGCAAATAACATGCTCCCTAAAATTAATGTAGCTCAATTACATCATAAGATATCAGAAAGGCATTTGAAAGGGTAGGTTGGAAATAATTCTTTTGAATGTCACATAAATTTTTTTCACAGCTAATCTCTGAAAAGGAGGGAAAAAAATTCTCTCTACTCAGGCATAGAATAGAAGCATTAACAATGGAAAGGTCAGTGCATAATGATGCAAGAGAGAAAAGGCCTGAAGTGCCATATTGATGAAATGAAATGGGGGAAGTTATATAGAAATATTAATCAATCAACCCTTAATTTAGGACCTTTAGGTAACTTGCTAAAATCTTCTTCACTATTTAATATCAAAGAAATGCTAACCAATAAATTTCTTCCATGGGAAGAAAAAGCTCAACAACTGTATGTTTAGATTCAACATTTCTCTTTCCTTTTAACTTCTCTATATTGCAGATAATACTTGACAAACTAGTTTTCCTAGTAGTATTAGATAGCCATCTCATTTTCAGTAGAATTTGACTCTGTAAGTCTAGAAAATGAAGAGTTGATTATACAAATTCCACAAAGGAAAATTATGTATTCATTAAAATTTATGCTTGGAAAGATATGGGAAAATGGTCACAGTAAAATGGTAAGTAAATTTGCAGGATATAAAACTTGGTGCATACTGTGATCCACACTCTGTGAAAAATAAATACACCTGCATGCATGCAAAGACCAGAAGAAATTCTATTAAGAGAAAAATTGTAGTTATCTTTGGAAGATGAAGTGCATTTAGAAAATGCATTTTTATCTGCTTTACTGATTTTACAAGTGTGGTGGTATTTTAAGATTTGCAGTGGTATAGCAGGCATTAGCAATAAGTTTTCTCTTCTTGACCTCATTCTTACCAAATGATTTACCTGTTAACTATTTCACTTGGTCTGTTAACTTCTATGTGTATTGTAAGGCCAATAGGAACTGGAAGGAAGAGAAAAATGAAGAAGCAGAAAAGGCTATTGTGTATAGAATCAAACCTTCGAAAGAGATTTGGAAAGACAATGGATTTGACTGTCTATGAAGCTTACTCTTCATAAAGATTTCATGAAACTTAAAGAGTACGTTTAGGTAAAGAGAAGAGGAAGAAAGTCACATTAATTCACTAGTTCGCTCACTAATTCATTTATTTATTCCATAACCATCCATGAGTGCCAAACTAGAGTCATGCACTAGGGAGCCATTGATGGATGAGATACGGTACCTACTTTCAAGGAATTCATGTTTGAACTTTGAAAATAGACAAATGGCTATGAAGGCTATGTCATCAATATAGATATGTCCTAGACAAATTGGTAACACAGTGCATGAAGCCATCTCAGCTGCTTCAGGGTATCCTGAGTGTGAGGTGGGTTCTGAAGAGATGTTAGGAGTTCACGTGGTTGATGATGGGAGGAAGTAGTTTTCTGATAGAAGATTGTGAAAGAAGATGGAACCATTAAGTGGTTTAAAATTTGGCTAGAATGTTGGGGCACTTGGGAGAGTCTACTTCCAAAGATGAAATTGTGCAAGGAGATAGAAACTAGATGAAGGCTTTCATGTTATGTTGAGTTATTGGAGTTTATCTTATAGGCAGTGGAGTGTCACTGAACAATTGTGAGTAGTGTATGGAGGATTTGCACTTCTGAAGGGTCATTGTAGGTAGGAATGTAAAAGTGAAACTGAAGAGGATAGAGATGAGTAAGGAAGAGCAGAATATCACAATATTTTATTTTATTTATTTTTTTAAATCAATGCCAGCCTGTATTTCTTTTTTTTTTAATTTATTTAATTGGAGGTTAATTATTTTACAGTATTGTAGTGGTTTTGCCATACATTGACATGAATCAGCCATGGGTGTACATGTGTTCCCCATCCTGAATCCCCCACCCTCTCCCCTCCCCATCCCATCTCTCTGGGTCATCTCAGTGCACCAGCCCTGAGCACCCCACAATATTTTAGTAAAAAGATAATGAAGGTCCAGTCTATGGTAGTTAGGGAATAAAGGAAGGGAGAAGGTGAATGAGAGATGTAGGAGGCAGTGATTAAGAACAGAAAGTGAAGTTAGGTTCAAAATCTATAGCCACCGCTTGCCTGATAAATGTCAGTACATGTGATGTGCCACCAAGATGCCCTATGCAGGATATTATTTTCTTAACGGGAAGAAATGTTAGTTGCTGGTGGTTCATAATGGAGTAATTTCCTGGGAATTAACTTCCGTAAAAAGGAACTGCCTTGCCCAAGATTATACTTCCCCTTTCTAGGAGCAGCTTGCATTCAATCATTGTTATAGTTCGAGTACCAACACCCAGCCTCCATGGCTCAATCCAGGAATATTATAAAAGGCAATCCTAGCTGCAGGCCTCCATTATGGACAGTTTAGATCTTAACTTGTGAATGTATCTCAGTTCAATATCTCCCTCTGCCCAGACATGCTTCCCTCACTCTGTCATAGCATTGTTCCAAACATCATCACTTAGTAAATGTCCTGCATGTGCATCTGTTTCCTGTGTGTGTGTGTGTGTAGTGGAGGGGTATTGTGACCATACATGGAGATGGTACTGGTCTTAGATTTTAAGTATTATTTGACCAAACTGTTAATATTTCTATTTTATAAGAGTGTGACTTTGGAATTAGCTTAAGTTTAGTTTATGGCAATACCATTTACTAGAAAATACCTTGAGAGAGTATCATACAAAGCAGTGATCTACTTTGTAAAATGGGATCTCACCTGTGTGTATTAAGATCCAATGTACAAAGCAGTGTAGTGGCTGGAACATGGAGATATTTGTTGCTCTATAATTGCTCATATGTTGCTGTAATATACCATTTCCAAGAACGTCAGCCATTGTTCAAACTTAAAAGTGCGATCTACTTTAAAATATACACATTATACATGCATACACAACACATATTTATATATAGCTGAAATATATTTTAAAAATATCAGAAGATTATAAACAGATTGCTTGGATTGAATCCTGGTTGTGTTGCCTAAGTTACTTAATCTCTCTGTCCCTCAGTTTTTTTAAATCTGTAAAATAAAGCGAATTACAGTACCTCCATTAGAGCTTATATGAGAGTTAAACAATGTTAGATACTTAGTAAAATTATATGTGTTGGTTGCTGTTATAATTATAACCAGTTTATCAAGTGGTGATGCATTAAAGAAAATCAAGTGAAAATAGAATTAAAACAGTAGCCAGGATTAGAGCTATCAGCAAATACATGTACCTCCTTTACTTTAACCTAATTTTTACAACAGACGCTCATCTCTTAATCTCAACAGGGAACAGATTTCACAGCCCAGGAGCATAATTACAGAAAACAGTGGTTCCTATGGTCACAAAGTTATACTTTGGACATACTGAGTAACTGCCAATTCAGACCTCAATGGGTGACCAGGGCATATGGTGATAAAGGATCAGTCAAGAGTATACTGTAATGCTCAACAAACGCCAGCAGCTTTGTGAAATTAAAAAAGAGTTACTATGATGCTCCATCAGTAAGAAGCAAGAAAATCTAATGGATAACCAGATAAAAATGTCTTGGTTTCCACTCCTTCCCTTTCTTCCTTCTGTAAAACTATATTGAGAGTCTATTGAGTACCTATCACGTGTCAGACAGTATGCTAGATAGTGGGGGTAAATTGAGAACAGACACATCGCTGCCCTCTGAAGCCCGCAATTCAGTAGGATTTTCTATGGAGATTTCTACAGAGGGGGTCTCCTTATAGACTGAGTGATCCCAGGACCTCAGACTTCACAATACAGAATTTAGTTTGTTCTGTATAACATGGCAACCAATTGTCTCTGCTCATTCAGATCTCTTATTCTTGGGGCTGCCTACATCTGAGTTCTCCTCGCACAAGATCTTCTACCATGTGGTGGAACAGGAGAGGAGATTACATTACATCAGTCACCTTGGCTTTCTTCTGTCAAGGGCTTTAGTGGGAATTATTGACTACAGTGGTATTTGAAAATTGTTTGTATACCAGTGCTCTGTTTTCTCCTTTTCTCTCTGGTGGCTCAGATGGTAAAGAATGGCTGCAGTGCAAGAGACCTGGGTTGGATCCCTGGGGTTGGGAAGATCCCCTGGGCAAGGGAATGGCTATGCACTCCAGTATTCTTGCTTGGAGAATTCCATGGGCAGAGGAACCTGGCAGGCTACAGTCCATGGGGTTGCAAAGATTCAGACATGACTGAGTGACTAACACTTTCACTTTTCAGGCACATAGAATTGGATGTCTGTGAAAACAAAGCCACAAAAGTCAATAGGTTAATTTTTAGGTTAAAGGAACCAATCTTCTTTGTTAATTTTAGCCAGGGTACTTTTACTTGAAAAATGGTGCACTGATTGGACTTTCTTCTACTTCTTGTCTCATTTTTGAGAACAGTCAGTTATAGATCATCAGTGGTCAGGGGAAACAGTAAGAAAATGAGTTGAAATACTGACTGGAATAAAAGAAAATAACCAACTCTACTCTTTAACAGATTCCCCAGTAGGTTCGTTAAAGAGTTGATGCCTTTAAGTATGTTTTTCACCACTGCAACACGGAACTGTTGCTCAGAGCACCTCTGTGGTGAGTGAATTCCAGCCAGACTGCCTCCAGGGGAAGCAGGGCCTGTAAAAATAAGCTGGCCTGTTCTTATTGCAGCTGCTTTAGGACGTCATTTAAATTAGACATGGACTAGCGAAGCACAGTAAGGGCAAACACTAGATGTGAAGTGTGCAGCCTAGAGCGCTGCCCCTGGATGGCTGAGACCTACCTGTGGCCACCAATGGTCTGAGAACTCAATTCCAGGTTTTCTGATGCCTGCTTGCTTTGTTGGTTAGAGTTCACCCTAGATTCTTCCTGTAGCATGTGGCACTAAAATGTTGACTCTTCTAGGGAGTTTTGTGGTCTTGTGTGTGTGTGAGTATATACAAACATACATACACACTTTTAAAAAATATTCAGTCATAAGTGGAGCTCGGTGATGAGCCGATGAAGAGCAAGCAAAACAATTCAAATCCTGCTTTGAGGATGAACACTAACATGATTCTTGGGTGCCCAGATTCTTTTGTGTATTCCAAACTTATTTCTTCCTTCTTATTAATATCTTCTGGTAGGGATAGTCAGTAATGTACATTAGGGTATATAAAAGGGCAAAGAAAGCTCTATAAAAATCCCTTTTGAGGTCTTCCTTCCCCACCAGGTTAGAGAGTAATGAAACTACTAGATTCAGAAACTGTCCTTAACCTCCCAGTTGGGGAAGCAATTTATTATGCTCCCCTCTAGGCACTGGTGTTCACCTTGAGGAGTTGAAGACAGACAGTGTTTGAGGAGAGCAGACTCACTCCCCACAGTCTCTCCTTTCCAGACTGTACCTCATTTTTAAAGTGCCCAGCATAGGCAATGGACAGGAGACAGTCTTCTGGTGGTAAGCATTTCTCTTTTCATAAAACCAGAATAAAGCCAAGGGCAGTGAGTCCAACTCTGGATAATGGTACATTATCTCATTTTTGGTAATTGGCAATTATGTATTGAGTGCCTTCTATGTGGTCCTCTTTATGTAGATCATTTGCGGGATATAGAAAGTGCGGATAATATTGCTAAATTCAGATTTTCTAACCCCCCACCCACATTTTGGGACGCTGAAGCATACTGCAGGTGAGTGAAATAGTCAAAAGTTGCTAAATTTGAAGTGACACTTCTAAAATACTAAAGTAACAAGAAAACAACAGCAAAGACTTGAGGAATCAAGCTTATGTGTTATTAAATACGTAGTATTTTGCTGGTCTGATCCTATCATCCACACTAAATGTACCTACAAATATTTTGCTATAAACAGCCACTTGGAATAGAAAGTAATTGTTTGGAAGATGCCTCCTTAGAGAATGTATGTCAGAATCTCCTTGGGCCTTTCTCCTTACAGTAGAGCCTCCAGCAGCCTTGGCATGGCATGATTCACCTGCTGAATTACAATCTGCATTTTAAGGAGATTCCACAGGCAAATTATGAGCCAATTAAAGATTGACAGGTACTGTCCTAGGAGTCTTTGCAAATATATATTATTTATGTGAGCACAATTCACTGCATTACTAGCAGTTATGAATAGGGGTATATCATAACTCTCATGAATGGAGAGGTAGAGAAAATGTTCAAAGAGCATTTAGATTCTACAGGATGTTAGATCAGGGTAACCTGGCAGCTAGAATTGTTGATCCATAAACTGTAAAAAAGCAATGTTTCTTTAATGCATAGCCAAAATTTCAAAAGAGAAAAAGACACCTCCAGGTGTCATAAGCACAGGTGAGCCTGAAAACCAGAATGTACGCACATGCTGAATCTGGCTGTTCTGGACTGCGAGGTTAAGTGAGAATTAACCTGACAGCTAGTAAGGTAAATTTTCATTTCACCTCACTTATGGGACAGAGGTAAAGTCTTAGCCACTTTCAGACTAGTTATTTGGGGGTGAAATCCCCACGTAAAGTTGGGCCTTTGAATGGTTTTATCATTAGATAAAAGGTAGCTTTGATCTCACCTCTCTTGAGGGATTGAGGTAAAACACGGGATCATTTGAGCTAGATATTTGATAGTGAGATCCCTTCATAAAGTTGGGACCCTTGGATGACTTCATCCTCAAATAAGATAAAATCTAGTCAGTAGAACAGGAAGATGGCAGAAACTTTCCTCTAAAGAGGTGAGGAAGGATTTGCAAGTCTCATTAAGAGATCAGAAATCAAACATGACAGGGAACTCTACTCAGTACTCTAACTCTAATGGCCTACATGGAAAAAGAATCTTAAAAAAAGAAACAGTGGATATATGTATGTGTATGACTGATTCACTTTGCTGTACCCCTGAAACCAAGACAACATTTTAAATCAACTATACTCCAGTAAAAAAAAAAAAATCAAACATGAGTTTGAATTTGTTATCCACTTAGCTCATTAACAAGAAACCAAAATATTAATATAAAAATTGATCTCTGGCTGGTGGTATTAGTGACTTACTTGATAGAAGCAAGCATAACTATTCTTTTCTAAATTTTTTAAGATTTTTAATTGGAGAATAATTGCTTCAGAATGTTGTGTTGTTTCTGCTGGATAATAACATGAGTCAGCTCTAAGTATACATATACCCCTCCCTCTTGAGCCTCCCCGTCCTGCTCATCCTTCTAAGTTGTCATAGAGCACTGAGTTGAGCTCCCTGTGTTATATATATGGTGGTATAGATATGTTAGTTCTATTCTCTCAGTTTGTCCCACCCTCTCTCCCTCCCCTGCTGTGTCCACAAGTCCATTCTCTATATCTCCATCCCTATTCCTGCCCTATAGATAGGTTCATCAGTACCATTTCTAGTAGATTTCAAATATAAGTATAACTATTCTTGATGGACAGTCTTACCATGAAGAATGTCTTGTTGTTGTTTAGTTGCCTAGTCGTGTCTGACTCTTTGCAGACCCATGGATTGCAGCATGCAAGGCCTCCCTGCCCCTCACCATCTCTTGGAGTTTTCCCAAGTTCATGTTCATTGCATCAGTGATACCATCCAGCCATCTCATCCTCTGATGCCTTCTTCTCTTTCTGACCTCAGTCTTTTCCAGCATCAGGGACTTTTCCAGTAAGTCAGCTGTTCCCATCAGGTAACCAAACTACTTGGAGCTTCAGCTTCAGCATCTGTCCTTCTAATGAGTATTCAGGGTTGATTTCCTTTATCTGGTTTGATTTCTTTGCTATCCAAGGGACTCTCAAGAGTCTTTTCCAGCACCACAGTTCAAAGACATCAATTCTTTGGTGCTCTGCCTTCTTTACGTTCCAGCTCTCACAACTGTATGTGATCACTGGGAAGACCATAGCCTTGACTATTTGGACCTTTGTTAGCAGAGTGATGTCTCTGCTTTTAAACACACTGTCTAGGTTTGTTGTAGCTTTCCTGCCAAGAACAATCATCTTCTGATTTAATGACTGCAGTCATCATCTGCAGTGATTTTAGAGCCCAAGAAGAGGACATCTGTCACTGCTTCCACCTCTTCCCCTTCTATCTGCTGTGAAGTAATAAGTCTTGATGCCATGATCTTAGTTTTTTTTTTTTTTGATATTTAGTTTTAAGCCCTCTTTTTCACTATCCTTCTTCACCCTTATCAAAAGGTTCTTTAGTTCCTCTTTGCTTTCTACCATTAGAGTGCTATAACCCACATATCTGAGGTTGTCAATGTTTCTCTGGCCTATCTTGATTCCAGCTGGTAACTCATCCAGCCAGCATTTCTCATTATATGCTCAGCATATAGGTTAAATAAACAGGATGACAACAGAAAGCCCTGTCATACTCTTTTTTTCCATTGTCTCACATTCTTTCAATCCATCTTATGTGGATTTCCAGTGAAAAATTGAACCTGTGTAAAAGTAATGTCACAACATAAACTACAAAATATTTCTAAAGATTATTAGTCTTATGTTAGTGAATAGGTAATAGAATGATTATAGTCTAAAGAACTTGAAATAATAAATGATAGACTTAAACAGAAAATAAAATGAGTATATTATTGATAATGTCTGACATTAAAACCCAGTGAAATAAAGTAGGAGTGATTAAACAGATTTAGAAAATGAAAATTTTAATAATATAAACTAAAAACCAAATTAATATATTAAATAAATTAATAACTTAATATTGAATTGGGGAAGAAAATGCAACCCACTCTAGTATTCTTGTCTGGAAAATCCCATGGACAGAGGAGCCTAGTGGGCTGTAGTCCATGGGGCCAAAAGAGAGTCGGACACAACTTGGTGATTAGACAACAACAATTCCAAGAGAAGCATTTAGCCACATATCTCCCAGAATTGATATTTGAAAAGCCAGCAGAACTGATGCAAATCAATACTCAGACCCTTTGTGGTGAAACTACAAAATACTAAAGCCAGAGAGAAAAAGAAATCAAAGCAACTAGAGAGAAAAGACAGATGTCTTACAAAAAAGCCGGAATTAAATTGACAGAGTATACAACTGAGTGCAGGAAAATGACAGATATTTTGTCTTTTAAAGTGCCAACCAAAAATAACACAGCCAATCTAGAATTATGTATAGGAATAAAGTACCACAATGAATGAGAGGTGAAAACACAATATCGAAGATGGTGATATTTCATAAAATGTCCTGCAAAAAAAATGATCTCAAGACAAAGGAGAACTCATCTCTGTGGAAGTAGTGGGATACAGTAAGCTCTGTGAGCAAAGAATCAGTAAATTGTTTCAGTTAGGAAGCCCACAAAATACTTAATATTTAAGACGGTCACCTCCATAATAAGAATAAGTTTGGGAGGTACAGAAAAGAAACTGGGTAGAAAATAAAATGATAGACAAATAAGACCAGATAAGAGCTCTGTGATTAGAGATCAAGGGTTTTGTTTATGTTTATTCTATAAGAAGTGTCCAGAATTATTAATTAACTTTACATTTGAAATCAAGAACCTATGGTAGTAGGTAGTTTAAGAACAACCATCACACATATAGAAATAATGGTAATTTTCATCAGAAAAAAGAAGCAAATGAAGAAAAAAGTCAAACAGAAGGCAAGAAGGTAGCAAACTAAAAAAAGCAAAAACCTTTATAATAACTTAGAAAAGAACAATAGAATATTATAAAAATAAATCCAGAAGTGTCAATAATCACACCAAATGTAATTTTAAAATGTCTTACAGTTAAATGATAAACATTAAGATTAAAAGTATTTAGCAATATCTTGCTCATTAGAAATATGCCTAAAATATAAGGATAAAAATATGGAAGTTTGATAAAATTTAAGATATGTAAAATGCTTTCAAAATAAATACTAATAAAAATTATCTACAATATTATCAAATAAAATTTTAATGTAAAAATATTACCATAAAAGGGTCAGTATATCAATACATTATTATATTTTATTACTATACATCATATATATATATTTATTACTATAAAAAGAGTTGAATATGCATTATTATAAAATGAAAAAATCACCAGAAAGATATATGTACTCTATACTTAAATGCCTGTAGCAATTAAAATGTTAGATTGAGTCATATAAAGCTGAAATATTTTTAGATTAAAACTGATGAAGTACTGGCCATTTCATATAGTTAAGTCTACATATGAAGAAAATACTACTAAGTTACCCAAAGTGGATATATCTATAGTTATAAGATTTTAATAAACTTCTTTGCATTGTGCAAAATTTAATAAATATATTACTGAACTGAGTAATATAATTACTAGTCTTGGTCTTTCTTTCCAAACATGCGTGGAATAGTTATAGTAACAACTCGTGCTAGATTTATCATGTCTGAGGCCACGAAGGAATGCTCAACAAACAACAAAGATTTATATAATACAGACCACAAGTAAATAAAAGCGACAAAACATTACAAAATAAAAACATCCTCTCCCCATCTCTTTCCAGATGAATTTGGAAATTCAAGAATTCCCTTCTAAATAATGTATGGAATAAAGAAGAAATTTTAGTGGGAATCACACAGAAAAGTTAGAAGTGAAAACTACATCAGGAAGAGAGCACATCAACCTTGCTTTCTATTTATTCTTTTCTTATGAGAAACTAGTTATGACTTTTATAAGCCTCAAAAAAAAAAAGATTCTCCCCACGTACCCTCACTGTCCACCTTGTTGCTATTAACTCTAAAGTTGCGCCGTGCAGTATGGAGCCACTAGCCAGATGTGACCCTTGAATACTTGCAGTGTGATTAGTTTGAATTGAACTATGATATTATTTATTATACATCATACATTAGGTTCCAAAGACTACCAAAAAAGACAAAAATCTCGTTAATGATTTTTCTATTATATGCAAATGTTGATGGTTCTGATTTGGGTTAAATACAATATGCTGTGCTGTGCTTTGTTGCTCTTTAACCCCATGGACTCCAGCTCACCAGGCTGCTCTGTCCCTGGGGATTCTCCAGGCAAGAATACTGGAGTTGGTTGCTATGCCCTCCTCCAGGGTAAATGCATGTATTATCAAAATTAATTTCACTTATTATTTTTTACTTTTTTAAGCTGTGAGAACTAAAATATATACAATGACATGTATAATTTGCAGTTGCAGTGTATTTCTCCTAGATAATGCTGTTACAGACTGTCCTCTGGCATCTTAAGTTAAAGATCTGATCAGTGATAGAGCCCTTTACTGAGGACTGAGAGGTGGGGCCAAGAGCAGTTCTGGCAGGGAAACCGTGTCCTTGCATTATTACTTCTTAAGATTGGAATGATGGGACCTGTTTTGGTTTCAGCCTTTTGTCACATGAGAGCTGATCCACCGCGTTAGGAAGCCTTTCCGCCATAGCTTTTTGTTTAGAGTGGTCCGTTGACCTCTGTACCTCCTCACACGCTGTAGAGACCAAAGAGATCCTAAGGAGTGCTCCACATCTGAGCTACTGTCCACCTTCCCTTCCAGCCTTCATCTTTTCAAATTAAGGCATTTGAGTCATGTCCAGATAGGGCTTATTATTTTCTATTATCACATAGTTTTTTTCAGAGAAGAATATTGATATAGTTCTTAGAATTTTCCTTGTCCCTGTTTCCATCTGCACAACATGTAACATGAATAATTCTGTCTCTGGGATACAAATGACTCTTTCTTTTAATATTCAGGCTGATCCCATTTGACAGTTCTTCCTGGAATTTCACTAATGGTTGGGAAAACAATGTGGATGGCATAGCTTATCAATAACCTTGATAAAATGTGACCCTTTTGTTACTTTAAAGCTATGGGTTCTTAACTGTGGACAGTTTTGCTTTTCAGGGAACATTTAGCAAAGTCTGGAAATGGCTTTTGGGTCTTTCCAGGTGACGCAGTGGTAAAGAACCCGCCTGCCCATGCAGGAGCTACAAGAGATGCAGGTTATTATGATTTAAGAAGGTTGTGTAGAGCAAGTGCTACTGGCCAAGGATGCTACTAAAATCCTACAATGCACAGGACAGCCTCCACAACAAAGAATTATCCAGCCTCTAGATTTCAACAGTACTCTAATTAAGAAATCTTTCTACAAGGTAATCTGAGAAAGAAAATATAGAATTTTTATAAATACAAATATATAGAATAATTTTAATATAAATTTATTTTGAAGTATAAATGGAAGTATATAAACGGAAATTTATTTTGAAGTGTATAAATGGAAAACTGCAGAAGTCCTAAGTGGTGGTGGTGTTCAGTTGCTAAGTCATGTCCATCTCTTTGTGACTCCATGGTCTGAAGCACTCCAGACTTCCCTGTCTTTCACCATCTTTCAGTTTGCTCAGACTCATGTGCATTGAGTTGGTGATGCCATCCAACCATCTCATCCTCTGTCAGCCCCTTCTCCTCCTGCCCTGTCTTTCCCAGCATCAGGGTCCTTTCCAGTGAGTTGGCTGTTTGCATCAGGTGGGCAAAGTATTGGAGCTTCAGATTCAACATCAGTCTTTTGAATGCAGAGTTAATTTCTTTTAAGATTGACTGGTTTGATCTCCTTGCTGTCCAAGGGACTCTCAAGAGTCTTCTCTAGCAACACAGTTTGAAGGCATCAAGTCTTTGGTGCTCAACCTTCTTTATGGTCCAACTCTCAAATCTGTACATGACTACTGGAAAGATCATAGCTTTGATTAGATGGACCTTTGTCCACAGTCCTAGGTGTACATCTCAATAAATTCTCACAAAGTTATCACATCTGTGTTATACAGTAGCCAGCTCAGGAAATGGAACATTGCTGGTACTCAAGAAGCTCTCTCATGACCTAGTCTAGTTATTCTTTCTCACTATAGACATCCATTATTGTGAATTCTAATTCCAGGTTAGATTTGCCTATTTTCAAATTTTATGGAAATTGAATCATAGAGTGTGTGCTTATTGTGTCTGCCTTCTTTTAGTTACCTTTACAGTTTTATGATGTTTTTTTTTTGTCTTGCTATGTAGCAGCAGTTTGTGATTTCTTGTTTAGTGTTTCCTTCATTTATTCATTCAACTATTAAGTCATTTGAATATTTTTCAGTTTTTTTTGTTATTAAAAATAGTGCTCTGAAATTTTTGTATATATAATGTTGTGAAAATATGTACACATTTTGAGAGGCATATTCCTAGGAGTAGAATTTTTGGTTGTAGGGCATACAAATACCCAGCCTTAGCCAATATTAGTGAACAGATTCTCAAAGTGGTTTCATCAATTTACACCCTACCAGTGGTGTATGAGCCTCGCACCAGTCCAGGTATGTTACGCGTGTGTGCGTGTGTGAATTTATGTATATATTTCCCAAGCTTAAAATCCACACACTGAGCACCAAGCTAGTTAGAAAGAAGAAAAATCATAGGTAGGTATAGTTTCACATCCTTTCCAGTCATTAGGTGACTGAAATACGTCCTAATGAGTAATTGTGCTGACCCTATGGATCCCAGGGCAGCAGCATCAGGTGTGGAAAATGTGTATGTCAATAAACCATTTGGAAGAAGTGGTTCTTTGAAACCGTTGGTTTGTTCTCACTGCCTTCTTGCAGCCAATTTAGACAAGCAAAACCAAGCACTGCAATCCTGTTGTGACAAAAATAACTGTAAGATTTTGATATGCTTACTTTCCGTAAATGTCACCCAAATGTCTTGCCTCTGAAGCTGGTGTTCTTCTCACTGTACCGGGCTATTTCACTGTACACAGCATTTTCTTTTGCACAACTCTATTACCTTATGTTAGAGTCCTTCAGACTGTAATGCACTGGTACATAAAAAAGTCTTTTGAATTCTTTAGGTAAGAAAACCTAGAGAAAATAAAAGTATATAAACATAATAGCAGTATTGACTCCTCCAGCTATTCTTGATGTCATACGTCCTTTGTGAATTTTTTAGCATTGGAAGTTTTCCAGTTTCATGTAAATTAGCATCACAGTCTTATAAACATGTTTCTATTTATTGAATCCCAGGTCAAAGTAATTATACAACAAAGAACAACAGTTTTTATACCAGACTGCCTGCATGCATGTAAATTGGGGCTTGCACCAAGGAGGTAATGAATACAATCTCAGGTTTCATGAGATGAATAAACAAATGGAAAAACTAATAACAGAGCTCCATACCTCAGATAACCTAACTCAAAGTATCTTGCTTTTTCTTCTCTATAAAACTAGCTTCTGAAGTTTAAGAATGATGTATTAAGTAGTATGAAAATAAATCACAAAGGAAAAATCTGAGGCCATGTTTCAGGCATGAGAGAAAGTGAATTTTCATTTTTGAAAATAATTTGAACGGCCTCACTACACCATGATGATTCACATCACATCCTGTGGTACAGCATAGCGGTCAAAAGCATTGAATCTGAAATCTAACTGCTTAGTTCAGATGTTTTGTTCTCAAATTTGGTAGCCACTCAGCAAATTACTTAACCTTTTAGAGACTCAGCTTCCTATTCTGCAAAATAGAGAATAATAAAGCACCTATTCTATGGACTTCTGAAAAACTGAATGATATGCAGTTCATCATATGTAGTCAGCTCAATCCCTGGAACACAGTAAGAGCTCCACAGATGATAGTTGCAGGTGATTGGCTATAATAATACCCCTGAGGTGGGCGCCGAAGTATTCACCTCCCTCCTACGATGGTGTGCTGCAAACTTGTGTTAGCATGACTCTGAAATTGTATGTAGAAAATAAATGAAGCAAGATACTGACTGAAATACTCCAAGTCAATTTGGTCAGCTTTTTAAATTGGGAACTTATGAAAAGTAGCGTGATAGCCCATCTCTTGAGGCAGTGGAGTGGAGTGATTAAGAGATCAAATCTGGAGTCAGATTAAGCTCCATGGCCTATAAAGTGGGCAGTCACTCAGGATTTGTGTGTGTACATGTTTGTGTTTGTGTGTGTCTGTGTGTTTGCATATGTATGAGTGTGTAGTCCATACACAGTAAAGTTGTTTTGAAGACCAAGTCACATATGTGGCACATTTGGAACAGTGCACCTAATAACAGTAATTGTTATTAGGCATTTACTATTGTTATTACTCAACTGACATCTAATTGAGTGCTTTCTAAAAAGGTTGTTTGCTGACTATATAGAGAAAAGGAAGCGATTTCTTAAAAAAGTATGAGAATGACTCCCTGGCCATCACCTCTGGGCCGAGTTCTTATTATTGAGATAGCTTCTTGCAAAAATTGCTGAAGGGACTATGGAAAAGCAAATGGTACTTTGAACTTGAACTTGAATTTGGTCCCAGACTATTGGCAATATGGATAGAACTGACAAAACTTGGAGAAAGTCACTTCAAAACTGCAAGCAGCTTTTCTGTTTCGCTAGAAGTTGAGACTTGAACACAGTGTTGATGTGGAACATCTCTCTGTTTTGAGGAAAATCATCACATGGGCCTTTCAGTTATGCAAATCTAAATCCCAGGTCATAATTAGAAAGCGAGGTGTTTGAGAAGCTGTAGATGTAGGGAGCTAAACTGTTCTGGGTGATCTTGGAAAAGGTCATCTATGTGGTAAACTGAACAGCATTTCTGCAAGCTGCTTCATCTAAAAAAAAAGTTTCTAAGTATGGATTTAGATGCCTGCAAACTGCTGTTTGTCCTTGTGGAACTGTCTGGAGTCTTATATTGAGCAGTTTCATGAAGGCAATGAGACTCTGAGATCCTGAGACTTTGAAAAAGATATGCAGGAATCAAAGGAACATAACACTCCTGAGAGAGTCTGACGTGACTGAAGCAACTTAGCATGCAGAGGTTATATGCTCAAGACTGCAAGCCCAGACCTGTGGGACTTTAGGAACTAAAGAAGCTATCCGTGTTTTTTAGTAATCTGGAAGCAAGGCATAAAAAGGAGCAGTTTCTCTTGAGTCTCCATCTTCTGTATGGAATCACGTGAAGGTAGGATGGCTGTATTCTAACTTGTGAATGTTTTATTGAGCCTATTCTTACAGGATGGATTTTCCCAGTCAGTCTCTCTGTTGATTTTGAGACCAGAAATGAATATTTTCTCAGGAGGAAAAGAGGGGAAAGCTTCATCTGCCTAGGATGTCTTATCTCTAGGGATTCTAGCCAAGTTTAAAGACACTTGATTATAAGAAGTACTTCTCTCACTGGACAAGCAAGGAAGCAGCCTTTAAGGAGCTTCACAGCCAAGGGCCTGGTATTGTGGCTTCTCCAGTCATCTCTAGCTGCTTCTATGAAATAATATCTGTGCGAACTTCTCTCTTCCTATATCTGGGCCTCCAGTCAAGTGTGAAAAGAGTTGTCTTTCATGCTCTTACAAAATGGTTAAAGAAGAAAATTTAGGTGATACAAACTTCAATACTTCATGAAGTGGACAGTCTCAGAGAACTGCAAAATGGATGGAAAGTGAGATACTTATATAGGATAAAGTCTAAAGTAAGAGACAAATGGGAAATATCTGACTGGCTGAGGCCACATTGTCAAGCCTCGTTTAAGGTGAGCAGATCCAGAGTTGGCTTGGCATGTGGGGATTGACTAGCTGAATATATCTGAATTTCTGGTCAACTGCCCATTTGCAAGGTGACAAAAATTATCTAAGTTTTGGTTTACTGAGGTGCCCTTCCAGGCAGGAGCTGCTCATATCTTGGACCTGGAAATTTATTTCAATAATAGATAGGTGGGGAAGTAAGGTGTGCCAGGGGTTACTAATAAGGATCAGTGCCACTGAGGTGGGCATGGCAATATAGCCTGACAGAAGGAGTATGTGAAGAACTATGAACAGAGGTTCATGACATTGTACTAGGCAGTGATCAAGACCATCCCCAAGAAAAAGAAACGCAAAAAGGCAAAATGGTTGTCTGAGGAGTCCTACAAATAGCTGAGAAAATAAAAGAAGCTAAAAGCAATGGAGAAAAGGAAAGATATACCCATTTGAATGCAGAGTTCCAAAGAATAGAAAGGAAAGATAAGAAAGCCTTCCTCAGCGATCAGTGCAAAGAAATAGAGGAAAACAATAGAATGGGAAACACTGGAGATCTCTTCAAGAAAATTAGAGATACCAAGGGAACATTTCATGCAAAGATGGGCACAATAAAGGACAGAAATGGTATGGACCTAATAGGAGCACACGATATTAATAAGAAGTGGCAAGAATACACAGAAGAACTGTACAAAAAAGATCTTCATGACCCAGATAACCATGATCCCGTCTCTCATCCAGAGCCAGACATCCTGAAATGTGAAGTCAGGTGGGCCTTAGGAAGCATCAAGACAAACAAAGATAATGGAGGTGATGGGATTCCAGTTGAGCCATTTCAAATCCTAAAAGATGATGCTGAGAAAGTGTTTCACTCAGTATGCCAGCAAATTTGGAAAACTCAGCAGTGGCCACAGGACTGGAAAAGGTCAGTTTACATTCCAATCCCCAAAAATGGCAATGTCAAAGAATGTTCAGACTTCGGCATGATTGCACTAATCTTATACACTAGAAAAATAATGCTTAAAATTCTCCAACTCAAGCTTTAACAGTATGTGAACCATGAACTTCAAATGTTAAAGCTGGATTTAGAAAAGGCAGAGGAACCAGAGATCAAATTGCCAACATCTGTGGATCATAGAAAAAGCAAGAGAATTAAAAAAAAACCACACATCTATTTCTGCTTTATTGACCACAATAAAGACATTAACTGTGTTAATCACAACAAAATGTGGATAATTCTTAAAGAGATGGGAATACAAGACTGCCTGACCTGCCTCTTGAGAAATCTGTATGTAGGACAAGAAACAACAGTTAGAACTAGACAGGGAACAACAGTCTGGTTCCAAATTGGGAAAGGAGAGCGTCAAGGCTGTATATTGTCACTCTGAATATTTAACTTCTATGCAGAGTACATCATGTGAAATGCCAGGCTGGGTGAAAGAGAAGCTGGAATCAAGATTGCCAGGAGAAATATCAATAACCTCAGATACGCAGATGATACTACCCTTATGGCAGAAAGCGAAGAAGAACCTAGAGTCTCTTGATGAAAGTGAAAGAGGAGAGTGAAAAAGTTGGCTTAAAACTCAACATTCAGAAATCTAAGATCATGGCATCTGGTCCTATCACTTCATGGCAAAGAGATGGGGAAACAATGGAAACTCTGAGAGACTATTTTTTGGGGCCCCAATATCACATATGGTGACTGCAGCCATGAAATTAAAAGACTCTTGCTCCTTGGAAGAAAAGCTATGACAAACTTAGGCAGCATGTTAAAAAGCAGAGATATTACTTTGATGATAAACATTTGTATAGTCAAAGCTATGGTTTTTCCAGTAGTCATGTATGGATGTGAGAGTTGGACTGTAAAGAAAGCTGAGCACCAAAGAATTGATGCTTTTATTTATTTATTTTTATTTTATTTTATTTT
>ML661900.1:7413313-7669435 GCA_007570785.1 Antilocapra americana | reverse complement strand
TTTGGGGGGGGGTTATGGAGGGAGAGCATATGTGAATCCATGGTGATATCATGTCATTGTTTGGCAAAACGAATTGATGCTTTTAAACTGTGGTGTTTGAGAAGACTCTTGAGAGTCCCTTGGACTGCTAGGAGATCCAACCAGTCCATCCTAAAGGAGATCAGTTGTGAGTATTCATTGGAAGGACTGATGTTGAAGTTGAAACTTCAATACTTTGACCACCTGATGTGAAGGGCTGACTCACTTGTAAAGACCCTGATGCTGGGAAAGATTGGAGGCAGGAGGAGAAGAGGACAACATAGGACTCAATGGACATGAGTTTGGGTAAGCTCCAGGAATTGGTGATGGACAGGGAAGCCTGGTGTGCTATAGTCCATGGGGTCACAAAGAGTCAGACATGACTAAGCAACTGAACTGAGTTGAAAGGAACTCTTAAGGCTGGGATCCACAGGAAACTATTTCCAAGTTGAAAGGACTGGCCTGGTGGTGACAGAGCTGGGATTAAAGGAAAGTTGATGCCTAACAACCTTTGGACAGAGAAGAAAGCCCCAAGATAGGACACACGTGAAACCATGAGATTGGGAAGGGATGTTAGAGAGGATCTGGCTTTTCACCAAGTGGTAGATATTCAGTTTTTCTAGTAGTATAGTTTCATTTGTTCTCACAGATAGACCCTAGTAGATATTTCAGTTCAGTTCAGTTCATTCACTCAGTTGTGTCTGACTCTTTGCAATCCCATGGACTATAGCACACCAGGCTTCCCTGTCCATCACCAACTCCTGGAGCCTACTCAAATGCATGTCCATCACATTGATGATGCGATCCAACCATCTCATCCTCTGTCATCCCTTGCTTCTCCTGCCTTCAATCTTTCCCAGCATCAGGGTCTTTTCCAATGAGTCAGTTCTGCACATCAGGTGGCCAAAGTATTGGAGTTTCAGCTTCAGTCGTTCCAGTGAATATTAAGGACTGATTTCCTTTAGGATGGACTCTTTGGATCTCCTCACAGTCCAAGGGAATCTCAAGAGTCTTCTCCAACACCACAGTTCAAAAACATCATTTCTTCAATGCTCAGCTTTCTTTATAGTCCAACTCTCACATGCATACATGACTACTGGAGAACTCATAGCTTTGACTAGAAGGACATTTGTTGGTAAAGTAATGTCTCTGCTCTCTAGAGATTTAATATGCTCTCTAGATTGGTCATAGCTTTTCGTCAAGGAGCAAGCATCTTTTAATTTCATGGCTGCAGTCACCATTGGTTGTGATTTTGGAGCCCCCCAAAATAAAGTCATTCACCTTTTCCCTTGTTTCTCTGTCTATTTGCCATGAAGTGATGGGACCAGATGCCATAATCTTAGTTTTCTGAATGTTGAGTTTTAAGCCAACTTTTTCACTCTCTCACTTTATCAAAAGGCTCTTTAGTTCTTCTTCACTTTCTGTCATAAGGGTCTTGTCATCTGCTTATCTGAGGTTATTGATATTTCTCCCGGCAATCTTGATTCTAGCTTGTGCTTCATCCAGCCTGGCATTTTGCATGATGTACTCTGTATGTAAGTTAAATAAGCAGGGTGACAATATACAGCCTTCACATACTCCTTTCCCAATTTGGATTAGATTATGTTTATTTTCATATCACAAAACAGGACAGGGAGAGGGCAACCTAAGAAAAACAGCAAAATAATTAGCCAGCCAAACAACCAATGAGACCCCGTTGCCTATGGGCAACATAAATGTGAAGAGGACTATTTGAGTATGCTTTTGTGTATCATGTTGTCATGATCGTAGCAACAGGGGCTAGTCACTTTTAGAAGTTTACCTACCAGGATAGTATTTGCAGTGTATGAGTTTTCAGATTTAGAGCTGACGAACTTGAGAATTACTCTTTTATTTTATTTTATTTTTGTCTCTTTTATTTTTCTTTACACTATCGTGTTGGTTTTGTCACACATTGACATGAATCTACCATGGGTATACATGTGTTCCCTTCTAGAACCCCCCTCCCACCTCCTTCCCGATTCCGTCCCTCTGGTGCACCGGGATGACCCAGAGAGTTACTCTTTTATAACTTAGCACCTAATAGCTAGAGAGATCCAGATCTGAAGTTCTAAAGTAGGTCTTACTGAACACTTTCTGCTGAACACTTTTGTGAATGGAGAAATATTAAGTATGTGTCTGGAATTCTAAAAGAGCTGACAGATAAATTAGAAATTTTTTTTTACAGTTTTGATTTATATTTTTCCTAGATGTTACTGTTTTTACTTTCCAATTGTGCAGCCTCTTTTATAATACTCTTACCTTCTCTAAATTAAGGGTATTACATTCCAGAGACAAATGTTCTAAAGTGGAAATTCACGTTCATGAAATTTTTTTAAAGTATTTTTATGTCGACTGTTGTTCAAAGGCAATATTTCTTGAGGTTGTTTTCCTACACACGTCACATCTCTCTCTGCCCTTCCAATCTTACCCCTTCCCATTGCCTCTTCTGCACTGCCTGTATCCCCAGTACACACATGCTCATATCACATCCTTTGCTGTCTTCGTTTCGATCTTCGGGGCTCTCATAATTGAGCTTAATCACAGCGGATGAGATGGTTGGACGGCATCACTGACTCAATGGACATGAGTTAATGCAAAGTCTGGGAGACAGAGAAGGACAGGGAAACCTGGCGTGTTGCAGTCCATGGGGTATGCAAAGAGGTGGACACGACTTAGTACTGAACAGCATCAACAAATCACAGGGAAGATTTGATTAATGAGCTGACATCAGGGCTTGGTTCAGGAGGTGAAATATCAAAATTATTGGCTGGAATAAAATTTGGTGCCTCCATACGGTTTCCTGATATATGTGCCCCCGTGTCTTCTATTCCCTTGTTAGAGCTAGAGCATTTCTAAATGTTTTTAAATCGAGGAACAAACTGACATGAAGAACCTCTTTGAAAATATTATTACACACATTAACAGGGAAACATCTTCACCCTGTGGCTCTGTGGTGAGGGGGAAACAGAAACCTAACAGCTCATAGATTTGGAACGTAAAGCATTAGGTTTTCTAGCGATACGTGGGCTTTATCTGCAGCTAATTAACATGAAGTCTTCAGTGGGCATGACTCTTTTCTCAAATACAGCTAGTTTTATCACTTAATATTCATAGTAAATATGCTACAGTATAGAAACAGACTCTCTAGAGAGAAGCAGGAAAATTAAACCACCAATCTAAGCAAGCCAGGTTTGCCACAGAGCTCGTACCCTTCAGCATCCAGGGTCCAGTGAGCATGGAGGCTGACACACTAAACTGCGAGTAATAATGCGGTCACTCCTGTGGAGCAAATAGGTCAGGGCTGCTAGCTGAATCTTCCGAGATGAGCCTACACCCTCATTCCAGGCACATCATCTCCCACAGTCTCAAATCTTGCCTCGGGTCCCAACACCTGTCTTCCCTCTCTATTTTTTTTTCAATAGCATTAACCTTTCTTCCTGCTTATTTTCTCGCATATGAAAAGCTGCAGAGCTCTGTGTTTCCTCTTGTTCCCCAGACCCTCTCTGAGCAATCTCTGTTTTTCCGGGGCATTGAAGGGCCGCTCTGGCAGTAAAGTAGATGGTTTTAATTAGGTTTAATTATTTTTAAAATAAATTCTGGAGGGTTGGGAAAAGCAATAGCCAAAGAAGCATAGAAGGCTTTCTTTAGAATCTTTGCGATAGATGTGGATACTCACAAAGAACAGGAGACTTTGTGAACAGACTTTCCCTCCCCCGCTGCATTTGGAGAGTAGAGGACTACATTCCTTGTGGAAAGACCCCTACCATCACCAACACACACACATACACACAAACATGTTTCTCTTTTAGGTCAAACTGGAATACAGTGACCACCTTGAGGGAAATTTTAGATGAAATAGACACGCTCTGAATTTTGCATCTAGTTAGAATTTCAGTATCTGCTTTATTGATGATTGGTTTATTCTCAGCACAGACTGCAAGCTCTTAGACAGTGCTATTTGTTCTGCCTTTGAAGAGGAGACAGATCATTTACAGGTGAATGAGGAGAAGCAAAGCAAAGATATTAAAGGAATTCTAGATTGAGGGAGATGCTGGTTCACAGAATTGGGGAGGATTTTCTTTTCCTCCATAGATTACTTTAAGGAAGGTCAGTTAACCCTTGTGATGTAAACTAGGATCAGTGTTTACCAAATGAATGAAAGACTGAATAAGTAGAGTTAATCTGACCAGCAAATTTCTCCATCTATGTGGTTTTACCAGTGAAATTGCTGTTTATCTTTAGTCACAAACGAGTTGGACTATTTGGCACAGACATCTTATTCATCCTTATGACTTAATTACTATTTCTTGCATTCCAACCATGATGAGAGCCCTAATGAAGTAGGTCAAGGGTCAAGTTGTGTTCCAGGGGCTGAACATTCAAGTTGAAATATATACTTCATCAAACACTCTCTCATTTGATATGCAGAGGAGGAAAGAGGTAAACTACCCGGGAATGTTCACTGAGTAGACTATAGCTTTCTAAACTTGAGTATATCTCCCTGCCACTTCAACGCTAGCACTAATATTCTGTGTTTGAAAGAAATTAGGTCTAGAGGGAAATCAAGCTTCTATATCTCACAGAAATGAAATATTCAATACTCTGCTTTTTTCCATATTCCCTATACATTTCTCAGAGGACATGTGAGGCAAGTTGTAAAATTGCAGATGTTTGGATTATTATTATTTTATTCTTATTACTATTTGGAGGCTTTATAGCAGTAGAACAATATACAGTTTGGAGAAGAAATAGCAATATTGGTAATTGTTGGAATTGATAGCCAGTAAAGTATACCCTCTTCCTGTGTTTAAGAATTATTTGAGAAATAATGCATAAGATTGAGACAAATATAAAAATATAATCTTTATTGATAGTAGAATTGAATTAGCCAAGGTAGGTTGAAAATATGACCATATATGACTTCCTTATACATATCTCTCAGAATTAAATAACTCACCAAGTTACAGTCAGAACCACGGGTTTTCGTATCCCTACCCCTATTTTATTCCCTCAAAGTTGGGAATTCTAAGAACAGAGTAACCCAAATAAGACCCTGAAGCCCAAGGTCATGTGTTTGCAGACCGTTTTTCTACCCTTAATAATAAGACAAATAATGTCTTTTCCTTTGGGAGGAAAAAGTGAATCAGAAGCATGAGCTATTTTCCCAAAATTTCCAAGAATAGGAAATAATGTTTCATTGGCCTGGTTGGGCATGCCAAGAAAGGATGAAACTAGTTCTTTCAACAGTAAGCCTCTATAAAGATATGTTAATTTTATGGAGGGGTTAGCAATATTACAGAGTTAGTGATGTGTTAGACTTTATTTGAGGCTGATTTATGAACTTTCAGCCAAGGTAAAGAGTTCTATAGTGGATAACTAAGAGAAACAAACAAAAAATGGAGTCCTAGACCAGTACACAATCTTATTCTTTTTCCTTTCCATTCCTAACCTAGAAGGAAACCTGAACTTTTTACTTTCCTACATCTCTTGGGCCTAAAATCAGTCTGATAAGTTTTTTGTTTTTGTTTTTTTACTTTGCTGTTACTCATACTTCCTCCTGAAACTATTTACAGTGCTAAAGATACTCTCCCTGCAAAGGATACTCATCTGCCACTGATCTTCTCAGATTCCTTCTGCTTCATTCTAAACCTCAGAAGCCAGATGCCCTCAGATTCTCCAGATTTCTCGTCTTTAATCCCCATACTTAGAGCACAAAAGACCCTACTTTGAGTTCTGTGATATCCCTTTGTGTCCTCTTGTGCTCAGCATCAGCCAATATGTACACTATGTCCTCACAACTGAGCTCCCTGCTTCATGCAGGTGTCTTTGATTGGCCCTGTTGTGTCAAGTATGGCTAGCTGATCCCTTTGTTGGACCAGTTAGATCGAATTTTCCAGGTGTCTTTGCTCTTAGTTAGCTATGCTTAGGTATGACTATGTCACTAAAGTTGAGAGCTAATGAAATGCATAGTAAAATGATGTACTTTACCTTCATTCTTGCCACAGTAAAACTACCTGTCTATGAGCCTCCATGGTTTTTCTCCCTTTGATGAGCTAGAATAAAGGTAATACCCAGGGGAGCCATAGAAGAAACATTTTGAAGGTGGATGAGTCTCTGTTCATCTGGGCCCTTCAGCGGCTTCATGGAGCAGAGAGCTTGATCCCTTTAAGTAGGAACATCCATTTAAAGACTTTACAGTGGCAGTAAACAAACTTAAGTGTACCAAGCCACTGAAAATTCAACATGTATCTGTTAGAACAGATAATGTTACTTTAGTTAATACTCATGAGTATGAGTATTTGTTTCATTTCATAATGAGTCCCAAATCTCTCTCAGCCCCAAAAGCCAGGCCACTGCCTCCCATCATAGTTGGCACATGGAACAGGTCTACTTGCCATTCTTGCTCAAGGGATGTCCTTGGCATCTTTCTTCCCCCAGCCTGGGTATTGATGTGTCTTTCTCTTCCTTTTCCCCCAGTGTTAATTATTTCCTTAAAAATTATTCAGTTTGCTGTAATAAATATTTAAGAACATAATCTATGAGCAAGTTACTCATTGTGCTGATTAAGAATATGAGTAAGTTTTTCCTCCCCAACCCATCTCTTTCTTCACATGATTATTGGATGCGTACTAGGTCTCCTGTCTATGATAAGGGAAATGAATCCGGCCAGGTTGTGAGGTAACTAATATTTATCAGATCATTGTTACATGCTCAGTCTTTTGCTTGATCATATGGCAAGTTTAGAAGTATAAGAAGGGATTTTTGACTTTAAGAAATGTAGAATTTATTATGGTAAAAATTGTCCACATGTTACTATCAAAAATGCTATAAGACCAAAGAGGCACATTTTTGGATTACTTATCTGCCAAATAGGGCTTCCCAGGTGGTGCATTGGTGAAGAATCCACCTGCCAGGGCAGGAGACCAAGAGACACAGGTTCAGTCCCTGGGTCAGGAAGAGTAGGAAATGGCAACCCACCTCGATATTCTTACCTGGAAAATTCCATGGATAGAAGAGCTTGGCGGGCTACTGTCCATGAGGGGGCAGAGTCAGACACAACTAAGAACATACACACACCTGCCAAATACTGTGTAACATTCTTTCCCTATTACCTTTATAATCCTCATCAAAATTTTTTTAAAGGAGAAGAGGAACTAAAACTCAGAGAAGTCCAACATTTGTGCACACACATAGGCAGTGAGTGGTGGGGTTAGGACGTGAACTTCGGTATCTGATTGTGGAGGGCATATTCTTAACCTCTGGGTTGTACTGCATTGCACACATTGTAAATAACAAACTTATCTTGCAATTACTGAGATAAACCTTAAATAGCCATTATCTCATGTGATTATCACAACAGCCCCATGGGGTAAACACCATTTTTTGAATTGTTATTTACAATGGAAACTGAGTCAAAGACAGGCCTTGTGCAAGGACACACAGCTGGTAGATTGGGACACTAGCCTTTGACAACAGGCTGTCTGTCGTAAGACATTTCTTCCCTAAATGTTTGAAAAAATGTTCAGTTTGTGAGCAAGTGCCAAGAATAGCCCAATAAGTGCACACACACACACATATATCCATTATCTAGATTCACCAATTGTAAGTTTCCACATTTGCAGAACCACTGCTAACCACTATAATTATATAGCTGAGTTATTCAATCAGATTGAATGTTATAGGAATTTATTTAAAAATTAAATTAATAGATATGAGAAGCTTTATAGAGATGGGTCTGAAGCTAGTTCTTGAAATTTTTAGATAAGTAGTAAAGAAGAAGATGTTCTGAAATAGGGAAACTCTGAGCATAGCGGGATGCTCATGCAGGCATATGTGAAGGAAAGATTTAGGTTGAAGAATGGTAGAACACAAATTTTGGGCAAAATTATGAGTATCTGGAAGCCAAGAAAAGAATTCCGGCTGATTATCATAGGAAAAAGGGAGCCTCTGACAGCTTTTTCATCAGGAAATTTGCAGCTAAATATTGGCATTTATAAATAATTAATTTCTTTGTTTTTTAAGAACTTCCATGCAATATCACTACTCTGAGGGATTGTAGCACTCTTCTCATTCTCAGACAACACTTTGGCAAATCAGTAACCTGAAGAATTATTGCGATGACATTGTATTCAGTGACCCTTACGAAACTTAGCAAAACTGTAACAGAAGGAAAATATGTTTTGTTTTGTTTTTTAAAAATGATTTCTTTACCCACATTTAGCATCTTCTCTTTGTTCTCCTTAACTATTAATAGGACGAGGAAGAGAACAACTTTCGTGCTTGCTGTTATTGACACTGCAGATATACTGCAGAATGGCATTTTATATTCCAGAATTTTCCCTTTCTCTCCAATCAAAAATTTACCTGACCCATACCCAGTGTTTTTAAGGCCCTCTGAAGTCATCTTATCCAGGCCAGCTAACCTAAAGAATTTAAGTGCTAGCTTATAAAAATATAATGTATTCCTTTTAACCAGTGTATAGAGGTGAAGAGATTTAGGAGATATTAAACAAGCTGAATATATGGAAACCTTTACATCTTACCACATAGGTGTCAAAAAAAAAAACAAGAAAAAGATAAAGACCTATGCTGTGTTCATCCTTGAATGTGGCCACTGGTTTTAATAAATGGAGAAGCAAACAGTATGCTGAGCTTACTGAATGACTGAAGGTTTTAGAGTCTCACTGCATTCTAGAGGTGTGGATTCATGGTCATTGAGCAGAGGAGCTAGCAAAGGAAAGCTCTTTTACCATCTATATCCGAGAGTCATATTGCCTGCACTTCCTGTGCTTGACAGGAGGAACTGAGATGAATATTGCAAAACAAATATGCCGGCCATGTCTGTGATATGCTACTAACATTTCAAACATGATGCAAATACATGACACACCTGTCATCCTAACCTTGTAAATCCCTCTGGTTCTCAGGGTGGTGAGATGTAAACAGTAATGTTTCCAAGTCAGTAGTTCTCTCTGCTATTTCAGGATCAGAAAGCCTTGGAGTAAACAATAAATACAGAAGGTTACTTTACAGTCTTAGTCAAGTTAAACCAATGTGATACAAAGATCTAAATGGTAATGCTTCCCCTATACTATCCTTCTCAAAAACAAAGCTCTCAGTAATTTAACTTCTGTAGTTATATTGTGAGTTGTTTTTTTTTTTTTTAAAGAATGTTTATTTTCTTCATAAATCAACCTAAGGCAAGGTGAATAGTTTTTGATATCATGACTGCATTTTTTTCTTTTACTTGAAAGTTAATGGCATGCAGGAAGCCTTAATATCAAATCAAGAAACTCAAGAACAGAATTGTCTAAAACTATTTCACTGCTGAGAGATTTCAATCAATTTTCAGGCAATCTTGAGGTTGAAGCAATGATATAAAAGTGTAATAGTCACTACAAAAGCTCTGTTGTCCTCATGTCACTTTTCCTTAACTTTTTCTACACATTATTTACTGAATTACCATGAATAGTTCTATTAGCATAGTGATTCAGTGGTCATTAAGAAATTTACCTTTGTACTAGATTTAAAAGAAACATAAAATAGTCATAAAGATCAATAGGTAAAAGATTACTGTCTTAATTTTACCTTTAAAATATTGTCTGTAGCCAGGTAGATAATAATGGAGAAAACATTGCTTTTTTATTGCTAATAAATTGTATTTTTTAGGACAGTTTTAGAGTCACAGCCAATTGATTGAAAAGTACAGAGTTCCCATATACCCCTGCCACCACGCATGCACAGCCTTCCCCACCATCAACATCCCCCACCAGAATGGTACTTTTATTACAGTTGATGAGCTTACATAGACAAATGGCTATTACCCAAAGTCCATAGATTACATTAGAATTCACTTTTTAAAAATATATTTATTTATTTTTGGCTGTCCTGGGTCTGTGTTATTCCACCTGGTCTTTTCCTACTTGCAGCAAGCTGGGGCTACTGTTCAGTGTGGTGCACAGGCTTCTCATTGCAGTAGCTTCTCTTGTTGTGGAGCATGTGCGCTAGACCTGTGGGCTTCAGTGGTTGTGGCGCAGGGGCTTAGTTGCTCTGTGGCATGTGGGATCTTCCTAGACCAAGGATTGAACCTATGTCCTCTGCATTGGACCACCAGGAAAGTCCAGAATTCACTCTTGACACTGTACAATCTGTGGGTTTTGACAAATATATAATAACATGTGTCCATCATTTTAATAGTGTAGAAAATAGTTTCGCTGCCCTAAAAATCCTCTATGCTCTACTTATTCATACCTCACTCTCTTCTAAGCCCTGGGAACCATTAATCTTTGTACTGTTTTTTTGAGACCATCATAGAGTTGGAATCATACAGTATGTTACTATTTCAGACTGGCTTCTTTAACTTTTAGTAATGATCATTGAAGATTCCTCCATTCTTTTCATGGCTTGATTACTCATTTCTTTTTTAGTGCTGAATACTATTCCATTGTCAGGATGTACCACAGTTTACTTATCTACCCACCTACTGAAGGACATCTTGGTTGTTATTAACCAAGATGAGATAACAAAGCTGAGATAAACCGCCATGTGCAGATTTTTGTGTAATCATAAATTTTTAATCCATTTGGGTAAAAATGAAGGAGTGCAACTGCTGCATTGTATACAAAGAGTATGTTTCATTTTATAAGGAACTGCCAAACTGTTCCAAAGTTACTGTACCATTTGGTATTCCCAGCAAAAATGAGTGAGAGTTCATATGAGAGGAAACTTACTTAGGAAGAGTGACTTCTTTGATAAGCACTTAGGATAAAGAACTAAACACATTTTGCTTAGTTTCCATTGGGATCTTTTTCTGTTTCAGTTTCCCTATCCATACAGTACAGACCTTTATTCTCAGGCTTCTGCAAGGAGAACTGTGGTTCTTCAGTGTTGTCTGTGATTGAATGTTTTAGTGTACCTATTTCAGGGGTAGTATGATAGCAAGGCAGTTTGTTTATAACCCTAATGCCAAATTTTCCATTTGTGTTATTTTGTCTCAAATTCAGGTAGGCAAGTAGAATCAATACTGTATTTATCTATTGCCCTTCCCAATACCAATAGTAGTATTTTTAAATCCATAATATGATAAAATATGAAATGTGAAAGATTATACTTTTAACAGTTACTACACTTCCTACTCCTGGTTCTAATCAGCCTTCTCAGAGTTAAAAACTAGTTTGTTTTTTTTTTCCCCCAAGAAATAGTCTATGTATAGTTGTATGTTTGTATGTGTGTAATTATTTTAAATAAATTGTTTCTTAATCTTCCTTATTTCAGTTAAACATATATCTTGATGATCATTCAATACAGTATATTTGAGAGCTAGTTCATTCTTTCTAACTGCAGAAATGTATTCCATGTTACAGCTGTACTAATGTACTTATTCGGCCAGTGTCTTATTAATTGACATGTAGGTTGGGTCTTTTCTTTAGTTACTGAAACATTGCTTCACTAATACCCTTTGTGTGAGTGAGTACATTTGTAGCCCACATTCCTAGAAGTGAATACTCTGTATCAAAGAGTAAGCGCAACTAAAATTTGATACTTACTATTGTCAAATTACTTTCTAAAGGGAATTCTCCTACCAATAGCAGTTGAGAATGCCTGTTTCTCTATGCCTTTACTAATATTGCATAATATAAAATATTTTTATCTTAACAACTTTACTTTTTGAAAAGATTAGATTTTCTCATTGTTGATACAAATGCCATCAGTATATAGCTTATTTACCTGTTTGTTTGATATGAAAATCAAAGCAACAAAAATGTATCAGTTTCATTTAACTCTTGATGAAAGAAGTTTAAAGAAAAAAGTGTGTGTAAATTCTCTGTTCTTACCCTCATACTTCAACCCCCAAATTCAAACATACTTTTTAGGTTTCTTTAAAAAAGCACGCCCTTGGATACAAAACATTATTCTAATTTCTAATATGTGCAGCTCCATTTGCAAAGAGCAAAACTAGCTATAACAGGTATGTAATTTCATGGTGTCTTATATAAGTGGTCATATTTTGTGAGGAGAAAATGCCAGTGAGGCATAGTTAAAGGTCACCTATTTTAATGAACCAGTTTATGACTCATGGTTTTACCCTTACTTTTCTTTCGGTTTTTTTTGGTAGGTTATACTTTTATTAGCATAGAGATTGTCTAATAATTGTAGTATTTCAAGTTTAAATAATTCTTTATCCAGTGTCCTTCTTCATCCAGAATTAAAAGCTGGTGAATTCTTACAAGCTGGGAGGGAGTGGGGAAGACAAAAGTAAGGAGGGAAGGGTTGGGACAGAGAGAAAGAGGGATTACAAAGGTGAAGTGGGAAATAGCTTAAGGAAAAGAAAGCTTGAGTCTCTGTTTTGTTAGCCTCCTTCTGAGATAGGAGGGTTGGTTTCTCAGAGAAAAAGAAACGAATCCTGTTTCCAGGCTGAGTGGATACTGCATTTTCTTGTGTGACTTCATTTTATCTGTTATATTTACTTAGATTCTGTGTATCTCTCCTCCTGACTCTGTTGTTGATAGAACATGGGTATCTCATCAGCAAAAGAATAATCACCTTAATTCTTCCTAAATGATGTTAGTGATAGTTCTCCTACTCATTCTCTAGTCCCCACATCTAACTCCCCTTCCAGGCTTTTAGGTGACATGGGACCTCTGCTCTGATGATTTTAAAAAATACTATGTTGCTGCCTCAAATTATATTTAAACAAATAGAAATTCACATTTACATTTATCGTTCCCCAGTAGGGACGATAGCAGAGCTTCATAGCGTCACTGTGGCTTTCTCTGGGAAAGGTGCTAGTTAAGCTTATGTTAGTTGAGAGCCTTCTATATATAAGGTCAATGTGCTGTTTTATTGAATCATCACAAGCCCTGTGAAGTAAGTATTGTTATTCTGGCTTTATAGATTAAGAAACTAAATTATCAAGGCCAAGGACATTGTCTAAATCACAGGGCTCAAGTCACCAGAGCCAAGTTTTGAGCCTACTCTAACTTAGAGCTACATTTTTTTTTCTACCACACTAGTTTGCTCAAGTGTGTTGATGTTTGTAGTTTCTATAAGACATTGTACACAAAAGTATCCGTATAGTATTTTTAACCTGATGCTGGGAAAGATTGAAGGCAGGAGGAGAAGGGGACAACAGAGGACAAGATGGTTGGATGGCATCACCAACTTAATGGACATGAGTTTGAGCAAGCTCCAGGAGATGGTAAAGAATAGGGAAGCCTGGCATACTGCAGTTCATGGGATCAGAGTTGGACACGACTGAGGGACTGCACAGCAACAACAATCTAAATGCTCAAGGATAGTTTTCCTACATATTTAATGACTTTATATTACCTATAAACAGAACTGAACAATTAAATAATTTAAAACTTAGAAACCTATGAAGTGATAGAGATAAAATAAATAATTACATACCCATGTTCTCGTAACACAACCCAGGAACTGAAACATCTTGTGCTTGTTAAGTGGCTTCAGTCATGTTTGACTCTTTGTGACCCCATGGACTATAGCCCACCAGGCTTGTCTGTCCATGGGATTCTCCAGGTGTGAATACTGGGATGGGTTGCCGTGCCCTCTTCCAGGGGATATTCTGACCCAGGAATCAAACCTGTGTCTCTTATGTCTCCCGCATTGGCAGGAGGGTTCTTTACCACCAGTGCCAACTGTTAAAGCTGTGCTGCATTGTCTGTACTTCTCTCCTGTCATTTACATTCGTTCCCACCCCTTCTTTCATCTTCCTGCAGAGCAAACCACTATCCTGAATGTGGAATTTATCATTCTCATTTATTTCTCTAATCCGTAAGAATACAGATATCCCCTACTTTTCAGAAATTTACTTTACATTACTTGGCCTTTACAGAAGACCTACTTTGATATCTGTTTTTGCTCATCAAGTGAAGTTGAAGAGGGCTTTTACTTTTAGGAAGAAAAGATAAAATGTGAAAATAGTGTTCATTGATGGTTTTGCAGTGAGTCTTTATAAAGGCAGCACACCCTGAGCTTCCTTTGTGGCTCAGCTGGTAAAGAACCCACCTGCAGTGTGGGAGACCTGGGTTGGGAAGATCCCCTGGAGAAAGGAAAGACTACCCACTCTAGTATTCTGGCCTGGAGAATTCCATGGACTTTATAGTCCTTGGGGTCACAAAGAGTCTGAAAGAGTGAGCGAAAGACTGAGCTACTTTCACTCACTCAGGCAGAATGGTGCTGCCAAGCTCCTTCCCTGGAATCTATACTCAGTATCTCAGCATCAAGCTGCCATAGCTTTGAACTGTGTCTGTGAGCATCTGTCTTCATCTTGATTTAGTCTGTATATTCCTTAGCAAGATGTGTCCTGAGGTCATTATTTCCTTGCTTTATGCCATTTCAGCTCACAAAAGTTTTCCTAGGAACACTCTACTTTTGAATAGTGAAACAAACCTGTACGGTTGATCACTGAACAATATGGAGTTAGGAATGGCCCCCTACTCTCCTCTCTTCCCAGCAATCAAAAATCTTCCTATAACTTTGTATTTGGTGGTCTTCATCCATGCATTCAATCAACCAAAAATTGTGTAGTGCTGTGGTCTTTACTACTGGAAAAACACATGTAAGTGGGCTCATGCAGTTCAAACCCACGTCAGGGTCAACAGTACATAGTGGTATTTTAGGCTTTTAACATCTCTGTAGCCATTCTAGCATGTCAAAGCTCTATATACATTCTATCATTGACAACATACTTTTTTCATTCAACTTCATATTTTTTAGATTCTTATACCTTTGTAATATACCTCCTGATTTTTAAGTGAAAGCATTTAAAACGTTCTTCTGAAATGCTGACAGTAAAAATAATAATAATACCTTGGTTCTATGAGATAGGCCCTGTAACTGAGCACTTTACATACTAATTTATTTAATCTTAACTACTAGATTTGATTATTCTTACTGCTAAAGCTCAGAAAGGGTAAATAATTCACATGAAGTAACAGCTCGTCAATAGCAGAACTGGAATTCCAACGTGAGTATTTATAGCCCTAGTTCTGTACTTTTTTTCTATCATGCTGCTACCTTTACTGAATCCCGACTTTCATCTCATTCAATTTTCTTCAAGATCAAGGTTCCAGACTCCTGGCCCACGGCGAGGCACAGAGTAAGAAACAATGATTCCCAAGTGTGCAGAAGCTGCCTTAATAATGCAACCCCCAGGGTTACCATCTCCCCACTGCCTCTCATTTACAGAGACAGTTACACTCTACTCTTACTGTGCTGCGTAGTGACATTTGGCATCACCTAGGGCACCTGTTTTCTTGAGACATCCTACCCATAAAAAGAAATAACTACTCCATGAATCCATTCCCCCATCTAAAACCTAGGCCAGTTCACCACCATGCACCATGATTAAAAAGATGCCATAGAAAAATATAACAAGCCTTCACAAACCAGTGGATGGAGCAATTGTTAAGCAAAATTGCTGGGTCTACAATTACTGCTATTACAAACTATCTATTAAAGAGCTGCCTCTGCCTCCCTCTTGACTCTTTCATTAGCACAATACTCCCACATTAGTGCCCAATTATAAACAAGCCCTATCCAAATTTACACTACTCTCCAAATTACATACACAGACTGATTACTGTTTCTTAAAAGAGCAAAATCTATGTGAGCACTAAACACTCCTTTCCTTTGAGAGTGTAGTGGCTTTATAGTCAGTCTATTGTGAATACATGTGGCAACATCCTTTTAACGCAGTCTGCAGAAACATGCATTGGTCTTGGAATGTTTCTTCTGAAGCTGAATTCAAGAACAGCAGAACCCAAAGAGGTGTTTTCTCTTCCACCCTGGAAAGGATATTCGGTACTTTTTTTCCTTCTGTTCCCTGTCCCTTTTATTTCTTCCTCATTGTTCTCTCCTCTCTCCTTTAGTGTCTCTGTAATTCTCCCATTTTAAATTGCCTGGCCCTTCTCTGTTTCCAATTCTCTTTCTAACCTCTTTCATTAGTAATTTTTTTCTACATGCCCTGTTTTAGCAGTTCAGCCAGTTTGATTCTCACTGTGTTCATATCTCTTCTGTCTGATGGTGTTATGTTCCTCATGATTCCTCAGGGATCTCTGGTAAGATAGTCCTGAAAAGATAACTTTGACACTGGTTAATCTGGTCTGAAATCCACCTTCAGTAGAAGTCGAACTTCTTTTCTCACTTTGTCACTCTAGGTCTCCTTTTACTTTCTCAGAATACTGATTCTTCTCACATTGTATGTAAAAGTTGCCCTGAGAATTACTTAGAATATCCAAGCATTTATTTTTCTGTTAGGCTTTTTTACAGATGAAGAATTCTGGTGATTGGGAATGGAAATACAAATATATATTTGTGTATGTGTGTGTGTATCAGTTCTTTTTGGAGGATGACTAATGTTATATTAGATACTCAGTCATGTCCAACTCTTTGTGATTCCATGGACTGTAGCCCACCAGTCTCCTCTGACAATGGGATTTTCCAAACAAGAATACTGGAGTGGATTGCTGTGTCCTTCTCCAGGGAGTCTTCCTGACTCAGGGATCAGACCCAGGTCTCTTATATCTCCTGAATTGACATGAGGATTCTCCCTGCTCTTTTCTTCTGAAATCTGTCCATACCTTTACCTGCTCCCAGTTGCTTATTTACCACTCCAGGAAAGAGCCTGAACTTTGTATTAAGAAACCCATGCCCCCATCAACAGCTTCTTTTAACCACTTTGATGTCATGACATGCTCAGAGGGTTTGGGTTTCTGTAACATGCAATAATTCCTAATTTTGTAACTGAAGTTGTTAATTTTTGGTATGTCTTTTGATTCTGTTAATAATCTAGGACGTCATATTCATTTTTTACCCTCAAATTACAAGGCAACCATCCTTATTTACTAGAATGAGATAAAAACTGTAAATAATATCATTGTGATCCACTTTAAAATGCTCCAGTAGCTTCCACCAAGTTCAGCCTGTCATCTAAATTTTTAGTTATGGTGTCTAAGGTTCTCCTGGGCTTCTCAGGTAGCTCAGCTGGTAAAGAATCCACCTGCATTGCAGGAGAGCCCAGTTTGATTCCTGGGTCAGGAAGATCCCCTGAAGAAGGAATAGGCTACCCATTCTTGGGCTTTCTTGGTGACTCAGACAGTAAAGAATCCTCCTGCAATGCGGGAGACCAGGGTTCGATCCCTGGGTTGGGAAGATCCCCTGGAGGAGGGCAGGGCACCCCACTCCAGTATTCCCCATGGACAGAGGAACCTGGCAGGCTATAGTCCATGGGGTCGCAAAGCATCAGACATAACTGAGTGAGTAAGCACAGCACAATATAAGGTTCTGCTTAACAGGGTGCCTGCCTACCTCTCACATAACCTTGGAGCTTGCTCCTCTCTCTCTCAACATGTTCCAACCACACTGTCCTTCTTAAAAGTTCTCAGACTCGCCATAAAGCCTTTGCTGTTCCTGCTTGCTGTTTCCTCTGCCTAGAAAGTCCTTTCCCCAGATTTCAGAAAGGCTAAATTCTTGTCAATCATGTGCTAAGTTGCTTCAGTCATGTCCGACTCTTTGCAACCCTGTGGACTGTCAACTACCAGGCTCTTCTGTCCATGAGAGTCTCCAGGCAAGAACACTGAAGTGGGTTGCCATGCCCTCCTCCAGGGGATCTTCCTAGCCCGGAGATTGAACCACATCTCTATGTCTCCTGCATTGGCAGGTGGGTTCTTTACCACTAGCACCACCTGGGTCTCACCTTGTTAGTCATATCTTAGTTGAAATCCCATCCACCCCTTTGCAGGTCTTCCCTTGTATATATTATGTGCTCAATAAATACTTGTTGAGTCAATCAGTTAAAAGTTGCTAATGCATTTAATTTCTATATAGCATATATTTTGTTTCTGTTGACCTTGGTGATGTCATCTACTGTGTTTTTCCATTGAATGAAAGCAGTGGTAATGGTCCAAAATTTTCTGGTGGGAGGAAGGAGAAAGGCCATTCTGTATATTGTGTCCTGGCTCCATCAGATCCTGCATTCCTTCTGTTATTCTTTTATTGGGACACTTCAGCCACATGTGTAAAGTTTGATAAAGAGATGGAAAAAGTAGTGTAATCTTTTTTTTAAACATAACTAACACTTGATCGAATCTGTGAGGAGGATCAGAAGGAGGCAGTTAAGCTTTGATGCTGCAAGTATCGAGTATTTCTTAATATCAAAGTATTTCTTTGTGTATTTTTCAGAGTCGTTTAGCTTCTCCATTACCCACAATAAGTACAAAGCAGATATTCACTGGGCAGACAAGGTGATTTATAATGATATCATCCTACCTTGCTTTCTGCTGCCCTATTTGAGATTGTCGATTAACATTTCTTCAACTTCCACCACTTTAATTCAAGAGAAAACGATAGTTTATTTTCTATATGCAAAATATTTTTTCAGCTGTTTACAAGTGCACCATATCTACCCATACTTCTTGGAGAGTAGAAACAGCACAAAAACAGCCTTTCCTTTACCATCCTTTTAGACATGGTGTATCTAGTTTCTTCTACTTGAGCACAAGCCTGACGAGTGGTAACTCCATAAGTTCTTGTCTCTTTACATCTTGTCTTCAATGTGAAAATGAAACTGAGCAATATGGCCACAAACTTATAATTGGGTTTTAGGTACGTCATCACTGACGTAATAAAAACCCTCTTCCTTCACTGCCATGAGATAATTCTTTTGATCTAGCCCAAAATAGAATTGGCTTTTCCTTTCCTCTTTCTTTGTCAACAGCTATTTTTGCAAGGTTTTCATTACTTCTTAATTGTTCAAACTTCCTATCTTCATTTTTCTTGTTAAGGACCGATTTTACAAATGAGTTCATTATCTCTACCATTTTAGACTCATCATTAATTTCATGCTCCTCATTTATTAGTGGACCTATTTTCTCTCTGCTACTTCTTTTCTCACTGCAGTATCTGTAAAACGCCATTTTTTTTGAGTCCCCTTCACTAGCTTTATTAAGTTCTTTCTACATAACTGGTAGCTTTCCTGTGTTTAATTGATGTATCTCTCCCTTTATTTCAAATAGCAATTTTTCTTCATTGAATTTAATATAAGGTGTTAAAATACACTTGTATTTACACTTCATATTTGCACACCTCATTCTTCAAATACATTTTAAATCTGCTCTGGTCTTCTTAAAATACCAACAGAAGTACTAGCAGAAAGGAAACTGAGACAATTCCACATCTCATAAATGAATTACTGTATACAATACATTTCTTTATCCATAATTAGTGAAGATATTCATAATAGTTTTATCAGTTAGGCTGATAAAGAGCATCAGTTAACAATGCCCTTGGCCAGGGCACACAGGAAAGCCAAGGTTTAGAATTTTAGTTGCTAAACTGATAATTTTAGCAATTTTAGCAACTGTGGTTGTCTGAGGAATGAATGTGTAGGATTGAAGTAAGTAGCATGGACCTAAATAGGGAAGAGCTGGTTCTAAATCATGACCATCCCTAAATGCGTCTAAGTCTCTTGCTGTTTCCATTTGCCAGAGTTTCTGCATCTTCATTTTGATTCTCACTTTCCTGTATTTCATAGAAATATGGGGGTAGCAATGGGAAAGGGAGAGGATGTATTTGCAAGTAGAACACCCTGGCAGAATCTAGGCAGAAAAAAATAATGTAATCCATGATTCCTAATCCAATGCTCTATAGTAGCGCAACTGGCAATAGGAGGCCCTGGATTTTCTTGTAGGTTTCTTGTTACATGGCTTCTTGACCAATGGGCTTTCTCATTTGTAAAATGTCAGGGCTGAATTGTATGATAGAATTCCTTTGAAGTGTTGTAGATGATTCTTAAAATTTGAAGTTTATTAAGTCATTTATGGGCTTCCCTAGGGCTCAGATGGTAAAGACTCAGCCTGCAATGAAGGAGACCTGGGTTCAATCCGTGGGTCAGGAATATCCCCTGGAGAAGAGAATAGCAACCCACTCTAGTTTTCTTGCTGGGATAACCCCATAGACAGAGGAGCCTGATGGGCTATGTCCATTGGATTGGAAAGAGTTGGACACCACTGAATGGCTAACACTTTCACTTTTAAGTCTTTTACTAGGAGAATTATTTATGCATTGAAATTTTTAGGCTCCTATTAAGTATTTCAGTTTCTTCCTTGGAGCTCTAAATGAGCCTGGCTATTTTGTATACCACATATGTGCCAGCCCAAAAACCAACTCCTGTGGATATTGGCCTGTGTTTGATATTAATACCCAGGGCTCCTGTTTGCCTAACTAACCCCCAGTGATTTTGTTTATAATCCAGTTCACTTAGCTTTGAACTCTTGGTATTGAGGTCTGACATTGAACTAACTTTTCACCCATAAAGAGTTGGTGCTCTTTAGGGCTCTCTGTTTCATATGGCCTCAGTGTTCTCAACTGAACTAGGGCAAATCTTTGATTTTAATCTTAACTTACTACTCAGGAGAGAACTCTCACTTGGCTCTAGATCTAAACAACTCCATTTCTGCAAGTCCAAGCAAACTAGTCCCTGATTCACACTGACCTTTGTATGGCTGGGATCATACTTCAGATAATTATTTATTAAATATTTTGTCCTTGGGAAAATTTTTTCAGAAACAGAATTCTGCCATTTATAAAAACTGCTAACCTACTTTATCAAATCTGCTAAGAAAATCAAATGAAATACTTTCTGTTAAGCTTCTTCAACCAGAAAAGGTCAGTTTTCATTCCAAAAAGAAAGGCAACGCCAAAGAATGTTCAAACTACTGCACAATTGCACTCATCTCACACACTAGCAAAGTAATGCTCTCAAAGTTCTCCAAGCCAGGCTTCAACAGTATGTGAACCATGAACTTCCGGATGTTCAAGCTGGATTTAGAAAAGGCAGAGGAACTAGAGATCAAAATGCCAACATCTGTTGGATCATGTAAAAAGCAAGAGAGTTCCAGAAAAACATCTACTTCTGCTTTATTGACTACACCGAAGCCACAACAAAATGTGGAAAATTCTGAAAGAGATGGGAATACCAGACCACCTGACCTGCCTCCTGAGAAATCTGTATGCAGGTCCAGAAGCAACAGTTAGAACTGGACATGGAACAACCAATTGGTTCCAAATAGGGAAAGAAGTACATCAAGACTGTATATTGTCACCCTGCTTATTTAACTTCTATGCAGAGTATATCATGCGTAATGCCAGGCTGGATGAAGCATAAGCTGGAATCAAGATTTCTAAGAGAAATATCAATAACCTCAGATATGCAGATGATACCACCCTTATGGCAGAAAGTGAAGAAGAATTAAAGAGTCTCTTAATGAAAGTGAAAGAGGAGAGTGAAAAAGTTGGCTTAAAACTCAACATCCAAAAAATTAAGATCATGGCATCCAGTCCCATCACTTCATGGCAAATAGATGAGGAAACAGTGGAAACAATGACAGACTTTATTTTGGGGGCTCCAAAATCACTACAAATGGTGACTGCAGCCATGAAACTAAAAGACACTTACTCTTTGGCAGGAAAGTTATGACCAACTTAAACAGCATATTAAAAAGCAGAGACATTACTTTGCCAACAAGTCTGTCTAGTCAAAGCTATGGTTTTTCCAGTAGTCATGTATGGATGTGAGAGTTGGACTATAAAGAAAGCTGAATGCCCAGGAATCAACAACTTTGTTGTTGGAGAAGACTCTTGAGAGTCCCTTGGCTGCAAGAAGATCCAGTCAGTCCATCCTAAAGGAAATCAGTCCTGAATGTTCATTGGAAGGACTGATGTTGAAGCTGAAACTCCAGTACTTTGGCTACCTGATGCAAACAACTGACTCACTGGAAAAGACCCTGATCCTGGGAAAGATTGAAGGTAGAGAAGGGGATGACAAAGGTTGAGATGGTTGGATGGCATCACTGACTCGATGGACATGAGTTTGAGTAAACACTGGGAGTTAGTAATGGACAGGGAAGCCTGGAATGCTGCAGTCCATAGGATTGCAAAGAGTTGGACATGACTGAGCAACTGAACTGAGAGTTCCTTGTAAAATTTCTTGTGCATCCTTGTGTGCAAGTCCCTAAAGTAGTATCTTTTCTGACCCTGCTCCTTATTCTTTTTAAACTTATGTTTGGATGTTTTCACATATACTCCCACTTCTTTCCCATTCCCTGAAATAATCTCTGTATTTTGTCAATCTGGGCTTCCCTGGTGGTTCAGATGGTAAAGAATCCACCTGCCATGTGGGAGACCTGGGTTTGATCCCTAGGTTGGGAAGCCTTCTTGGAGGAGAGCATAACAACCTACTCTAGTATTTTTGCCTGGATACCAACAATTGCAATGCATAAATAAGTCTACTAGTAAATGACCTAAAAGTGAGACTGTTAACCTTTCAGTGATGTCCAGAGGAGTCCTAGCGGACTGTAGTCCATGGGGTTGCAAAGAGTTGGACATGCCTAAGCAACTCCTATTCATTTCTCAAGACCCAGCTTGAAGGTTACCTCTTATGTGAAGCATTCCTTTCTCTTCCAGGCAGAGAAAGTCATGTTCTCCTTCATGGTCATTATGTACTTTGTTTACATATTTAGGCATAATTAGAGCAGAAGTGACAGTGGTCATGTGGATAATAGGCTTTGAACACTTCATACAGGATTCCATTGTGTATCTCTTAGTTCATCCTGAAACAACCATATCAAGAAATAAGTGACCTTGTAAAGCATTATCGAATTTAAAGAATCTTCCATTCAGTAAAAAAGGTAACTTTATTAAGATCATTATGGGAAACTGGAGTTAAATAACTTACTGAACATCTACTAATTAGAAAGGGCCTAAACTTAGACCAGAACCTAAGACTTAGCCCTCTCACTCCACCATATGACCTTCCAAAGGATCATCACAAGGGGATCAGTAGAATCTACTTAAGCATTTGTGACCAAGGGTGATGAGTCTGCTTTCAGAGCTTCACTTTATTCTCACTGTCATGGCTTTGCGGTGCTATATTTCCCTGTTCTGTATCACTTAATCTCTTCTATTTTTGCAATTTCACTTTTTATAGTTCTTCAGTTCAGTTCAATCGCTCAGTCATATCTGACTCATTGCAACCCCATGGACTATAGCACACCAGGCTTTCCTGTCCATCACCAACTCCCAGAGTTTACTCAAACTCATGTCCATCGAGTCAGTGATGCCATCCAACCATCTTATCCTCTGTTGTCCCCTGACCCTCCCATCTTCAATCTTTCCCAGCTTCAGGGTCTTTTCCAATGAGTCAGCTCTTTGCATCAGGTGGCCAAAGTATTGGAGTTTCAGCTTCATCATTAGTCCTTCCAATGAAAATCCAGGACTGACTTCCTTTAGGACTGCCTGGTTGGATCTCAGTGCAGTCCAAGGGAATCTAAAGAGTTTTCTCCAACACCACAGTTCAAAAGCATTGATTCTTGGGCACTCAGCTTTCTTTATAGTCCAACTCTCACATCCATACATGACTACTGGAAAAACCATAGCTTTGACTAGACAGACTTGTTGGCAAAGTAATGTCTCTGCTTTTTAATATGCTGTTTAAGTTGGTCATAACTTTCCTGCCAAAGAGTAAGTGTCTTTTAGTTTCATGGCTGCAGTCACCATTTGTAGTGATTTTGGAGCCCCCAAAATAAAGTCTGTCATTGTTTCCACTGTTTCCTCATCTATTTGCCATGAAGTGATGGGACTGGATGCCATGATCTTAATTTTTTGGATGTTGAGTTTTAAGCCAACTTTTTCACTCTCCTCTTTCACTTTCATTAAGAGACTCTTTAGTTCTTCTTCACTTTCTGCCATAAGGGTGGTATCATCTGCATATCTGAGGTTATTGATATTTCTCTTAGAAATCTTGATTCCAGCTTATGCTTCATCCAGCCTGGCATTACGCATGATATACTCTGCATAGAAGTTAAATAAGCAGGGTGACAATATACAGTCTTGATGTACTTCTTTCCCTATTTGGAACCAATTGGTTGTTCCATGTCCAGTTCTAACTGTTGCTTCTGGACCTGCATACAGATTTCTCAGGAGGCAGGTCAGGTGGTCTGGTATTCCCATCTCTTTCAGAATTTTCCACATTTTGTTGTGGCTTCGGTGTAGTCAATAAAGCAGAAGTAGATGTTTTTCTGGAACTCTCTTGCTTTTTACATGATCCAACAGATGTTGGCATTTTGATCTCTAGTTCCTCTGCCTTTTCTAAATCCAGCTTGAACATCCGGAAGTTCATGGTTCACATACTGTTGAAGCCTGGCTTGGAGAACTTTGAGAGCATTACTTTGCTAGTGTGTGAGATGAGTGCAATTGTGCAGTAGTTTGAACATTCTTTGGCGTTGCCTTTCTTTGGGATTGAAATAAAAACTAGCCTTTCCCAGTCCTGTGGCCACTGCTGAGTTTTCGAATTTTGGTGGCATATTCAGTGTAGCACTTTCACAGCATCATCTTTAAGGATTTGAAATAGTTCAACCAGAATTCCATCACCTCCGCTAGCTTTTTTCATAGTGATGCTTCCTAAAACCAGTTGACTTCAGATTCCAGGATTTCTGGCTCTAGGTGAGTGATCAAAGGATCTTGGTTATCAAGGTCATGAAGATTGTTTTTGGATAGTTCTTCCATGTATTCTTGCCACTTCTTCTTAATATCTTCTGCTTCTGTTAGGTCCATACCATTTCTGTCCTTTATTGTGCCCATCTTTTCATGAAATGTTTCCTCAGTAACTCTAATTTTCTTGAAGAGATCTCTAGTCTTTCCCATTCTATTGTTTTTCCTCTATTTCTTTGCACAGATCACTGAGGAAACCTTTCTTATCTCTCCATGCTATTCTTTAGAACTCTGAATTCTTCCTTTCTTACAGTTGGGAGAACTTTTTAATAATACATTAAAACTCTCAGTTTCTCTGTTAGAAATTCCTCCAAGTTTATACTGAGTTTAGAATTATTTATTTTGTTTTTCTTTTTATTTCCAAGGAAGTTTGCCTTCCCTGTAAAAATCCCTTCCTTCAAATCTAAGCATCTTAATTTGACTATTACTTGTCTAATTTAGTTCAGCACTATATGAGGGTATTTCTCTAATTTCCAGTCTTTGTGGGAGGAGTTACAGAGCCCACTGTGTTTGTGGCACAGGCTTCCCTGGTGGTTCATATGGTAAAGAATCTGCCTGTAATTCAGGAGACCTGGATTCAATCCCTGACTTGGAAAGATCTGCTGGAGAAAGTAATCTCTACCCACTCCAGTATTTTTGCCTGGAGAATCCCAAAGACAGAGGAGCCTGGCGAGCTACAGTCCATGGGGTCGTAAAGAGTTGAACATGACTGAGGGACTGACACTTTCACTTTCACTTTCTGGCTTTGTGGCAGAGAAAAGCATCTTCCAGGTTAATACTAATCTTCAGAAAGAAAAAAAAGCCTTTTGCAAAAAATCCCATATGTTCTGATATTTCCCATGAGGTATTGTTGTATTATGAAACAATATCCTTCTATCTCTTACCCTCAGTCATGAGATATTTGAATACTTAACCATGTTATAGCCATTTTGTAGAGGCTCTATCTGCATATTAATATGTTTATTCCCATAATTTTAAGACACTTAGATTGTGTCTCCATTTAATGCCAAATAGCTGCAATGTTCAAGGCATCCTATGTGCCTCCTTAAGTGGTAATTGGCTCCCAAGGACCAGCTTATCAGGAGAGAATGAGCCCATTACTAATTTATGAGAATATTACACAGTAAATCTTGATCAAGTAGCTAATCCAATCAAATTATTTATATGAAATACCCTCTAAGGAAAAATGGGCTTCCCAGATGGCTCAGTGGATAAAGAATGTACCTGCAAGGAGGAGATGCAGACAGATGTGAGTTTGATCCCTGGGTCAGGAAGATCCCCTGGAGGAGGGCATGGCAACCCATTCCTAGTATTCTTGCCTGAAGAATCCCATGGACAGAGGAGCCTCTTGGGCTACAGTCCATCAGGTTGCAAAGAGTGAGACACAACTGAAGCAACTGAGCGTGTACAAGGAAAAATAGGTGAAAAGCCAGATTAATAATCTTGTAGAGACATTATGAAATCTATTCCTTGCAACATATGTATTATAAAGTTAATTTTGTGTATTGGAATTTATGATGATCCAAGGTGTTCACAATGATAATTCCATAATTTTCAGTGATCAAAGGAAAATGCATATCTGATCCCTATGGTATTAAAGAAAGAGGAATACTGTATTTGAGAAAGATTTTCAGTAATAAAGACTACAATAGAAAGAGGTGTCTGTTTCATCACAGAATTAAATTAACCAGAACATCCCATTCTTGAAGCATTTCCATTAATCAAGGTTTTACTGTTCTTTTAGATAGGAAGTCTAATCAAAGCTATCTGAGAAGTCAGGGTATTGGAATGTCACTTACTAAAGATTTCAAATATGCTTTGCAGAGCTTTTAGACTATGACTTTTAGGGAACATTCTCTGGTCAAAAGACCATTTGCCTGTACAGTGTTACATAGTACCTTAAACAATTGTCACTATAATCTGATTTCCTTGTCAAACGGGAGTGGCCTTATTTCTGTGACTGCATATGGCTAGATACATAAAAAGGCACAATAAAATGTGCAGAGATGTGTTGATATATTCAAGACATGGCTTAAAAAATGAAGAGGTCTTCTTGGAATCAAGATAGCTTTGTTTACTGGATCCACTTGCTCTTTTGACACTTGAACGATTCAGGCAGAGGTGCAGTTTTAGGATTCTTTTGTTTTAAATCGTATTATCCATTACCTAAATGCATTTTTACCCAGCAAGAAATGGCAGAGCCCAAGGATTTATAACATCAACACTCCCAGAAACAGAAAAACGGTGATTCAGCTCATGGTTTCTGAAAAGGTATTAACATGCTTATATATGTCTGTCCTTTCCACATTCCCCCCCAAATCTCAAATATAATATGAATATTTTATAGTTATGTTTAGTAATGAGCACCCAATCCAACCTTAAAATGACTCCTCTTTTAATTAGCACATTAGTCACTCAGTAAAAATTGAGTTGGATGAATTATTCAAATAGAATTCAGCAGAGGTTCAGGAGCAAATCTGAGAGACAGTGGGAAGAGGAAAGAAGGCTGTCTAGTGTTTTTCAGTCACAGAAGGTTAAAGAGGGACCCTGCAAAACTAAGGAGAGGGACTCATAAGGGCTGTTTGTTAATGGAGGAGGCTGTAAAATGTGTCTGATGCTGCCAGTGTCTGAGGATGACCTTGAAGCCATGATAAATACGACGCAAAGGAGGGGAACACACGTTGGTGAAGTAATACTTCTTTATCTTGTGCTTTCATAGCTTAAATTAAACCCCGAAGAATACTGCTGTGTACATTTTGGGATGAACTCTCACTAGGCATTCACCTAGTGCCTAAAATACTTTGAACTGCACAGAAACATTCACGTTGAAGTTTTATTGCCTCAGGATAATTCTGTAATTTAGTGCAGAGAAATGGTCCGATTAGCAGTTGGGACCAGCAGGGGGAAGCTAACTGGAGTAAAGAGGTGAGAGAGTCAGAACTTAATTCCTCAAGCACAAAAAAAAACCAAAAAAAAAAAAACCAAAAAACTGCTCACGGGAAGAGGAAGTGGGGAAAAGCAGAAGCAAGTAGAAGTCAGTGGCAGTGGTATTTGGAAACAAAAAAATGACTTTTAAAATACTGCAAGGCCAAAGTCCATAAAGACAAGCAGAGAAAAATCCCCTCAAGGATTTAGACTTTCTCATGAAATTGTTCAGACGAATGGATGATAAACAAAGCATGAACCCTGCAAGATAGATCCCTATCCCATAGGTTTGGGTGAAGACAAGAAATAATAGGGTTGAAAGGAGAGTAGCCATGAAAATCAGCCTGGCTCTCCAGGTAATTTATCTGCAAAAGACATTTGCTTGAACTATTTATTTTTGGTTGCTATTCCCTTTCCATTTCATGTTGTTTTAGTCAGAGAAAAACACTTGAAGGCAGGAAGCCTGCTGGGTTGTACTTTTTTTCACGCTGAGTGAGCCATTTCCCTGGGCTCAGTCGGAACTAGTTTGACTTTAGCCTGATGTGCAACCTTAAGGAGAGATCTTGACTTCAAGAAACCAGGAGTCCTTCAGTGGCCTTTTCCATGAAGTGGGTTAATTTATGACATCCTTGGCTGGTTCCAGAATATTTTTATTACACGTGGGTCCAGAAGTCGTTACCTAGTGGCCAAAATCCGCATCAGTCTCCCAGAACAGACCCTGATCCACTTCCATTCTCAGAATGGTCATCCATTAATCTACATGCCCACCTGAACTGTCAGACCCAAACTGAATCTATACCCTTAACCCAGAAATAACCATCATTTGACTCAAGCATACTGTGCTTGCCACTGATCATTTTCTGTCATCATTTGACCCCAGAATAGACTTGAACCAAAGAAATTTGTTTCCTACCTACAAATAATCATTGAAGACTAGCAAAATGCTACAATGATCAGGAGGTCTCTTTCTCCCACTGGGCCCTCATCAGAGGTGAAATTTGATTCCCTACAAGGGACATATAGAAACTAGTTGATTTTAGTTGAAATTACATTGTCTTTTAGCTTGTTTATTTGATCCATGCTAATGTGCACTGATGTGTTTATTTCTACCCTTACTTCCCATCAAGATGTTAAGCCTTCCTGAGAGAATGGGAAAAAGCACTGTGTATTTGTCATTCTGGTTACCTGCACATAATCAAACAATAAAGTGTCTAAAATTAAAATGAAGAGTCAAAGCATTTCTCACATTCTCCATAGGTAAACACAATTAACATTTCTGGTAGCGATTATTTCAACTTTTATTTCTTGACAAACTTCAGACAGTTTCTAGACGTATGAAGATCTGAGCATTGTAACCCTGACTTTGTTAACTATATTGTTATTGTTTCATTGTCAAGTCATGTAAAATTTATATTCTGATGTATAGATAGTTCTCATTTTATTCAGAGATTGTCTAATAGCTTAAACAGAATAAAAACATTCTCTTCAGTTTGTCACATATGTGTTATTCACTCTAGATCTATGTTGTATGACTGAACTTACAGGGAAAAGAATATGCTTCTTACGTTGAATCTCTGCTCAAATGAAAAGGATTTGTGTGCAAAGTTTCAATGCATTTCTTTCTAATTTCCTTTCTGCTCTCGTTTTTGTCGAGCTCATATTTTGCTGCCTTTGTTTCTTTTGTATCATATCACCCTTTTTCTTATATTATTCTTCTGTTGCTTTGGAATGTTGTCTTGAGAGATTGTACAAGTTAGGAGTCCATGCATGCTTCAAAATGTCTTTATTTTGCCTTCATATTGGTTGTTGACTTCATTTTAGGTAGAATTCTATTACCTTTTAGCTTGTTTATTTGATTCCTACTAATGTACTTATTGCTACTCATGTTAGCCAACAAGATTTAGGCAGCCCTGAGGAAATAGGACATGGGATTGAATAAATTTGGGGGGAGGAGTGAGGAGAAGGAAAATTAACCTGATATAGTTTGAAAAACAAAGGATCTAAAACAGAGGTGGCCACTGTAAAGGGCCAGAGAGTAAGTATTTTAGGTTCGCAGGCCTTAGAGTCTCTGTCACAATTCCACTGTTACAGTACAAAAGCAGCCATAGATGATATATAGATAAATGAGCAAGGGCTTGTTCCAATAAAACTATAGTCATATACACTGAAATTTGAATTTCATATAATTTTCATGTGTCATGAAAGTGATTTTTAAAAAATTATTTGAAAATGTTAGAATTCTTCTTAGTTTAAAAGACAGTACATAACAGGCAGCAGGCTGAATGTATCCAGTGGGCTTCCCTGTAAAGACTCCACCTGCCGTGCAGGAGACCTGGGTTCAGTCCTTGGGTCCAGAAAATCCCCTGGAAAAGGGATGGCAACCCATTCCAGTGTTCTTGCCTGGAGAATTCCATAGACATAGGAACCTGGCAGGATAAGTCCATGGGGTCTCAAAAAATCGGACACTACCAAGGACTACCACTTTCATCTTTTTTGTATTTGTGATCTGTTGTCTAAAAGAAAAATTAGAGATTTTCCTTTCTCTCCTTATTATAATTGCAAAATGATTTGAAACCTAACCACATTTCAGTTGAGATTTTCCTTTAACACTATTAAGACTTAGTTCTATTGTTTTCTAGCATCCCAGATTGCTGATGAAGAGTCTGATGGTGCCGTAATTCTCAGTACTTAGTAGGGAACCTGTGCCCTTTGCCTCCTCTGTATCTTTAAATGTTGAAATTTCACCAAGATCTGTGCAAATGTGAATCTTTAAAGTATATTTTTCTTGATTGTTGGTGGTTTGGTTCACTCAGAAGGGTTGTTAATTAGTGTTCTTCAGCTCAGGAAATTATTTTGTATTTATATGATTTTATTGCTTTTTACTTTTTCTTCCCCCTGCCCTTCTTTAATTCCTGAATCTCTTCTATATATCTCTCAAGAATCTCAATTTTTTTTGACTCATTCTCTTCGAAACTTCATTCTGGGGAATTTCCTGTTTTATCTTATAAGTTAGAAACTTCTTGCTACTTTTCCCATTTGGTTATTTTGTCTCTTCATTAGATTTTCAGAAACAAAAAAAAATCTGTCCTCATATTTTTAATTTAAAAGAATAATTATTCACCCACAGTAAATTGTTGTTGTAAATGTGTTGTTTTGAGTTTTTGGAGTCTTTTCAGAGTACAAGGATGACCCACTTGTATGTCAGTTGTCTTTCCTAAAGATTTCTCTCTGCTTTTTCTTCATTGATCCAGTTCCTCTAGACTGTCTTTCTTTCAGTAAAACTTGAGTTTCACTTGTGACTCCTTTTTAATCCTTATTTCTACTCCTCCCCCACCTCCCACCATCACAGAACTATTATGTCTTCTTTTATTTGTAAATATTATTTCTTTCATTGAGGAGGAGGAAAACAGATGTACATCCTCAGTTTGTTGAGCAAGTAGATAAGGATGAAGACAGCATAAAAGTTGTTGGGAGGATGCAAAAAAGGAAAAGATGTTGCTTGGATTCCTGTGGAACCTCACTTGGGACAACATGAGAGGAACTGAGTACACTGTAAGAAGGAGGGAACAAAATCAGACTTGAATCAATTGATAATTAGGGGGAAAGGGCAGGAATGTAAAACCTTTCCTAAAACGGAACCTATAAAATTTCAACTAAAGTTGTGTAGCTAATAGATCCAAATGTTAAGTAAGGAGTTTTACAAGTTAAAGTGTTATCACTGGTTTGCTTTTGAAATGTTGCAAATATGTTTGCACCAATCCATGAGTTTAGTCATGCAGAAATGGCTAGTCTAGTTTTATTTGACTTTCTGGAGACCTAACCAGTCAACCATGGATAAGAACAAGATGACAACTTATGAGAAATTCCAAGGTCCCCTTTTCTGTATGATGAAGTGATTAATGTCTATTAAATATGTTAGCAAGTCTTCCCAGTATCAATGCCTGTGATGTTCTCCATTATTATATAGATCCACCCATTTTAGTGTTTTCTTGTATACAGAAGCATTTTAATTTTCATCTCAGTAGATGTCAGAGTTACATCACAGTAAAACCACATTTTGGGGTTAAGAGATTTGATAGTGGCTCAGTATAGACATGGTTTAATCCTCTTCCCCAAATTCTTTCATGTCACTTATAACCATCCTCAGAGTGTAGTTTTCTGGCGATATCACCTCCTTAAGAATGGTCCACAGTTTGCATGAATGAGACCCAGAAGGGTACTCTGTCTGAGTTTTAATAATTTTCATGAACTGAGTAAAACTTTAGAGAAAAAGATAAAGAACATTAAAAAAAAACCTACCTAACCTAAAATGTGGGGCTATTCCCAAACAGAGTGTACAGACTGTGGATGTTCATTTTGTGTGCAAATAAAATCTAATCTTTTTCTCCCTCTTGCTCTCTCTCTCTCTCTCTCCCTCTTGCTTTATAATGTAGAGCAGCTGTAGCAGTTTGGTCTTTTCCTCTGAGCTCTCTGTTGCTGAATTGAATAGTAACTTGAAACCAATCTGTAGCCCAGGGAAGGAAAACTGAGAAATTAATTCTTCATCCCCTACTCTTTATACCATATGTGTGACCCTTAATTATGTTCACGGGGTCTTATTCAGAATGTGTAATGCAGGCCTAGGAGACAAGGGAGCTACCCTACAAATCAGACAGAAAAGATAACCTTGCAAAGCTTTTGTTTGTGAAATAATACCATGCTGGGTTAGACATTTTACAAGGGGAAAAAAACGTGAGAATAATAGGGCTTTCTAAATCAATTTGGGCTTCAGAGTTTCCATTTGGGGCTCACCCACATAAATGAAAGCAATGATATTAAACTTATTTCAACCATTTAATCAATGCTGAATTTAAATCGGATCATACATATAATAGAAAACACTGCATGATCTCTTCAAGCTGATCGTATTTTTCAGGATGAGGTCATACCTAAAGCTGAAACCATTGTTACTGATTTAAGGGCCTATGTGTTAATTTATATGTGTCCAACAATTAAAAATTTTTTTTTGCCTGTATCAAATTATTTAAAATGGAACATATTAGGAAATATACACCAATCTATTGTACCAAAATTGCTATATATGCAACATTTCATATGTGCACATATTAGCAATTTTAATACATAAAGAAAAGGAACTGACTACGATAATAATTCACTGATCATTAAGAACTTTTATATGATTATATATTTTTCTTGTTAATATAAATAAGCTTATCTACTACTGTTTGTCTATGGTACCTTGGCTGATACCTGATTGGTGTGTAACAGAAAATATGAAAATGTGTTACAATGTCACTTTACCTTTCTGTTCCTCAGCTTTCTGATCTACAAAATTAAGGAGTTAGGATAGATTATACTGAAGTTCTCACTTGGCACATAGGAGTTTTAGTGGTACAGCTTAGTTTGTTCACTCTCAACCCACTAGTTGGCATAATTTACAACAAACTTACCTTTTCTCATTGGAAATCTTGAGACTTGAGAAAAATCAAAATTGAAAAGCAGAGGAAATCAAACTGGAAAGAAAGAGGACCCATTCATCCTAGTCTCTTATTTCCTTAGATGACTTGTTTTATACACAGTCCAGAATGTAAATGCTTAAACAGCATGTATATGTCTCTTGTAACACATTCCTTCTGTAATTCAAAAAATTGTTGTAATTGCCTACTATATATTTGACTCTGCAAGTATATTTCCCATTTGCTTGCTAAACCTTGGTACTGTGTTAAAGAAATTAAAGGCCACTGTTTATAATTAGAAGGAAGTTTAAAAAAAAAAAACAATGTCCTAGAGGGCCAATGATTATTTTAAATGTAGAGTGGAATGTAAAGTTTACAAAATTATTTTCCAGCACAGGTTCATGTTTTATAATGTTATTAAGGTATAGTTGACATAAAATTCAATTTACATGTTTAAAGTATACAATTTGATGAATTTAATATATGTTTATTGATACCGTCATCACAGTCAACACAGTGAACGATTCTAACACTCGCAAAAGTTTCCTTATAGCCCTTTGTAATCCAGGCTTCTCTCAGCTGTGCAGCTCTCCCCCAGGAAACTACTGTTTTCTCTTGCGGTAGATAAGTTTGCATTATGTAGAGTTTAATGTAAATGAAATCATACTGCATGTACTCTTCTTTAACTAGCTTCTTTCATTCAGCATGATTATTTTAAGACACAGTCTATGTTGTAATGTACTTTGATAGCTTATTCCTTGTTACAGCTGAGATTTCATTGAAGAATATACCATACTTGGTTTACCCATTCATAAGCTGATGGAAATTTAAGTTGTTTCCAGTTTGGGGCTACTACAGATAAAGCTGCTGTGAATATTCCTGCACTAGGCTTTAAGAGGTTATGTGCTTCCTTTCCTCTGGGATAAATACCTAAGAGTGAGATGGCTGAATCATATAGTAGGTGAACATTCAACTTTCAGAGAAACTATCAAATTGTTTCCAAAGCCATTGTACTATTTCAGTTTTCACCAACAGTGTGTGAGAGTTCTGGTTGCTCCATACCAGAGATTGGCAAAATATATCCTACTGACTAAATCTAGCCTGCCATCCACTTCTGTATGGCCCATGAGCTGGGAATGGGTTTTACATTTTCAAGTGGTTGGAAAAAAGGTCAAAATAACCAGTAACACTTTGTAAATGTAAGAATTGTGTAAAATTTGGTTTTAGTGTCCATAAATAAAGTTTTATTGGAGCACAGCCATATACATCCATTCATGCATTATCCGTGGCTCCCTTTGTAGTACATCATTAAATAGTTGTGACCAAGATCACATGGCCAGTGTGGTCCCAGTGTCTTTTCATTTTTGGTATGTTTTTAGATGCAGCTAAAATTTTGTTGCCAATTTTGTGTCTACAGTTATGAAGACTATTGGTGCATGGATTAGTCTTATTGTAATGATTTTGTCTTGTTTTCATATTATACTAATGGTGGCTTCACAGAATGACTTGGAAAGTGCTCCCACATCTGTTTTTGAGAAGAGCTTGTATAAAAGTAATATCACTACTTCTTTAAATGTTTGGTAGGATTCACCAGTGAGTTCATCTGGGTTTGGACTTTTCCTTGTTGAAAGATATCTAAGTAGAAATTCAGTTTTTCTAATAGATGCATGAATATTGGGGTTTTCTATTTCTTCTTGAGAGAGCTCTGGTGGTTTGTCTTTTTCAAAGCATTTCTCCATTCCATCGAAGTTATCACATGCATTAATATGTGGGGTTTAATATAGTATTGTTCAAAATATTCCTTTCTCATCTATTAAATGTCTATAATATCTGTAATGATAGTTTTTCTTTCAGATATTAGTAATTTAAGTCTCTTTTTCCCCTGTTCAATCTGGCTAAAGGTTTATTATTTTTGTTAATTTGTTTAGAAGAATGAGTTTTTGCTTTTATTATCTTTATAGTTTTACTTATTTGATTTCTTCTTTTAGTTATATTACTTCCTTCTTCATACTTTGGGTTTAACTTGTTCATCTTTTTCTAGTTCTTTATGGTGAAAATGCAGGCTGTTGATTAGAGACCTTTCTACTCACTAATATAAATGTTTGATGCTATATATATATTTTGAAGTACTGAATAAGATGTATACCACAAGTTTTGACATATTATAATATCATTTTTATTCAACATGTATTCTGATTTCTCTTGTGATTTCTTATTTGAACAACCATTTGTAAATTTGTTTTTCAAACTTATATGTGGGAGTTTCCAAAAATTTTTTTGTTATTTATTTCTGATTTAGTTTGAATTTGGTTGAGAAAATTCTTTGTAATATTTCATTATTTTAAAATTATTAAGAGCTGTTTATGGACTTTCATAACATGATTTGTCTTAGAAAATGCTTATGTGTATTTGAGAGAAATGTTATTTGGAATGTTTTACAAATATCAACTTGGCCAACTTCTTATAATAATATTTGTGTCTTTTATATGCTGACCAACTTTTGATTTAATTCTATATAATGAGAATGGAATGTTGAAATGTCTAGCTAGAATTGTGACCTTTCTGTTTTTCCTTGCTGTCTTTTTCAGTTTTTGTTTTTATTTTGAAGCCTATTATTAAATGCATAAATTTTTAGAATTCGTATAGCTTATTAATGAATTGACCTCTTTATGAAATAATCCTCTTAATTCCAGTAATATTTATTGCTCTGAATTCTACTTTGATATTAAAATAGCTACTTTAGCTTTATTTTGATTAGTATTTATTATGGAAACTTTTACTATCCTTTTATTTTTAGCTTATTTCTTTAAATTTAAACTGAATTTCTTGCAAACAACATGTAGATGAGTCTTTCCTTTTTATCCATTATGATCGTCATTGCCATCATAGATCATTTATATTCAATAGGATTATTGATATGATTGGGTTTAAATCTATCATTTTGTTACTTGGTTTTTATTTGTCTCATTTTTTCTTTCTATTTTTGCCTTCTTCTGAATTAATTCAATAGTTTTCATAGTTCTGTTTTATTGTCTTTATTGGTTTATTAGCTATACCTTTTTGTTTTGTTTTCCTCTTTGTTTTTTGACTTCCCTGGTGGCTTAGACGGTGAAGCTTCTGCCTACAATGTTGGAGACAGGGTTCTATCCCTGGGTCGGGAAGATCCCCTGGAGAAGGAAATGGCAACTCATTCCAGTACTCTTGTCTGGAAAATCCCATGGATGGAGGATCCTGGTAAGCTACAGTCTATGGGGCCGCAAAGAGTTGGACACGACTGAGCAACTTCACTTTCACTTTAGCTATAGCTTTTTGTTTTGTTTTCCTCTTCATTTTTTTTTTTTTTTAAGCTGGTCATTGCTTTAGTGCTTATAGTATATATTTTCGTAGTGTCATGAGCACTTTCAAACAATATTTTTCTTCTTTTCATATACTATAAAACTTTTATAGTTGTGCACTTCCATTTCCTCCCCATTGGCCTTCTTGCTGTTGTTTTCATACATTTTATATCTACATGAGTTATTAACTCAAAATATTGTTATTGTTTTTGCTTTAAACAGTCATTTATCTTCAAGAGTTTTAAACAAAAGAAAAATATATCTTTTGTATTTATCTGTGTTTCTGTATTTGCTCTATTACCCTTCATTCATTTTTTTTAGATCAGATTTTCGTCTAGTATTATTTTCCTTATGTTTCAAAGACTTATTTTAATATTTTAGTGTAGATGCTTCTGGTGATGAATTCTTTCAACTTTTGTATCTCTTTAAAAGTCTTCATTTCACCTTCATTTTTTAAAAGATTTTTCCTTGGGTTAATAGTTTTCTCTGTATTTTAAAGGCAGCATTCCACTCCTGTCTAGATTGTGTTATTTCTGAAAAGAAATTTGCTGCCATCCTTATCTTTGTTCCTCTAAGTTCCTCTAATATGTCTTTCTGTTCTGTTTGCATTTCGAACTATGCCTGTCAGTGTTTTAAGCAGTTTCATTATGATGTATCTCACTGTAGTTTTCTTCATGTTTCTCCTATTTGTGCTTCGTTGAGCTTCAGGAATCTGAGTGTTCAAATTTTTTGTAAGCTCTGGAAATGGCTCACAATTATTTGTTTAAATATATTTTCCTGATTCTATCTTCCCATTCTTTCTGAGATTCTAATTGCATGTAGATAGCTTAATATTGTTTTTGGACTCACCGATGCTTGATTCGTTTATTTTCCTTTCTTTATTTTAGATAATTTCCATTTATGTCTTTAAGATTATCATTTTGTTCTTCTGCAGTATTTAATCTTCTGTTAGTCCCATTTATTGTATTTCATCTCAAGCAGTATGATTTGGGTATCTATGTATCTATTTATATGCATGTATATATCTGTATATATGTGTGTATGATATCTCTTTTTCTCTACTTTCTTGAACATACGAAGTACCTTTGTAAGTGCTACTGTGGTATACTTACCTACAAATTAAATTATACATGTCATATCTAGGTCGGTCACTATTGATTGGTTTGTCTCCTTATTTTGATAGATGTCAGATATTATGAATTTTGGTTTTTGGAATGCTGGACGTTTTTTATTCTTTTAAAAATAGTGGGGCTTTGTGCTAAGTTGTTTGCAAATAATTTGATCCTTTCAAGTCTTGCTTTCAGGCTTTGTCAGGTAGATCTAGAGGAACTCTTAGTAATTTAGGACTTAGAAATAGGACTGATTTGGGCTTTCACTGAATCATTATAATTTTGTTCGGTTCTCTGTATATTGAGAGGTCTTTTCACTCTACTGTTTGAAAAATCAAACTATTTCTAATCCTATGGGGTCTCTGAGATTTGCTTGACCTGCTTCTTTTTGGTAGTTCTCTCTCCAGTCTTACTATTTTCTTCCTGTGCATGTGTTGATGAATATTCAGCTGAAGGTACAGGGGTAGCCTTTACAGATCTCTAGAGTTTGCTCTCTCTCTCTCTCTGCATAGCTCTCCTCTGTCTGGTACTCTGCCTTGTGAATTCTGGCTGCATGGCCTCCTTGAACTCTGAGCTGTATCTCCTCTACCCAGTGAGACCAGGGCCCCATTTCCTACCACCAAGTGCATGGGTGCTAAGTCGCTTCAGCCGTGTCTGACTTTCTGCAACCCTACACAGTGTAGCCTACCAGGCGCCTCTGTCTATGGCATTTTCCAGGCAAGAATTCTGGAGTGGGTTGCCATGTCCTCCTTCAGGGGATCTTCCTGACCCAGGAATCAAACCTGCATCTCTTATGTCTCATGCATTGGCAGGCAGGTTTTTTATTTTATTTTATTATTATTTTTTTCAATTGTTTTTGCCATACATTGTCATGATATCACCATGGGTTTACATATGCTTCCCCTCTGGAACCCCCCTCCCTCCTCCCTCCCCCCCGGGAAATCTCGCTGCACCAGCCCCGAGCATCAATCCTGGGCTGGCGATTGATTAGACATATGATAATTAACATGGTTCAATGCCCTTCTCCCATATCATCCCACGCTTACCCTCATCCACAAAGTCCATGAGTCTATTCTGTACCTCTGCGTTCCTTTTGACGGCCATACCACCCTGAACGCGCCCGATCTCGTCTGATCTCGGAAGCTAAGCAGGGTCGGGCCTGGTTAGTACTTGGATGGGAGGTTTTTTTTTTTTAACCACTAGTGCCACCTGGGAAGCCCTTCCTACCTCCGCATGTAACCTAAAACCTGCTTTTATGCAATAAGCTGAAACGGTGGTAGAATGCACCTCGTTTGTTTCCCTTCCTTTAGGGATCATGTCCTGCCTGCTTATTTTCCAATTGCTGAAAACTGTTGCATATATTTAGTATGATTTTTCTAGTTGATTACAGTATAGAGTTTTTGTGGGGAGTGGTCACTGAAAATAATCTATACCTGCTGACATGTGTGCCTACAGCTTACCCTGTATCTAAAACCAACTTATTTATGACTTTTGTGAAAATGGTTCCTTTCTCACATAATCCATCTGAAGTTATGCCCAAGATTTATGACTGAGAACATATGTGTCTGCCTAAAAACAGGGCAAAATACAAATATGAATAGGAAAATGAGGTGTGAGAAACTAGCTTTACTTCTAGGGACGTCTACTCAAGTCTGGTAGTACCAGGTGCTTTAGTTTGATAGGTGAGACGTTTTAATAGTATAATTCCATCCTTTAGCTCTTAAACTTGGTATACTCTGCTATCTTTGATTTGAGAGTCAGTGACAATATACATAAACACTAGAGGCTTTATCATCAGGTTAGGGGACTCAGAAATCCATTATGGATTCAGCATTTATATTTATTTCTTATTTTTATTCATGGGTCCTCAAGTAGGTGTTAAATGATACAAAGGGAATGGTAGAAAGTTTTATCTTTGTGTGTCAGTCACAGCAAGAGAAAGCCAAGGTTCCATACCAAAGAACATGTCTCTTGTTTTCATATCTATTTTCCTGCAGAATTTCTAGAAAACAGCCTTGCAATTCCTGGATTCATTTACAGAATTTTTACCATATGTTAATCCCAAAGAAAAACACTGCTGTGCCTCAGAATTGCTTGATTCTATATGCCAGTTCTAGGAGGACATACATTTGGGAGTATAGGAAAAAAACGCTACCCTTGTACATTTCCTAGGCTCTCTCATTATGATTAATCATCTGAAAGTTTGTATTTAATTTTTAGTCTTATCAGGGATAAATGGGGTTCATGCATTCTGAAAACATTTAAAATGTATATTTACTATCTATAAAGGGTAAAAAGTTGAAAGTTTTGATACAGGACCAAATTTTTAAAAAGATGAAACCAATCATTTTGTGTTTAACAGATGGTAAAGAACTCCTCTGCCATTGTAGGAGACATAAGAGATGCCAGTTCAATGCCTGGGTCAGGAAGATCCCATGGGAGAGGACATGGCAAGCCATTCCAAAATTCTTGCCTGGAGAATCCCATGGACAGAGGAGCCTGGCGGTCTACAGTCCATGGGTTTACAAAGCGTCATACATGACTGAAGCAACTTTGCATAAAACCAAGATAGTATTCACAAATACCTAAGAAACAGAAATTGCTGAACTTTGAGAATATCTGTGGCAAACCTTGCTCTCTTTGATTTATGTAATATTAGTTATATTTAAGAGGTAGTATTTTTCCAGCACATAACAGAATTGGGACATTATTTCCAGACTCCTCTTTATCGGTTCAGTTTAGTTCAGTTGCTCAGTCGTGTCCGACTCTTTGCAACTCCATAGACTGCGGCACACCAGGCCTCCCTGTCCATCAACAACTATGTCCAGCAAGTTGGTGATGCCACCCAACGATCTCATCCTCTGTCGTCCCCTTCTTCTCCAGCCTTCAATCTTTCCCAGCATCAGGGTCTTTTCCAATGAGTCAGTTGTTTGCATCAGGTGGCCAAAGTATTGGAGTTTGAGCTTCAACATCAGTCCTTCCAATGAACTTTCAGGACTGATTTCCTTTAGGATGGACTAGATGGATCTCTTTGCAGTCCAAGGGACTCTCAAGAGTCTTATCCAACACCACATTTTATTTTATTTTTTTTAATTAATTAATATATATGTTTTTAATTTTTTATTTTCTTTACATTATCGTGTTGGTTTTGCCATACATTGACATGAATCTGCCATGGGTATACATATGTTCCCCTTCCAGAATCCCCTTTCCACCTTCCTCCTGATTCCCTCTGTCTGGGTCATCCTGCCAGCCCTGAGCATCAAACCTGGGCTGGTGATTGATTTCACATATGATAATTAACATGTTTCAATGCTGTTCTCCCATATCATCCCACCCTTGCCCTCTCCCATAGAGTCCAAAAGACTGTTCTATACATCTGTGTTTCTTTTGCTATCTCGCATACAGGGTTCTTGTTACCATCTTTCTAAATTCCATATATATGCGTTAGTATACTGTATGTTTGTTTTTCCTTCTGGCTTACTTCACTCTATATAATAGGCTCCAGTTTCGTCCACCTGAGTAGAACTGATTCAAATGAATTCTTTTTAATGGCTGAGTAATATTCCACTGTGTATATGTACCACAGCTTTCTTATCCATTTGTCTGTTGATGGACATCTAAGTTGCTTCTATGTCCTGGCTATTGTAAACAATGCTGCGATGAATGTTGGGGTACACATGTCTCTTTCAATTCTGGTTTCCTCTGTGTGTATGCCCAGCAGTGGGATTGCTGGGTCATATGGCAGTTCTATTTCCAGCTTTTTAAGGAATCTCCACACTGTTCTCCATAGTGGCTGTACTAGTTGGCATTCCCACCAACAGCAACACCACATTTTAAAATCATCAGTTCTTCAGTGTTCAGCTTTCCTTATAGTCCAGCTCTCACATCCATACATGATTACTGGAAAAACCTTAGCTTTGACTATATGGACATTTGTCAACAAAGTAATGTCTCTGCTTTTTAATATGCTTCTAGGTTGCTCATAACTTTTCTTCCAAGGTGTAAGCATCTTTTAATTTCATGGCTGCAGTCACCATCTGCAGTGATTTTGGAGCCCCCCAAAATAAAATCTGTCACTCTTTGCACTGTTTCCCCATCTATATGCCATGAAGTGATGGGATCGGATGCCATGATCTTAGTTTTCTGAAAGTTGAGATTTAAGCTAACTTTATACTCTCCTTTTTCACTTTCATCAAGAAGTTCCTTAGTTCTTCTTCGCTTTCTGCCATAAGGGTAGTGTCATCTGCATATCTGAGGTTATTGACAGTTCTCTTGGCAATCTTTATTCCAGCTTGTGCTTCATCCAGTCCAGCATTTCTCATGATGTACTCTGCATGGAAGTTAAATAAGCAGGGCGACAATATACAGTCTTGATGTACTCATTCCCCTATTTGGAACCAGTCTGTTGTTCCATCTCCATTTCTAACTGTTGCTTCCTGACCTGCATACATACTTCTCAGGAGGCAGGTCAGGTGGTCTGGTATCCCCATCTCTTTCAGAATTTTCCAAAGTTTGTTGTGATCCACACAGTCAAAGGCTTTGGCATAGTCAATAATGTAGAAATAGATGTTTTTGTGTAACTCTTGCTTTTTCGATGATCCAGCGGATGTTGGCAATTTGATCTCGGGTTCCTCTGCCTTTTCTAATCCAGCTTGAATGTCTAGAAGTTCACAGTTAACATACTGTTGAAGCCTGACATGGAGAATTTTGAGCATTAATGTACTAGTGTGTGAGATGAGTGCAATGTGTGGTAGTTTGAGCATTCTTTAGCATTGCCTTTCTTTAGGATTGAAATGAAGACTGACCTTTTCCAGTCCTGTGGCCACTGCTGAGTTTTCCAAGTTTGCTGGCATACTGAGTGCAGCACTTTCACAGCATCATCTTTTAGGAATTGAACTAGCTCAACTGGAATTCCATCACCTCCACTAGCTTTGTTCATAGTGTGCTTCCTAAGGCACATTTGACTTTGCATTTCAGGGTGTTGGGTCTAGGTGAGTGATCATACCCTTGTGATTATCTGGACCATGAAGATCTTTTTTGTATAGTTCTTCTGTATATTCTTGCCACCTCTTCTTAATATCTTCTGTTTCTCTCAGGTCCATACCATTTCTGTCCTTGATTGTGCCCATCTTTGCATGAAATGTTCCCTTGATATCTCTAATTTTCTTGAAGAGATCTCTAGTCTTTCCCATTCTATTGTTTTCCTCTATTTGTTTGCATTGATCATTGAGGAAGGCTTTCTTATCTCTCCTTGCTATTCTTTGGAACTTTGCATTCAAATCGGTATATCTTTCCTTTTCTCCTTTGCTTTTTGCTTCCCATCTTTTCACGGCTATTTGTAAGGCCTCCTCAGACAACCATTTTGATATTTTGCAATTCTTTTTCTTGGGGATCATCTTGATCCCTGTCTCCTGTACAGTGTTATGAACCTCTGTCCATAGTTCTTCAGACACCCTGTCTATCAGATCTAGTCACTTTTTTTCACTTCCACTGTATAGTCATAAGGGATTTGATTTAGGTCATGCCTGAATGGTCTAGTGGTTTTCTCTACTTCCTTCAATTTAAGTCTGAATTTGTCAATAAGGAGTTCATGATCTATGCCACAGTCTTCTCCTGGTCTTGTTTTTGCTGACTGTATAGAGCTTCTCCATCTTTGGCTGCAAAAAATGTAATCAATCTGATTTCAGTGTCGACCATCTGGTGATGTCCATGTGTAGAGTCTTCTCTTGCATTGTTGGAAGAGAGTGTTTGCTATGACCAGTTTGTTCTCTTGGTAAAACTCTATTAGCCTTTGCCCTGCTTCATTCTGTACTCCAAGGAAAAATTTACCTGTTACTCCAGGTGTTTCTCAACTTCCTCCTTTTGCATTCCAGTCCCCTATAATGAAAAAGATATCTTTTTTGAGTGTTAGTTCTAGAAGGTCTTGTAGGTCTTCACGGAACTATTCAACTTCAACTTCTTCAGCATTTCTGGTCGGGGCATAAACTTGAATTACAGTGATATTGAGTGGTTTGCCTTGGAAACGAACAGAGATCATTCTGTCATTTTGAGACTGCATCCAAGTACTGCATTTCGAACAATTTTGTTGACTGTGGTGGCTACTCCATTTCTTCTAAGGGATTCTTGCCCACAGTAGTAGATACAATAGTCATATGAGTTTAATTCACCCATTCCAGTCCATTTTAGTTCACTGATTCCTAAAATGTCAATGTTCACTCTTGCCATCTGCTGTTTGACGACTTCCAATTTGCCTTGATTCATGGATCTAAAATTCCAGGTTCTTATGCAGTATTGTTCTTTAGAGAATCAGACTTTGCTTCTGTCACCAGTCACATCCACAACTGGGTGTTGTTTTTGCTTTGGCTCCATCTCTTCATTCTTTCTGGTGTTATTTCTCCACTAGTCTCCAGTAGCATACTGGGCTCCTGCCAACCTGGGGAGTTCATCTTTCAGTGTCCTATCTTTTTGCCTTTTCATACTATTCATGGGGTTCTCAAGGCAAGAGTACTGAAGTGGTTTGTCATTCCCTTCTCCAGTGGACCACGTTTTGTCAGAACTTTCCACCATGACCCATCTGTCTTGAGTGGCCCTACATAGCATAGCTCATAGCTTCACTGAGTTAGAGAAGGCTACGGTCCATGTCATCAGATTGGTTAGGTTTCTGTGATTGTGGTTTTCAGTCTGTCTTCCCTCTGATGGAGAAGGATAAGAGGCTTGTGGAAGCTTCCTGATGGGAGAGACTGACTGAGGGGGAAACCGGGTGTGGTTCTGATGGGCTCGGCCATGCTCCCTAAATCTTTAATCCAATTTTCTATTGATGGGTCAGGCTATGTCCCCTCCCTGCTATTATCTGGGGCCAAACTGTGGTGGAGGTAATTACGGTAATGGCAGCCTCCTTCAAAAGGTCCCATGCCCGCACTGCTACACTCAGTGCCCCCGACCCTGCAGCAGGCCACCGCTGAACCACACCTCTGGCTGGAGACTCCCGGAAACTCACGGGCAAGTCTGGGTCAGTCTCTCGTGGGGTCCTGGTGCGCACACGGTTCTGTTTGTGCCCTCCAAGAGTCTGTTTCCCAGTCCTGTGTAAGTTCTGGCAGCTCTGTGGTGGGTTAATGGCGACCTCCTCCAGGAGGGCTTATGCCACACCCAGGCCTACTGCACCCAGAGCCCCTGCCCCTGCGGCAGTCCTCTGCTGACCCGTACCTCCGCAGGAGACACTCAAACACAGTTCTGTCCCAGTCTCTGTGGCGTTCTGGGTCCTGGTGTGCACAGGGTTTGTTTGTGTTCTCTGAGCGTCTCTGGCAGAAATGGGGTTTGATTCTAAATGCGAATTCACCCCTCCTACTGTCTTGCTGGGCTTCTCCTTTGCCCTTGTCCTTTGCGGCTGCCACTGCTGCTGCTTAGTCGCTCAGTCACGTGTGACTCTGTGTGACCCCGTGGACTGTAGCCCACCAGGCTGCTCTGTCCCTGGGGATTCCCCAGGTAAGAATACTGGAGTGGGTTACTGTTTCCTTCTCCAGGGGATCTTCCTGACCCCGCCCTTATCCCTTATCTACTTCATTTTCCTTGTCTCTCTTGATACCTAAGGTATGCACCTTCACTTCCTTTTGGCACTTCTGGCTTCATCACATTCACCTGACACAACCTGTCATTCTTGAACCTAAATCCCTGACTTTTCTATTCTTAAATTAATATAAGTCGGTGTGTATACAAATATCCATGTTTTATAAACTGATTTAACTTTTTGATTCATGAAGACTAACCTCAAATAGATCCTTGATACTTTCCAGATAGATGATACTATTCTGTCTACCACTACCATTTTAAAATTTATAAATCACTTCTTGTGTCACTGAAAAAATTTGAAACAAGGAGAAATTTGCCACAATTTTCTACTACCACTTTTACCACATGCCCACAACTGTATACATTTTGCCTGGTGTTATAAATGAAGTAACTATACTATTGTCTCAGTACAGCTGCTCCATTTGTCCACCAGGTCCCATTCCCTCTTCCTTATGGAAGGGCATCACAACAGTGATTTGATACTTCCCTTCTGAGTCACCACTTTCTCTCCCCTTACCAGATCATTTTCCATCAGGATTCAAAAGTGCTGATATTATCTGGACTGAAAAAGAAAGGTCATTATCTTGACCTAATTATTTTTTTTGCATATGCATATATCTATCCTTTGACAAATTCTTTTCCCCTTTGGTTTATTACATAACACTGAACAGATTTCCCTGTGCTGTACAGTAGGTCCTTGTTGGTTATCTGTTTTAAATATAGCAGTGTGTACATGTCAATCCCAAATCTCCTTATCTTAAATCCCCCTCAAGCTAATACTTCACTTTCATTTTATATAGCAAGATGCTCAAGAGAATCATTTGCATGTGTCGTCTCCCATTATTCTTCCTTTATCTTCTATTGACTCCATACCAATCAATCTGCCTCTCCACCTGATATGCTCTGGTAATATCCACCAGTTTATCCCCATGTTGCTAAATCTAAAAGTTAACTCACAGATGCCATCTTTTATCATTTCTCAATAGTATTTGACAGAGTTGATGAGTGCTTTTTTTTAAAAAATACTTCTGCAACATGACTTCAAATTGCCACCTTCTTCTTTGGACCTTCCTACCTTACCAACATTAAAAGACGCCTGTTCCTTGGAAGGAAAGCTATGACAAACCTAGACAGCATGTTAAAAAGGAGAGATATTACTTTGCCAACAAAGATCTGTATAGTCAAAGCTATGGTTTTTCTGGCAGTCATGTATGGATGTGAGTGGACCAGAAAGAAGGCTGAGCACTGAAGAATGGATGTTTTCAAACTTTTGTCTTGAGAGTCCCTTGTACAGCAGGGAGATCAAACTAGTCAGTCTTAAAGGAAATCAACCCTGTATATCGATTGGAAGGACTGACGTTGAAGCTGAAGCTATAATACTTTGGCCACCTGATGTGAAGAGCCAACTTATTGGAAAAGACCCTGATGCTGGGAAAGACTGAGGGCAGGAGGAGAAGGAGACGAAAGAGGGTGAGATGGTTGGATGGCATCACTGACTCAATGGATATGAGTTGGAGCAAGCTCTGGGTGATGGTGGTGGACAGGGATACTTGGCGTGATGCAGTCCATGGGATCACAAACAGCTGGACACTCTGAGTGACTGAACAACAATAACCACTTCACCAACATTCCTGTCTTCTGCTAAACTTTTCAGGGCTCTGGAGCCCAGTCTTCAGGGTTTTTTATGATCTAGCTATACTCATCTATAAGACACTTCCAAAATTTATATTTCCATCTTGAGCTTGCACTATAACTCCAGGTTTATGTATCCAGCTGTTCATTAAACATCACCATTTCAATGCTCAATAAGCAACTCAGACTTTATATGCTCAAAACTAAACTTCTGATCTTTGTCTCTAATCTACCATCTTCTCCATCTTAATAAATGGTAAATATATCCCTTGGCTCAGGTGAAAAATTTGGGAGTTATCTTTCATTTCACCCTTTGTTACATACTTTATATTCATTCCCTGTTAGCTTTACCTTCAGAATATGTCCATATTCCAGTAGGTTGCCACCACAATGTTCTTACCAAGAGTACATGTCAGCATCAGTGTTCTGTGGAATGACTGTAATAGTCTAATTACTTATGTTACCGGGACTTCCCTGGTGCCTCAGGTGGTAAAAAATCTGCCTGCAATAGTGGGAGACCCTGGGTTTGACCCCTGGGTCAGGAAGACCCTCTGGAGAAGGGAATGGCTACCCACTCCAGTATTCTTGCCTAGAGAATCCCATGGACAGAGGAACCTAGTGGGCTACAGCCCACTGGAGTTGCAGAGTCAGACACAACTGAGCGACCATTTCTACTCTGTCCCTCCCACTTAGTGCTCTATATGGTTACTAAGCTGATTCATGTTTCCCCCTTTTTCTCAAAAACTGTTAATGACCCGCCATTTCTCTCAGAATCAAAGCCAACATCCTTACAATCAAGTCAGATTGCCTCATGGCTTTTTTCATTACACCCTTCAGCTTTTTTCCAAATGTCAGCTTCACAAAGAGTGCTGACCACTCAATTTAATATTGTAAAATACCCCAAGCCCTAGAACCTCCAATTTCTTTTCAGTCTTTTTTTCCCAAAGAACTTACCACATCATTGCATGACATGTTTTATCTATGTAGTTTTTATTGTCTGCCTTTCCCAATAAAATATGAGCTCACTGAGAACAGGGCTTTTTCCTTTTACTCTTTTGTCCCAGATTGTAATCTTAGCTTGTACAATGTACTTAATGTTTGTTAAAAGAATGAAAGAAATGAGGGTTTTTTTTTAAATATATAATCTGAGCAATATATTGTTTTTAAGAATACTCTTCTACTTAAAATATTATAAGCTCTATGAATAAGCTCCCTGAAGGAGAGCATGGCAACCCACTCCAGTATTCTTGCCTGGAGAATCTCATGGACACAGGAGCCTGGTGGACTATAGTCCATAAGATTGCGAAGACACAACTGAAGCAACTTATCAAGTATGCACACATGCATATAGTATTTTTGATCACACCCTTAGGTGTCCAAACAAATTAAATTATTAAGGCCTATTTCAGTAGTGATGTTAATAAAGGCATGTGAGTTTATGTGCATAGGTGTTTTCTTCAATCACCACTCCTGCCCATCATGTTTCACTGCTTTATTCCAAGGTTCCTAACTTATCCAAATTTACATACACATAGACACACACACACACACACACACACACACACAGACACACACACACACACTTTTCCAGACTAAAGTATACCTACCTAACATAGTTCATATCACTTCTCACTAAGGAGCTATCATTTCTGCTATGCTGTCTTTACACCCAAACCATCACCTATGAATTTCCCTCCCCTGGAATGCCTAATGAACACTGCTCCTTGTTCCCTTTAACAAGTGTGGCCAGCAGTGACTTTCCTCATCTGCCTACACTTACAGACATGGTCGTATCATTCATCGTGAGATTTATCCTGACCTGCCTGGTAATTGAAATATGTGTGTCCTATGGCTCCACTGTCTTTCTAAAACACCCACCGGGGAAAACTGAATTTAACTACTTAAGTCCATATTGCTGAGCACTAAGGGGTAAACTCACAAGCTAGCTGACTGATGCTCCTCTAAAGTCATGATATCCATCTTCAATTGGGCTGCTGTGGATTTCCTAATTAGTTCTCACCCCCATTTCTTTGCAACAGCTATTTCCAACCTTCTCCATTCTCCTTAAACCTCTGTTCCTGCCAATTTGCTTCTCTCCCCACAGCATATGTCCTAGCCTCCTACTTCAAGGAGAAAATAGAAGCCTACTAACAACTTTCTCAACTTCATGCAACTGAAGCAGCTTATTTGCACCCACACTTACCCTCTCCTCCTCTCTTTCATTTCAGTGTGTGAATTAGTTGCCTAATGCTACTTTCCCCACCTGTACTCTTGATCTCCTCACCTTTTTGGTATTCTCACTGTATGAATCAAGGAGAATTCTTTCTCTTATATCTTCAACTCAACCATCACTTTTGGCTTCCTTCTCCATCAGTACTAAACCTGCTCACCAAACTTTAAAACAGCCTTTTCTTGATATCACAGTATTACAGTATTATCTCGCCGCCACCTTTTTTATCATCCTTCTTTCATAGGTACAGACTTTCAAAGTCTTTACCATATTTGTGGTTATTCATTTCTTTCCACTTATTCCTCCATCTACTATATTCTAACTTCTGCCTCTAGCACTACACTGAGACCATTACTGTAAATCTGGGATGAAGTCCTAATTCGTAGGAATGAAGAAGGCTCCCTTTTGATTCCCATCTCTAGTCATGCCTTCCTCAGTGTTCACGTGCCCAACCTTTCTCCCTCCCCTGACACTCTGCACAGTGATCTGTCTCCTCCTCTGACTTTGATATGTCATGTCTTGTGACTTTGATTGGTTAGCATTTTTTGTATTCTTCAAGTCTCACTTGAGACATTATTCAGACAATGTCTCTGACCTTGATCTTCCCCAAGTCTGGGGTTAAGGTGTCTGTGTATGTTGTCCCATAGCAAATTGAACTTCCTTTTGCATTCTAATTGCTTATTTAATTGTCTATATCTGCCACTAGATTGCAGATTTCATTGTAGCATAAACCATATCTTCTTGTTTGTCATTAAATTCTTGGTTGCCTACTACAGAGCTTGTAGTATACATTCTATGGCATCAGATCAGTCATTGTGATTATTTTGTGTTGTGTTGTGTTAATCATTCAGTTGTGTCTGACTCTGTGACACCATTGACTACAGCCTGCTGGGCTCTTCTGTCCATGGAATTCTCCAGGTAAGAATACTGGAGTAAGTAGCCTTTCCCTTCTCCAGGAGATCTCCCCAACTCAAGGATCAAACACGAGTCTCCTGTACTGAAGATTCTTTACCATCTGAGCCACCATATATATACATTTGTAAGGGAGCATACTTCACTTTGTCAAAGGAGCACAGGGTCTTCTCTTCACCCCACATCAGTTCATTATTACATCCTATTTTCCCTACCGTCAAAATTTATTGAGAATCTCAACGTATCTACAACTTCATTGACTGCCTCTCTGCTTCAAGTAACCATCATATCCACTTGGATTCCTGCAACAGGCTCTTAACTAGTGTCCAAGCCCTACGTTTGTCCTTCAACAATCTATGTTCAGTAGAGCAGCCAACTGAAATTTTAAAAATGTAAGTTATCACCCTTCCTTAACCGTGTTGGAGACCCTGCAGTGACTCCTTAATAAACACAGAGTAATAGTCAAAATCCTCGTTCATTGTCTAAAATCCCACTCCATTTGGCCCCATTACCCCTCTGAACTCATCTGCTACTCTCTCCCTGTCTTATTTGCTCCAGCCACAGAGGTCCCCAAATATTCTAAACATCTTCTCCCCTGAGGCCTTTTTGCCTAGCTGGTGCTACTATCTGGAGTACTCTTTCCCCAGATATCCTCTTGGCAAAATTCTCTCACTTTAATCCAGAAGGCAGATTCAGATCTCATCTCAGTGGGGTTTATCTGACTATCCTACTTAAAACTGCCATCTGAACACACCATATCTTACTATTGGCTCTCTGCACTCTGTTCTACTTTTTCCCTTTTCCCCATAGTGCTTATCAGGGTTGATGCCACTCCAGCATTCTTACCTGGGAAATCTCATGGACTGCTGAGCCTGGCAGGCTACAGTCAATGGGGTCACAGAGTCAGACATGACTGAGCGACTAAACAACAAATACTATGTTAACTACATTACTGGTCAGCTTAGCCTATCATAATTCTGTCATACTGCTGTAAAACAAAAAGGCTACAATACTTAAAACACCAACCTTGTATTTGCCTGGCTTGACTGAGGCTCTGCTGCAGTGTCTTCTTCATTCTGAAAATACCATGCTGAATTGCCTTTCTTCTGATACGAGGAGGAGAGAGATAGCAGAAGCGTCTGCTTAGAAATAACACCCATCCCTCCCACTGACATTTCATTAGCTAAAACAAGCCTTCCTCTCCCTATCTTCCATCTTGGATGCCATTGGGTGAAGATGACATGACTGGAATCATGGCAGCCATAATGTGATCATGAGGTGACAAACGAGGTAAAAACAAGCACATGGAGAATGAAGGATTGGAGCAATGGAAAAAGCCAATGTCTTTTGTCCCATCATCAAACTCCCAGAACTATCCAACAATTGTCAGCCTACAGAATTCTTCGTAAGTAAAGAATGCATAATCTTAAACAGTGTTTCAAAACACTATAATTTAGGTATTTTGTTCTAGTAGCTGAATGCATCCTAACTAAGACAGATCACTTGGGTCAAAAGAACTCATAAATATTATAACATTTCATAGTATGACATGTTTCAAAAATATGTGACATATGTAAGGAATACAAATTAAAAGAATAATTTTGGCATATTGCCAAGATATTTAATATGGTTAAAATACTAGAATGTAAATAAACTAAATTGACTAAGGTTGGGTGGCATCACTGACTCAGTGGACATGAATTTGGGCAAACTCCAGGAGACAGTGAGGGACAGGGAGGCCTGGTGTGCTGCAATCCATGGGGTTACAAAGAGTCAGACACAACTTAAGCTACTGAACAACAACAGCAGCAACAAAAACGGGGGAATTTTAGGAAATAATTAACTTGATTTTTACTTACATTGACTCAAAGAAGTAGCTTGAATATTTATTATGTGTCAACCAGCTGTTTGAAAACTGCACAGAATCAATCATAAATTGAAACATTCTAATCATCGCTTATCACCACTTTAATGTGAAAGTACAAAATACATAGTAATTATTTTAAAATTTACCTAGCATACAAGCTTGACTTTGCAAGGGTCTAGGACTACTTAGCTAAATATGGTTTTATAGTTTTGGAGGCAATGGGACATAACCTTTGGAAGCATCTGTAAATCAATACAAGACTTTGGGAATTAATGTATCTCCTCTGAAAAATGGAGGTTTTGCTGCAAATTCAAAAAGACATTGTGGGTTTCTGAAGGAATCATAAGCTATCTCTTCCCCGTGGAAAGATGTCAGTGACATGAGCAAGGGAATAAATGGCATTCCTACTGAATTGAAAGGTGTATTAGTTATGAACCCATTTGACAGTAAATAATAGGTAACTCTATTACCATGGCTTAAACAGATTTTCTTTGTATCATGAAGCAGGAAGTTAAAAGTGAGAAATTCATGACTGCCATGATGGTTCAGTGATATCATTAGAAACTAAAGCTGTTTCCATCCTCAGCCCCTCTGTCATTATGTACTTATTAACCCTTATATTTCCTATCTCAAGGTTGAAAAATGGAATTTTCACCTTATGTTGGCATTTCTGGCCAGCAGAAGGGTGAAGCCTAAGCTTCATTAGAGTTTGCCTTTTGATTTGAGAAAGAAAATCTGATGACATCTCATTGGATAGAACTGTGTCATAAGTCTGCCTCTGGCAGCAAGATGGAGTGAGAAGCTGAGTATTTTAACTTTCTGGCCTTATTAGTAGAGTAATACAAGGGTTAATATAATCACAAATAGGCTCTGGAGACTCAACAAAGAGTATGACTATATGGTAAACAGTTATATATACTTTTTGAAGTCTCTCTTGTCTGGAGCTGAGAAAGAACTTTGGATTCTTCGTAAATACAGAAGGAAGAAGTATCTCTTTCTGCCATTCCAGTACCACTCTCCCTTCCTGAAATCCATTCCTTTCTTCTATATTTCTACAATATGAACACTATTTATCTTCAGGGTCAACTACATAATTTTTGGTGTCCCATGCAGAGTAAACCTCTGGGACTGCACCACTGGTTGAAAAGTCAGTCTTCCATTGCAACCCATGGCAATGGGTGAGCCCCACTCCCCATCTGCCATGGGATTGCCACCTCTGTGCTGGGACACACTTCATACCTGGATCAGGAGTGCTTGAGAAAGGTCTACTGAGCGGCAACTGAACGTACCCTTTCCCACTCTTCCAGTTCCATTTAGTCTCTAGTTGTGATCTGTGTGTGATCATAATTCCCTAGCCTGACGATAAGCCCCTTGGGTGGTTGTAGCTGTGCTTTACACTTTTCTTAGTTCACTCCAGTCCTGAGCCCTTGGCAGACCCATGACACATCATTAACTGTTCTTATCCTTTGTCCTTAACTACAGCAGGCAATCTCTTAATGGTAGTCCCAATCCTGCTATCCCATGGCCAGCAGTGAAGTCCTGTCCTACACTGTAGACTAAATGTTTTCACAGAGGATTTTCTGGAGGTGTTCATCATGCTCTGGGTCATTCTTCCTGGGAACATCATGTCCAAGACTTCATGGAGGACCTAAGGTCACATGCAGCATTCCCGTTTTAAGAAGGGCTATAGAGACAGGACTCATTTTCTCCCTCCCGAATTTAGATTTAGTTTCTTCTTTAATTCCTATTCTAAGCTGGGCCCTGACATTGTCTATTTTTTGTGCATTGTCACATTCAGAGAAATAGTTCAGCCATCAAAAAGTAATTAAAAGCAATCCCACCTTTTATTGATATTTCTTGAAGAAGGTCCAAGGGGTTTAATGCATAATTCATGTTAATACCCTCACACTCTGTCACTACCCCAAAAACCTTGGTGTCCACACCGTATAATCCACATCCTACAAAACCCCTTATAGAAGCACATGCTATTTGTCTCCTGGAATCTTGACTGTCTTCCTCACTCTATCAAACTTTCTCTTTTATTTATGTTTTAGAATGAGTGTAGTTTTTCCTGATCTCTCCACCCCAGTGATATTCCACTCCCCCCCCCCCCCGCCACACCCACTTGATGCATGGGCTTCCCTGGTGGCTCAGCTGATAAAGAATCTACCTGTAATGTGAGAGACCCGCGTTCAGTCCCTGGCTTGGGACGATGCCCTGGAGAAGGGAATGGCTCCCCACTCCAGGATTCTGGCCTGGAAAATTCCATGGGGTTGCAAAGAGCTGACATGACTGAGTGACTTGCAGTTTCACATGATGCATAGAAAGGCCCAGAGACTTCTCAGAGAGGTTCAAAATTTCCCCTCAGTGTTTGGAAATGGAGAGACCAAAAAGGCAGTGAAGGACTTCGTTTTGTGAGAAGAGGGGAACATTTATAATTAAATATCTTTTAAAATTCCCATCTCTCTGAGTATGACTGCCCAATCTGCCTGGACTCCCTTCCCCCAGACCAGGAAAAGATCTAATCCGTCTGACTGAGAACACACAGAACTGTGCTTTCGGGCAGAGAGCCAGGATTAGTTTCTGTTTATCATGGAAAAGAGCTCAAGGTACTCAGTTTTAAGCTGCACTGAATCTAGTATCATTCATCTGTTTGTGTTCTTTTTTAAAAAATGCCTTTAAAAATTCAGTGCAGAACAACAACAAAACAAAAAAGCAAATTGTCCTTTGATTCGATAATGGCTTTTATTCCCCCAGAACTGCAGTGTGCAAATAAAGGAAAGCAAATTATGTTCTGAATTAAACTTTCTCTGCTTCAGCTGGGCTGAGTCACCTTTGACGTTCCATTTTTTGAACAGAGCCGGCTGCACATCTAGAGCTATTTTAAAAGATGTCACGTACCAATTTGCAAACTTTAGAATGTTCTTCTTCAGGCAGGTCATCTAAAGGAAGGTAACTGAGCTGAGTTCAGTCTTATATTTCCCTAGGCTTCGGTTCCCTCCCAAATCTTTAGAGGGTATCTATAGAGCAGCCAAAATATTAAAGTACAACCATTACAGAAGCAGGCCTCTCTGGTCCCCTTGGTTGCACCACAGATGGCAAGATGCAATCAGAGGGAGAAGATAAATGCATTAAACTCCTTGCATGTATCCCATGGTAGGGAGGTAAGCAAATGGTAAGTAATTTTTCAATAAACAACTTGAGAATGTTTCTTAGGTTTTCAAACAGCCAAACACATAAGCAAGATCCCACAGTCTTAGTAAGTTAAAAACATCCATGGCAGAGTTGGACACAGTGTTATCTGTGGACAGTGATAGAAGAGTGATAGCAAATGTACATAATCAACATCAAGCAGAATGTACAGTACAGTCTTCCAAAGACGAAGTTCCCATTCTGATGTATTTCTGAGAAGGAAACTCTCACTTGCAGTGGTTGGAAACAAACTTCCAGAGGAAGCCATGGAATGAATTAGATACTTCTTATTTGTGTGTGTGTGTGTGTGTGTGTGTGTGTGTGTGTGTGTGTGTGTAAGTTTAAAGGAGATGATTTGGCTTATGGCCTGGGGCATGGATTTTAGAGTCAGAGACTTGGTTTCAAGTCCCAGTTCCCATGTTTATTTGTTGTTTGACCTTGGGCAAGCCACTTCACCTCTCTGAATCTCAGATTCTTTATTTGTAAGTAATCTTCTGCCTGGGCTTCCCAGGTGGCACAGTTGGTAAAGAATCCTCCTGCCAAGGGAGGAGACATAAGAGACATGAGTTTGATCCCTGGGTTGGGAAAATCTCTTGAAGGAGGGCATGGCAACCCACTCCAGTATTCTTGCCTGGAGACTCCCATGGACAGAGGAGCCTGGTGGGCTACAATCTGTGGGGTCGCAAAGAGTCAGACATGACTGAAACAACTTAGCATACACAACCTACTGCCTAGGGTTGTGTGGATCAAAGTCATAGTTTCATAGTTGCTGAGACATTGCTTGGCACCTTCTAGATGTGTATAAATGTGTAAATAGCTGATATGATCAATGTCATCATTAATATTATAGCTGTACTGAAACACTTTCTGCTCCCATGTGTTGCCCTTAGTGTATTATCCTCATTCATGACTCAACAAAAAATGATTGAGTCTTTCTTGACTCAGGCATTGTTGTAGGTCATGAAGACGTTGACTTGGGAAGTTGAAGATGTGGTGAAGTGGACTTGCACATGAATTTCTAACACTTATCTGGTAATCATGTACAAAGTGCTAGAGGTGTGCCGAGGAGACGGTCTTGAATCCTGACTGTGGGGATGGGGTAAGCTTCGTAGAAGCGGTGACATATTTTTGCAGATTCTGAAGGATAAGTAGAAGTTCATTAACTGGGCATTCGGATTTGGGAGTAGAGAATTCCAGACACAGAGAAAGAACCATGTGTGTAGAGGCTGCTGCTGCTGCTGCTGAGTTGCTTCAGTCGTGTAGAGGAAAACAGGTTTAGGTCCTTTGTGTGAGTAGTCCTAAGAAACCAGCGTGTGGGTTTGAGGGAAGGGAGCTGGTTGTGGGGTTGGGAGAGCAGAGCAGTAGCAGGATATGAATGGAATTACAGTCGGGGACCTTGTAAGGCTGACAGGTTCACGCTTACTCTGTGCACACCATGGAGCCGCTGGGAGATTCTGAAGCCAGGAAATGTCACAGTAAGGTTTGTGTTTAGGAAAGATAATTCTGGTATGTTGTGAAGGGTTTATGTGGGAGAAATATGAGATGAGATGCAGGGACACTAATTAGAAAATTATTGCAAAAAGAAGCCATTTTAGGTCAGAGGCAGTGGAAAGAGAGAGATAAAGGTGTATTTCAGAGACAGAAAGGCAAGACTCTGAAGTGAAAATTTTTATCCTCACTACAGATTCTCTTTTATATATTCTAAGACAACTGTTGTGAGTTTTCTTCCCTTTGTCAAGGCAAAGGTTTCCTAGCCCTTTAACTGTTTCAATTTAGAATTGCTCTGTCTTCCCTAGCATACCTTTTGTGAGGAATCTAAATCTGTCATTTTCCTCCTTTCAAATAAGGAGCCTAAATTAAAACAGATACTTCAAATTTAGACCCATCACCCCCCACCAACCAGATAATGTACATCTAGTAATTTATTATAAAATAGCATTATCTTTTTAAAAGTCTTGTCATAATCTTTGAACTTGTAGTCAACCAATACCGCCAGATCTTTTTTGCTTTAATAGTCGTTAAGCTACCTTTTAGCACTTAATTTGCGTGGTTCCCATTTGTCCGCATAATCTGATAATTTGACAGGCTGAATTGGTTGGGCAGGTGTCTGGGAAAATCCCTGGACAGTTATATTTTAAAATAGCTTTTGCTGCTATATAAGTGAAAGTGATTTGTGAATTACCACATCTATTAAGCTGTTTGGTAAACTGCTGGCATGGACTTCTATAGAGTAAGCCATGGTTCAAAATATTTGTCTTAAATCTGGAGTCCAAGACACCTAGCTCTGAAATACCCCCTCCCCTAGCTGTTTTACAGCAGAGGAATGTGTGGGGGAAATGGGCAGTCTTACTTAAAAAAGTACATTTAGACTTCATTTGATTTGTAGGTCATCAACAAACTCACCCATCATTTCCAATAAACCCAAATCATCTATATAAATACAGGATGGTGGAAAAAACTAAAGATTTTCATTGATAAACTCATAATGTAACCTTCAGCAAATCTTCCTCTCAGATGTGCCTTAGCTTACTCATCTGTAAAGTACAGAAGACAGCAGTAAAAATAGCAACAATTCATGGGGGTTGTTGTGAGGATTAATCATATTTATGAGATAATTTGAATTCTGCCAGTTTTATAAAAGGCATTATATAGTAAGCACAGTATACATGTTTGTTAACTAACCAAGTGCTGTTCTCTCCATCACTACCACAAACTTAGGCAGGCAACCTTCCCCAACCCCTTTCATAATCTGTGTTCTCTAGCTTACCCTCCTTTGAATAAAAATATTTGATCATCCCCCAGGAAACATTTACTAAGCACCTACTGTATTCCAGACACTGTGTTTAACTTGTGCCTATACATGACTAAGTTAGAATGATCTTTACAGAAAAGGTTTAAAATCCAGTGGTTTTTAGAAAAGCTTAAATCGTCAGTTACAGCATAGGCTAGGTGAACGAATCAATGACTGCCAGCCTGTGAAGTTATTGTAGTTATCTGACCACCTGTATCTATTTATGTATTTTCTTTTAAAAATGGTTACTAGAAGTATGACTGTTGTATATGGTAGGAAGGTGGTGACTGTCATGTGTTTTATCCTAAAAATAAGTCCTTAAAAATGTAGGCACTCTTGATCTGTTAGAAACGAATGCGAATTCTTGGGTGCTGAGGTGACTAGAATACAATGGGGATAGAGCCAAACTAAGGTTGATAAGTAGTTATGGCCATATTTATTCATCGTGGACGTTATCTTTGCTAGACTGTTTCAGACATTGTCATCTCCACCCTTTTTTGCAATGAGATAATAAATAAATATCATAACTTTATCCACATTTAACTGAGCATATTTGACACACAGATCAATAGAATACCTTTTCCTATGTGTGCCTCCCAGAAGCCCCCACATAAACTAGAGGTCAAATAGTATTTTGAAAACATTGATTTTTTTTTTCACTGCCATACTATGGTCATTTTAAACATTTCCAATCATTCTTCATTGACAATAATATTATAAGTCAATTTACTTTGCAGTAACCTAAACTTACTAAGCTGATCACTGAAATGGTCAGACTAGCTGTATAGCATTCCTTCCTACCTATACCCAAAGTCTAACTGTAATTTTTTCAAGCACAGCAGAAAATGAAGCTGGCAAAATAAGGCTGTATCTAATCACTATCCTAGCTCAGAGGAACTTAAACTATTTCTATTCAGGGACTTCCCTGGTGGCCTGGTGGTTAAGATTCCACACTTCCAGTGCAGGGGGTGCAAGTGTGATCTCTGGTCCGGAAATAAGATCACACATGCCGTGTGACACAGCTCCCTCCTCCCCGAAAAAAGCTACTAAACTATTTCTATTCAGTACCACTCTCTTTCCTCCATCATCCCTCCTTCTCTTGTAATGATGGGTGTTCTGGAATATTGCAGGATTAAATTATAGGGATAAATTGTAAAGAGCCAAGCCAGGTCTGCGTCTGCAGGCAGAGAAAGGCACCACATCCTCTGGGACTGCACTGGGGGTTTCCCACGAAGGCCAGCGCTCCCTTGCAACTTGTGGGAAGGCAGCCCAGTTCAAAACTTGGCTTCGGACTTTGGACAGACCTCACTGGAGCAAAGCCTGGATGTTTTGCAAATTATGATATAGTGTTCACAGAGCTTTTGAACACACCACAGAGTTCCCTGCTGGAAGGAACTTGGCTGAGCCATCTTTCATTCCTGTATGAATCCTACAGGTTCACCACGTCTCTAAAAATCCTTATTTTCTCTCCTTCTCCCTCTCAAATGCATTGCCTCCATTTTTATGCTTTTGACACGGACATCTAAAACAATGCATCTAATAAAATCTATGCATTTGAAAACACTAAAGCAGATTGTCAGGCTACTTCTGTTTCCTACTCTGTAAACTTGAGGACACACACCAGGAGCCCACTAAGTGCTTGAACAGAGATACTTAAGGGAAAGAAGGGACAGGTTGAGAGGAGTGAAGAGGATAAGCAAGAAGAAGGAAAAATTGATTAGTATTTCAAACAGCTCTACAGTGGCTCAGTTATGCATAGAGGCCTCCCATGGTTCATGGACCCTGGAATGAGGTTGTAAGGTTTCGATTCCTATTCTGGTGCTTGCTTGTAGAGTCACTCTTATCAAGTGATTTGATCTTTCTAGGCCTCAAGGATGTTCTCGTGCACAGATGAGGATAACAACAGCACTCTTTCTCATGAGTTATTATGAGGATTAAACGAGTAAATATGTAACAGCAGGGACATAATACGTGCTCAAAAATTGAAATGCTTCAACGAACTGTTAGAACTGTTAATATATGTGAACTTGTTTTATAGACTCACATATTTATAACCCTCAGAAAATATATTTTACCAATCCCAAAGTTGCCCAACAGTTAGGAAGTTAGACAAGTAGTCTTGTTACAGTCTCATAAAGGGTAACTAGTAAGGTTTTGTAAATATTCAGACAAAAGAAGCTTTGGGACTGAGCTCAAGTTGCAACAGATGTAAAGACAAAGGAAAAGTTCTCAAGTTTAGGGAAGAAGGGTCAGAAACGGGTTGGAAAAGAGATTTCAAAGCTGAGCCAGAATCTTTTTTTTTTTTTATTATTATTGTTTTTGCCATACATTGTCATGATATCACCATGGGTTTACATATGCTTCCCCTCCGGGTCCCCCCTCCCTCCTCCCTCCCCCCCGGGAAATCTCGCTGCACCAGTCCCGAGCATCAATCCTGGGCTGGCGATTGATTAGACACATGACAATTAACATGCTTCAATGCCCTTCTCCCATATCATCCCACCCTTACCCTCATCCACAAAGTCCACAAGTCTATTCTATACATCTGCGTTCCTTTTGTTGTCTCCCATGTTGGGTTCTCATTACTGTCTTTCTAAATTCCATATATATGTGTTAATATACTGTATTGTTGTTTTTGCTTCTGGCTTACTTCACTCTGGATAATGGGCTCCAGTTTCGTCCTTCTGAGTAGAATTGCTTCAAATGAATTTTTTTTTACTGCTGAGTAATATTCCATTGTGTATATATACCACAGCTTTCTTATCCATTCGTCAGTTGATGGGCATCTAGGTTGCTTCCATGTCCTGGCTATTGTAAACAATGCAGCGATGAACATTGGGGTGCACGTGGCTCTTTCAATTCTGGTTTCCTCGGTGTATATGCCCAGCAGTGGGATTGCCGGGTCATATGGCAGGTCTATTTGCAGCTTTTTAAGGAACCTCCACACTGTTTTCCATAGTGGCTGTACTAGTTTGCATTCCCACCAACAGTGTAAGAGGGTTCCCTTTTCTCCACATCCTCTCCAGCATTTATTGCTTGTAGACTTTTGGATGGCAGCCATTCTGACTGGTGTAAAGTGGTACCTCATTGTGGTTTTGATTTGCATTTCTCTGATAATGAGTGATGTTGAGCATCTTTTCATGTGTTTGTTAGCCATTTTTATATCTTCTTTGGAGAAATGTCTGTTAAGTTCTTTGGCCCACTTTTTAATTGGGTTGTTTATTTTTCTAGAATGGAGCTGCAGGAGTTGTTTGTATATTTTTGAGATTAATTGTTTGTCTGTTGCTTCATTGGCTATTATTTTCTCCCATTCTGAAGGCTGTCTTTTCACCTTGCTTATAGTTTCCTTTGTTGTGCAAAAGCTTTTAATTTTAATTAGGTCCCATTTGTTTATTCGTGTTTTTATTTCCAATATTCTGGGAGGTGGGTCATGGAGTATCCCGCTTTGGATTATAGCAGAGAGTGTTTTGCCTATGTTATCCTCTAGGAGTTTTATAGTTTCTGGTCTTATGCTTAGATCTTTAATCCATTTTGAGTTTATCTTTGTGTATGGTGTTAGAAAGTGATCTAGTTTCATTCTTTTACAAGTGGCTGTCCAGTTTTCCCAGCACCACTTGTTAAAGAGGTTGTCTTTTCTCCATTGTATATTCTTGGCTCCTTTGTCAAAGATAAGGTGTCCATAGATGCGTGGATTTATCTCTGGGCTTTCTATTCTGTTCCATTGATCTATGTTTCTGTCTTTGTGCCAGTACCATACTGTCTTAATGACTGTGGATTTGTAGTATAGCCTAAAGTCAGGTAGGTTGATTCCGCCAGTTCCATTCTTCTTTCTCAAGATTGCTTTGGCTATACGAGGTTTTTTGTATTTCCATACAAATTGAGAAATTATTTGTTCTAATTCTTTGAAGAAGACCTCTGGTAGCTTGATAGGAATTGCATTGAATCTATAGATTGCTTTAGGTAGTATACTCATTTTCACTATATTGATTCTTCCAATCCATGAACACGGTACATTTCTCCATCTGTTTGTGTTCTCCTTGATTTCTTTCATCAGTGTTTTATAGTTTTCTATATACAAGTCTTTTGATTCTTTAGGTAGAAATACTCCTAAGTATTTTATTCTTTTTGTTTCGATGGTGAATGGAATTGTTTCCTTAATTTCTCTTTCTGATTTCTCACTGTTAGTGTATAGGAATGCCAGGGATTTCTGTGTGTTGATTTTGTATCCTGAAACTTTGCTATATTCACTGATTAGCTCTAGCAATTTTCTCGTAGAGTCTTTAGGGTTTTCAATATAGAGGATCATGTCATCTGCAAACAGAGAGAGTTTTACTTCTTCTTTTCCAATCTGGATTCCTTTGATTTCTTTATCTGCTCTGATTGCTGTGGCCAAGACTTCCAAAACTATGTTGAATAGTAGTGGTGAGAGTGGGCACCCTTGTCTTGTCCCTGATTTCAGGGGGAATGCTTCCAGCTTTTCACCATTGAGGATAATGTTTGCTGTGGGTTTGTCATATATAGCTTTTATTATGTTGAGGTATGTTCCTTCTATTCCTGCTTTTTGGAGGGTTTTTATCATAAATGGATGTTGAATTTTGTCAAAGGCTTTCTCTGCATCTATTGAGATAATCATGTGATTTTTATTTTTCAATTTGTTAATGTGGTGTATTACATTGATCGATTTACGAATATTGAAGAATCCTTGCATCCCTGGGATAAAGCCTACTTGATCATGATGTATGATCTTTTTGATGTGTTGTTGGATTCTATTTGCTAGAATTTTGTTGAGGATTTTTGCGTCTAAGTTCATCAGTGATATTGGCCTGTAGTTTTCTTTTTTTGTGGCATCTTTGCCAGGTTTTGGAATTAGGGTGATGGAGGCCTCATAGAATGAGTTTGGAAGTTTACCTTCGTCTGCAATTTTCTGGAAGAGTTTGAGTAGAATAGGTGTTAGCTCTTCTCTAAATTTTTGGTTGAATTCAGCTGTGAAGCCATCTGGTCCTGGGCTTTTGTTTTTTGGAAGATTTCTGATTACGGTTTCAATTTCCATGCTTGTGATGGGTCTATTAATATTATCTATCTCTTCCTGGTTTAGTCTTGGAAAGTTGTACTTTTCTAGGAATTTGTCCATTTCATCCAAATTGTCCAGTTTATTTGCATATAGTTGCTGATAATAGTCTCTTATGATCCTTTGTATTTCTGTGTTTTCTGTTGTGATCTCTCCGTTTTCATTTCTAATTCTGTTGATTTGGTTCTTCTCCCTTTGTTTCTTGATGAGTCTGGCTAACGGTTTGTCAATTTTATTTATCTTCTCAAAGAACCAGCTTTTGGCTTGGTTGATTTTTGCTATGGTCACTTTTGATTCCTTTGCATTAATTTCTGCCCTGATCTTTAAGATTTCTTTCCTTCTACTAGACCTGGGCTTCTGCATCTCTTCCCTTTCTAGTTGCTTTAGGTGTATAGTAAGGTCATTTATTTGATTTTTCTCTTGTTTCCTGAGGTGAGCTTGTATTGCTATGAACTTTCCCCTTAGCATTGCTTTCACAGTGTCCCATAGGTTTTGAGCTGTTGTGTTTTCATTTTCATTCGTTTCCATGCATAACTGAATTTCAGTTTTAATTTCTTCTGCGATTTGTTGGTTATTCAGCAGTGTGTTGTTGAGCCTCCATATGTTGGAAGTTTTGAGAGGTTTTCTCCTGTAGTTGATATCTAATCTCACTGCATTGTGGTCAGAAAAGATGCTTGGGATGATTTCAATATTTTTGAATTTATCAAGGTTAGATTTATGGCCCAGGATGTGATCTATCCTGGAGAAGGTCCCGTGTGCACTTGAGAAAAAGGTGAAATTCCTTGTTTTGGGGTGGAATGACCTATAGATATCAATTAGGTCTAGTTGGTCTATTGTTTCATTTAAAGTTTGAATTTCCTTGTTACTTTTCTGTCTAGTTGATCTATCCATTGGTGTGAGTGGTGTATTAAAGTCTCCTGCTATTATTGTGTTGTTGTTGATTTCCCCTTTCATATTTGTTAGCATTTGCCTTACATATTGTGGAGCTCCTATGTTAGGTGCATAAATATTTATAATTGTTATTTCTTCTTCCTCGATTGATCCTTTGATCATTATGTAATGTCCATCTTTATCTCTTTTCACTGCCTTTATTTTAAAGTCTACTTTATCAGATATGAGTATTGCCACTCCTGCTTTCTTTTGGTCTTTATTTGCATGGAATATCTTTTTCCAGCCTTTAACTTTCAGTCTATATGTGTCCCTATGTTTGAGGTGGGTCTCTTGTAGACAACATATATAGGGGTCTTGTTTCTGTATCCAATGGGCCAGTCTTTGTCTTTTGGTTGGGGCATTCAGCCTGTTTACATTTAAGGTAATTATTGATAAGTATGATCCCGCTGCCATTTATTTTATTGTTTTGGGTTCCAGATTATCTATCCCATCGGTGTTTCCTATCTAGGAAAGATCCTTTAGCATTCGTTGGAGGGCTGGTTTGGTGTTGCTGAATTCTCTCAGTTTCTGCTTGTCTGAGAAAATTTTGAATTCTTCAAATTTGAATGAGATCCTTGCTGGGTAGAGTAGTCGGGGTTGTAGATTGTTTTCTTCCATGACTTTAAGTATGTTTTGCCATTCCCTTCTGGCCTGGAGCGTTTCTGTTGAGAGATCAGCTGTTATCCTTATGGGATTCCCCTTGTGAGTTATCTTTTGCTTCTCCCTTGCTGCTTTTAATATTTGGTCTTTGTATTTGATATTTGCCAATTTGATTAATATGTGTCTTGGGGTGTCCCGCTTGGGGTTCATTCTATTTGGGACTCTCTGTGTTTCTTGGACCTGAGTGGCTATTTGCTTCCCCAATTTAGGGAAGTTTTCTACAATTATCTCTTCAAGAATTTTCTGATGGTCTTTCTTTTTGTCTTCTTCTTCTGGGACTCCTATGATTCGAATATTGGTGCGTTTAATATTGTCCCAGAGGTCTCTAAGGTTGTCTTCATTTCTTTTAATTCTTTTTTCATTTTTCCTTTCTGTTTCATTTATTTCTGTCATTCTGTCTTCTACCTCACTTATTCTGTCTTCTATCTCTGTTATTCTACTGTTGGTTCCCTCCAGGGTGTTTTTGATCTCATTTATTGCATTATTCATTGTATTTTGTCTCTTTTTCATTTCTTCTAAGTCCTTGTTAAAGCTTACCTGCATCTTCTCAATCCTTGCCTGCAGGTTATTGAGCTGCAACTCCAACTTATTTTCCAGGTTTTGGATCATTTTCACTATCATTATTCGGAATTCTTTGTCAGGTAGACTTCCTATCTCTTCGTCTTTTGTTTGGTCTAGGGGGTATTTATCCTGTTCCTTTACTTGCTGGGTATTTCTCTGCCTTTTCATCTTGTTTGTCTTGCTGTGTTGTCCCTTTATTGTGGGGATTCCTCTCTATGGGAGGGGTTGGATGCGTGGTTTGCCGAAGTTTCCAGGGCGGAAAGGCTTTTGTGGTTTTCTGGTGGGTGAGTCTAGGTTTCCTCACTGTTACTCCTCACGTCGGCACTGGGTCGCCTCTCCAGATGCCGAATGTCCTCTGCCAGCTTTCAGTTCCTGTTTTTTGGAGTTTGCTTGGCCTTTAAAAGTTCTTTTGGTATATTTATTGGGGAGAGAGTGTTCTCCCCGTCCTATTCCTCCGCCATCTTAGTTTCTGAGCCAGAATCTTTTAATTCACCTAAACTCAACCACTCTTTAAACAACTTCCATGTTGGCAGGCGATTTATTTATTTATTTTGCTTTGGTTTTTTGGTTGCTGTTTCTAATTCTACTGAAAGATATTTTCCATGGGATCGTATTTCTGGGTAGAAATAGGAAATCATGGTAGAGGCAGGTTTTACTTTGCTGAACTTATTGATTCAATAAAACACGTATATTTATCTGGCCAGGGCAAAGGGCACTCGGCAAGGAGTCAGGCTTGCCTCTTTGTAAACTGCCTTTCTTGGCCCTTTCAAATCCAACAGGGCTGAAAAGGAAAAAAGGGGTGTTCTTTAGCTTCACACAAACTCACAGCCATTTTGATGACAAGAAAGTAGTGTTGCTTCCCAATGTGTCTTTGTTCAAGTGATAGCGGGCAAATTGAAACCTCTGATGGAGCTCATTGAAAATAATAGGCCCCATTATCTGCCCTGGCAATGCTGCCGTGAGAGCTTCAAACACTGAAATAATGACAGCACATATTGGACGTACAGTAGAAAGGCAGAGCGTGATTATGGGCAATTTCTGTCTCTCTTCTGCACACCTTTGTGTCTGAGGAGGGGGCTGTGGGGTAAGATGGGGAGGGGTAAGGATGAGCATTTTGTCTCTTTGTTCTTTGAGGATGTTTGTATCTTTCAAACTTCAGTGTTTTGTCTTAACATGATTTGTAAAAGTGAAATATCAATTTCAGAATTGCTGAAGTAATTAGAGTTGGGGAGCAACAGCTTTTTTAATTTAGTATTGAAATTCTGTCATATTTGGTTACTCCTATGGGTGGCCACTGCAGAATAAGTATGAAATTTCTCTCCGAGAGACAGCAGAGGCAGTTAACACAGGGTGACCCGGGGCTCAGTCGATAGACAGTTCCTGGGAGATCACAAAGGCCTTCCTGTCCCCAGGTCAGCTGTCTCTGCAGTCCCTGGTATTCCCAGCAAATCTGATTTTCTGGAGTGCAGAGGAGCAAATGGGAAGAGGGAGAAGCCTGGAACGGAGGAAAATATTGGCCCCCAGGAAAACACATGCAAGGTGTGAGAAATTACCAGAAGGAACACTCTCCTGAGGGCTCAACGAGAGCCAAGCAGGAAAGGGCTCCCCAGGGGGAGAACTAGCTCTGGTTCATTAGAAGTCAGGGGAGGAACCGGGGGAACCTTTCTTTTTGTCACTTGTTATTATCGCTATGTTTTCAGAAATGAAATGTCTTAAAACCACCACCCAACACACACAGACGTTACTTTTTTCTCATCTGAAACAAGTCGAAAGAACACAGTGTGCCGTGTACATCACCCCCAGAGGCTCCTATTTAATATCAGAACAAGATGGTTTTCCTGCTTCTCTCGAGCCTGACTAGATCTGGGGAGAGCCCCGTGGCAGTAACAGCATCGTCCGGCTGCTGTGGAAAAATGAGAAGTGACAGGAAGGAAAAGGATATCTAATAGAAACTGCCCACAAATCTGTCCAGTGGATGAGGCTGGCAGTTACGTTCCCCTAGTCCCAGGCAAGGAGCATTGAGAGGCAGCTCTAAGGGCTTACTGGGACTTCCATCTGTATAAGGAGTAAACTTCCCCTCTCCACTCATCCTTCTTCTGGCTTATGCTTGTCTATATTCAGTCTGGCATGTGACTGCTACCTTCAAGGGACACATCCAAGTGACAGCGTTAGTTATTGTATTTGAGAGATGTCCCCTTTGGGAGATTTGCGCCAGTCTACCTTACCAGCCTGTGCGATCGCACACACACACACACAATAATGCCACACGTGGCCCCACTGTGTCACTCACGTTAAACCCCAGAGAGGCCTGAATCAGCGAAAGGCCAGTGAGTATATTCTGGGCAGCTTGGTGTCTGCATAGCAAGGTGCCAGCTGGGTCTCTACTTTCTGATGCAACCGTTTCTGCAGCTCGACTACAAGCGTCTTCCAAGTGATGACAGTTCTGTCTCCGTGTCTGGCACCTAATGGGTGCCCTGTAGATATTTCTGAATGAAACTCTCAACTGAATATAAAAATCATTTACTCCTAAAAGTAAAATGTAAGATTTTAAGAAAAAAATTTAACATCTTGTTTATATTTTGAGCTTCTTAAATTATGTAATTTTTGCTTTTCTAAAATCTCTTTGAAGTAGAATTCAAGGCCCAAATTTCATTAGATTTATTAAACTCGGTCTTAGTCCCTTCAGCTTTCTACACCAAAACACCAGAGACTTGGTATCTTAGAAACAACACAAATTCAGTTCTGGGGGCTGGGAAGATCAAGGTGTTGGCAGATTCTGTCTAGTGAGAGCCCACTTCCTGGTTCATAGGTAGGGGCTTTTTTTTTTTTTTAACTGTATCTTCATATAGTAAAAGGGGTGAGGGAGCTCTCTGGAGTCTCTTTTATAAGGGCACAAACCTCATTCATGAAGGTTCTGCTTTGGGCATGCAGACACTCAGACCACAGCAGACTCCAAGTAGATTGTCTTCTCTTCCTTTTGAATCTGGCAAGGTATTTTACTCTCTGACCATTTCACTGTTACAGGTGCTTTCTCTGAATCATCTCTCTCAACAGCCACTTATCTTCTTGTCTACCATCCTTGTTTTGTTCTCTTATCATTTGGGGGGAGGGAAGTAATATTTCCTTATTTCCATGTTTGTTTATCCTTTAAACAAAAGGGCTGCCCTGGTGAACTAGAAGTCTTAATAGTCAATAGGAAAAAAGTTACAAAAAGGATTCCACTTTTCTGATATCTACGTTTCTTAACATTTATTAAAGTTTAGTTCAAGAATAACTTAAATGGGATTGCTGCTCATTTAAAACACAAGTTGTAGGCTCTACCCCAAATCTTCTGAACTGGAAGCCTTAGGGACAGACTCCAGGAGTCCTGCGCTTCCAGGAGTCCTGTATTTCCAGGAGTCTGTCCAGCTGGGAACATCCCAGACAGTTCTTATCCAAACAAGCGTATGAGAGTATTTAGATTCACGCCTCAGAAAGCATACCTGGACTCATGTTTCTGAGTGGAACTTCCCAATTATAGCTTCCAAACAAAATGAGCAAGTTCTGTATCACCTCTCAAAAGCAGTCTCTCGGTATTGCACTGTTTTCTGTTCATAGTGTAAATAACAGTACTGAAGAGTTTTCCAAAGCCATAGATTTTGTTTTAAGTGGCCGGAGGGAAGATAGGGCACAATGTATCAGAGAACATGTTTCCACTTCTAGGACATGTCTAGAACTGGCAGTGAATTAAAATCTGCTGGGTGCTTAGCAGTGTGATCAGTTAATAGCACAAACAGAGCACTAACCTTTCAAAAAGCAGTGCTTAGGGAACTTTTGAATTTCTCCTTCTATTGTACCTAGGTTATTTAATCCTCTGAATGGACCAATTAAATTATTTTCAGTGATGATCATGTAATAACCAGCAATAGTCATTAATTTCTTGCTTTATCTCTTATTATTAAAGCAAAGAAGTAACAACTTAAAAAGAATACAGTTTTATTTGTTGTCTATACAATTCTAGTTTGATAATTTGGTAGGGTGCTCTTTAAATACATTACTCAACAGCTTGTGGAAAAAAAAGAATATATTTCACCTTTAAATGAGTCATTCAAATTTATTACACTGTTTCATGTATAATCTAAAATTTGCACTTACCAGCAATATGCAGTTCATTTGTTCCACTCTTGCAAATTTTAAACACAGGTACAAACTTCAAATAGTCACCTAGATTCATGTCAATGTATGGCAAAACCAACACAATAAAGTAAAGAAAATTAAAAAAAAAAAAGAAAAAAGAAAAAAGAACTCATACCAACCTCAAAAAAAAAATAGTCACCTAGATTAAGTGATTTGTTGTCTTTTTCTTCATCTTACAGTCATGTGCAATCATTGTTCATCTACTATTTAACCCTAGGAATATGTAGAACACAGCATTTGGAGACAAACTTGAAGGTTGGCAAACCATTTAAAACTGCGTTTGAACCAAACTTACATAGCTTGGTCTGCAAGTGTCAGGGGCTTCTGTGTGACTATGAATTCTCTAAAGTAACTTTTATATATAGTGTTTATTAAGGAATAAATAATAAAATGTACTGATGGTCACAAGCACCTTTAGAACTCAATTATAATTTCAATGTTTGTTTAGGAATTAAGTCAACAAGAAATTTTTTTCAGTGGAATATTTTCTCATTCTCCATCATTTAGAATTCCTAATAGGTGTGTGTGTTCAGCTGTTCAGTCATGTCTGTCTCCGCAGCACCATGCACTGTAGGCTGCCAGGCTTCTGTGTCCATGAGATTATTCAAGCAAGAATACTGGAGTGGGTTGCTATTGCCCCCTCCAGGGGATCTTCCTGACTCAGGGATTGGACCTGCATCTCCTGCATTGGCAGGCAGATTCTTTACCACTGAGCCACCTGGCATGGTGGTTGTGAAAAGTGGACAGCTTTCCAGTAGGCTTTATAGTAATAAGTTCATAGTAAATACAATTTAAAATTCTCTGCAAACAGTGCACCTCTTTTTTGTCTGCACCTGGGATAGTAGATCCCATTGCACAGCTGTGATTGGGTAGTGGAGAAAGGTCAGCATCTGTATCTGTCTCTCTTTGATGGATCCTGGTAGCTTGCATAAGTTCAGCATTGGACTGTATATCTCACCTTGGCAGCTGGGTGACTCTCTGCTTTCACTGGTTGTGCTCCATTGGATGGTGACCAAACAGTGCTGGTGGTGCTGGGCAACTCAGGCTTCCATATTGATACCACTGAACGCAGGCAATACCGCCATTTCTTTGCCTGGAGATAGTCACCTGGTTTTATACCATCCCAAGGTGAGTCAGTAATTTTCACTTGACAGCTTCCCCACATGTAAACCTGGAATCTGAAGTGAATAGCTACCTTCACCTTGGTGTTATTGTGTAATTAGTACTGCATGCTTGTTAATGGTAGCTAGGTAATGAACATGTCAAATGGTAGTACCATATATTTTGCATCAGTTAGAAATGGATTCGACTGAAAGTAACAGAAAATTTCTCTGTCATTTAAGCATGGAGGAGTTTATTTTTCCTGTATAATCTAAAAACCAGAGGGTCTGTGTCACCTGGGTGGTCTTCACCTTCCTCTCATGGTCACAGATGACTCAGCAGCACCAGCTGCCATACTGTGTTCTAGAACAAAGTTGGTAGGAAGAGGAAAATTGACATGAGATGTGTGTTTTCTTTTATCCAGAAAGCTAATATTTCCCTAGAAACTTACATAGCAGACTTTCTTTCAGATCTCACTGGACAGAAGGTTTTGTATAACTACATCTAGGGGTTTTTAAAGTAACGGAAGGGACTGCTGAGAATGGCTTGAGCCAATCATTTCATTATCTAGGGTTGGACATATGTGTGTTTGTGTGCTCAGACGATAAGTTGTGCCCAACTATTTGCCACCCTATGGACTGTAGCCCACCAGGCTCCTCTGTCCATGGGATTTTCCAGGCAAGAATACTGCAGTGGGTTCCCATTCCCTTCTCCAGGGCATCTTCCTGACCCAGGGATTGAACCCACACCTCCTGCGTCTCTACATGGGCAGATGGGTTCTTTACCACTGTGCCACCTGGGAAGCCCAGGGTTGGGCACTTTCTGCCCTAAACAAAACAGTAAGCCAGAAGAAAGGCTAAGAGGGGTTCCTGTCCTCCACATACATTCTGGAGATGTTATGAGGAGCGAGATTTTAGAAGGAGAGGAAAGCAATACACCAGTGCTTGCACTGGACGTGTGCACCTGTGTGTGGCAATAGTGATAGTGGGAGTTTAACCTTTCTCTGCCTTGATCGCTAACTGCCTGGTTTGGGAAAGGACTGGCAGAAATTCATCTGGTATGTGACGTCTTTAAAGTGATGGATTCTTTTAGAGTCAGCCAATTTAGATGCTGCCCTGTGGAAATCCATGCTTTTCTGGCTTTGCCAAGATAGAGTAATGACCGCAGTCTGTCTTTGCAAGAGCAGGAACTTTAACTGACTTTTCCAACCTGTCGCATGCTTTATTCTTTGAGTTTTGGTACTGAAAGAAGGTACTCTGCGTCATCAGTGTGAAGTGCCTGTTGGAATGAGAGTTCTAAGTGTAATAATTACAGTGTATGGCAGAGAAACTCATTCGGTCTGAGAGGCTTCTGACTTAGGTCTTCTCCCTTAATTATGGGATCGACGCACTATGGCATTCCTGCTGTTTCTCGTGACCCACCGTTTCTTTTACATGGCGACATGTGGTATACTTAAATAAGGTATTCATTCCATCATCTGCTTGCCTACAGTCCTAGTGCCCCTTCCTTCCCCTCTCAGTAATTGCTCTGCTTACTTCCCATTCCGGAAGTGACTAGAACCTAGTGTTCTGACTCCCTGCTTATTTATAAAGTCAGTGTTTACTTTATTGAATCCATCAGTATTTAAAAAGGAAAAGAGGAGGACATCAGTGACCCAACTAATGACAAGAGGTCGCAATTTACAACTGCCAAATTGCCAAGTAATTTTGTTAATATCAGCCTCTGAAATGCAAGGAAAAGGTGCTTTTAAAGCCTTGGTCACATGGCAGGAATACAATCCTATATGATTATAAACTATTTTTTATTTTTCTGCACACACAGTAGAGCCTGGATTGTTTACAGTTCATCAGAATGCTTCAGGGTTATATTGCTGCCTACCAACAGATTTCTATACGATTGCAATAGATACTACATATTTTACTATAGTAAATTTCTCATCTCTTACTATAGTCACATAAAAGTGAAAGGTCCTTCAAATTAGCTGGAGGAGACTTAGTAATAATTTACACTTACCACATAATGATAGCTCCATCTTATTTTTTTAATTAATTAGACAGATACCCTCAAGATTTTATTTGTAGTCTTGATGGAAGTTTTCACTTTATTAGGTTTGTATGGCTTGCCTTCTGGATTCAACAGAAGCTATGTAGAAGCTGCCTTTGTTTCTGGTTTTTTTTTTTTTTTTTCAGCCCAACAAAGTAAAATCATTCTATTCCTGGCTGTTCTTCCAAATCTGATTCTTTGCCTTGTGGTCCATTTGAAATTAACATGAATTGAACTGTCAATTCCACATGAATTAGTAGGTTTTTAAAATTATTGTGCATTACTTGCTCAGATACTGTGGTTTATCTGAATTCAGGTGAAGTCAAACTTTACTACAAATCCATATTAGGGAGCCTTAGTTGATAAGTTAAAGGTAAAAGCAGCAAGACTTTTTCCTCTTAAAACTTGTCAGTATTAATTGAACAAATAAAAGTTATTAGAGACTCAATATTTCAGAAAGATGGCTATCATAACAAAATATGATACACTGGGTGGATTAAATAAAAGAAATACATCTTCTTACAGTTCTGGAGGTCAGAAGTCCAGATCAGGATGCTAGCATGTTCTGGTTCTGGTAAGAACTTCCTTTCTGGCTTACAGACAGCTGCCACCTTGCTGTGATCTCCCTTTCAAGGAGAGACAGAGAGCAAGCTCTGTGGAGTCTCTTCTTATCAGAGAATTAATCTCATCCTAAGGGTCCAACCCTCTTGACCTGTTTACCTCTCAAAGACCCCCATTTACAAATGCCATCATACTGGGGGTTAAGACATCCACATACGAATTTAGGGGGTATACAATTCAACCAGTAATACTGACTAAAATGTATCCTCCAGCAAAAAAATTTAATATTGCTAGTTTTGATAGACCAGAAAAAAAGTGTAAATGTCAGTTGAATTAGCAAAAAAAGGAAAATAAATCTTCAGATGCTAAAAACAAAGATCTTTAAACAGAGAAGGTAAGTTTACACATAGATCGACTAGAGTAGGTTATTGTCCAACTAACAGACTGGATTTTAGACTCCCCCATCAGAGAAAGAACATGAAGCTGTGGACCCAGATAAAGCAAAGTGTTGGCACTACGATGTACACATAAGTCTAAGAACTTGAAAGGGTGGACTAGAAAAGAAAATCATGGTAGAGTTAAACAGTAGACTGAATAAATATGAGGATATGTTTGTACTCTAAAATAAATCTGAGGAAATGACCAGATAGAAGCAAGAGAAGTAAAAATATAGAAAATATGCAAAGGAGTTCAATAAACAAATAAAATAAGGTTGTTCAACATTCCACTAATAGGATTCCAGAAAGAAAAAAAATAAACAGGTAGTAAATTTTGAAAATTTGCCCCAGGTACACTATGAACAAAATATGGAATGCAAACATAGAGTAAACCTGAGAAGCTAATAGGCAGAGCCTAGTCAAAGAACCATTTGACTGACTACAAACTTTTCAACTACAGTAACAGGGGTCTGATGACAATGGAATGATATCCTCAGTTGTTGAGTAAAATTATCTTTGAGACTAGAAATTTACATTTAGTTAACCTAGCCTTCAAACATTGTCTTGTAAGTAAAACAGGAGATGCAATAAGCAATGGAATGAATTTTATTTTTTATATACTTTGCTGTATGTTTGAAATGTTTCATGATTAAAAATAAAAATTTATAAACGCCTTTTTAACTCATGATGGAAGCATTATTTTTTGACTCCCCACCCTCACCCTTTCTCTCTCTGTTTACTTTTCTGAAGAACTTAAAACTAATGCAAGACAGTTGAACCATTCTGTAGTATAAGAAGAATATTTAGGATCTGTGAACTTTCAATAATATTTGCTGCTAGTATACAGCTTTACTGTCTCCAGAATATTTTTTAAACTGCAGTCAAATTTTTAAATGTTTATCAAACTGTTTATCACACAAAATATTGACAACTTCATTAAACATTAAATTCTATGAAAATTCCAGTTTGTAAGAAATATTTTAGATTATTTTTACTTTTAAGGAATTCTTGAAATTCCAAGTCGATAAATAAGAAATTAAGAATCCGCCTACAATGCAGGAGACCCAAGTTCAATTCCCAAGCTGGGAAGATCCCCTGGAGAGGACAATGGCAATCTATTCTAATATTCTTGCCTTGAGAATCCCATGGAAAGAGGAGCCTGGTGGGCTACAATCCATGGGGTTGCAGAGTTGAACATGACTGAGTGGCTAACACGTTCCCTTTCAAATAGTTTTTATAGCAAAATTATTTTTAGAAAATGTTTCAAAACAGTTTGCCTTCTGAATGCTTCTCTTAACAAAGGATTTGAGTTTATTTTAATATGCTTGATATGTAGAATATGGTCTCCAAAAATAGAGAACATAGGGTCCATGATGGTTCTTCAGTGGCCTCCTTACCAGGAATATCTACTGTGCAACATGTAGAAAGTATGGATGGATTTGGTCCAACAACTATGCTTTTTACCCTAACTCATTTTCTTCTTCTTATGGCTATCACAAGAGTAATGTTTATTGAGTTATCATATGTTAGACACTGTGCCCAGTGTTCCAAGTGCTTTAACTCCTTTAATCCTCATGATAGCAGTGGGACATAGGCTCAATTATCTTTAGTTTAAAGATATGGAAATTGCAACTTAGAGAGTTATATAACTTGCCAAAAGTCCCACTGATAGTGAAGTGTTGAAAAGAGTTAGGAAATGAGGCTTTCTGTGACTTCGATGTCTTGTTCCTGCCCCTTATGCTATGCTGACCTCACAATCTCTACAAAAAGTAAGAATATTGTTGGCAGGCCTAATATTTGCCAAATGAATTCAATTCACTTTCATTATCACTTCTAAAGCATTGGACAGAAAAAATTCAAATAGCGATGGCTTGAAATTTCTAGTGATGACCAGAAGTCAAGGGCTTTAAAGGTCCCAAGCACTACAATATTAGAGTGGATTATGGAGATTTTTTTGGTCCCTCTCCACCCTGCATCTAATCAAAATATTAAAAATGCTGAACTGTAAAATTAAGGATAAGATAGCCAGAGTCCAATTTTTGCTGCTGATGATTGTTGTTTTCTGAAATACCACACATCAGATTATTTTAAAAAGTCTTTTTTTTTTTTTAAGTACCATATTTTGCTGGTGTCTTAAGTATAAGCGTTTCCCAGGTAGCTCAGTCTGCCTGCAATATGGGAGACCTGGGTCTGGGAGCTTCCATGGAGATGGGCACAGCAACCCACTCCAGTATTCTTGCTTGGAGAATTTCATGGGCAGAGGAGCCTGGTGGGCTACAGTCCATGAGATCACAAAGGGTTGGACATGACTGAGCAAAACCATTTGCACTGTCGCTTAAGTATAAACTTGGTCTGTGTGATAGTTAATTTTATGTGTTAACTTGCAAAGCATTTTTGGATGAGTTGAACATGTATATATAATTAGGAAACTGTGAGTAAAGCACGTTGCCCTCCATTATGTGGGTGAGACTTACCTCTTCATTGAATGCCCGAATGGAAGACTGGCCTCCCTGTTCAGGAAGGAATTCTTCAGCAGAGTGCCTTCAGATTTCACCTGCACCTTCATCTCCTAGGTCTCCAATTTGGGAGTCCACACTGCAGATTTCGACTTGCCAGCCTCTATAGTCACATGAACAGATTCCTTTATAACAAATCTCTTTATATATATACACACATCCTATTGGTTCTGTTTCTCTGGAGAATCCTGAGAAATACAGTCTGTCTGCTAGGTAGTCCATATTTCCAAAAAGCCTACTCTCTGTCATGTGTGTCCTAAATCAGTATTTTTTTCTTTTCCTCTATTTAGCTACACTGGGTCTTCTTTGAAGTGCACGGGCTTTCTCTACTTGGGGCACACAGGCGCTTCTCTCGTTATGGCATGTGGGCTTCTCCTGTTGGGGTGTAAGGTGCCCCTATGAGCATTTCCTAATAGTGTAACCCACCTGCTTGAGGGTTTTCATATCATTTTCAAGCTCATGAGAGACTCGTTTCCTATTTTTTAGTATACCAGATATTTAACTAGTTCCCACTGGTTCCATGAGACCCTCCTACCTCTCACCAGTACATAGGGCTCAGTAGTTGCAGTACTGAGGCTTAGTTGCATGTGGGATTTTAGTTCCCTGGCTGCTGCTGCTGCTAAGTCGCTTCAGTCGTGTCCAACTCTGTGTGACCCCATAGATGGCGGCCCATCAGGCTCCCCCGTCCCTGGGATTCTCCAGGCAAGAGTACTGGAGTGGGTTGCCATTGCCTTCTCCAAAAGTACTAGAGCGGGTTGCTATTGCCTTCTCTAGTTCCCTGGATCAGGGATCAAACCCTCACACCCTGCATAGGAAGGTGGATCCTCAAACACTGGACCACCAGGGAAGTCCCTGTATTTTCTCTTGTAATGGTAATTTGAAGTCTCAGTGTGTTTGCAGAGCATGAAGTTGAGTATTTGCTAAGAAAACTGAAGTTTCTCCCTCTTCCATCTATGGTTCTGGGGACACAACTTCACAATTTGTCTTTTTTCCTCAGGTCTTCTACTGAAATTTAACTTCAGTAATGTAAATGTGAACATGGGCTTTGGAATTAGTCCTTAGTTTCGGTCCCAACATCCTGGGCCCTTTGGCAAGTCACTTTGAGCCCCACTACCCACATTGGCAAAATATGAAGCTCAAAAGAGATATTGTTTGTAAGGATGTTTTACAAGGTGGTTCTAATGCAGGTATTCGATAAATATTGATTATTTAGATTATTATAGATATTATATTATTAAATATGTAAGCATGTATGTAATTCCTCACCTTAAAGTCATAGTTTTTAGCCATTAGTAAGTGAAAGCAAAGTCACTCAGTCATGTCTGACTCTTTGCGACCCCATGGACTATAGCCTATGAGGTTCCTCCATCCATGGAATTTTCTAGGCAAGAGTATTGGAGTGGGTTGCTGTTTCCTTCTCCAGGGGATCTTCCCAACCCCGGGATTGAACCCGGGTCGCCAGCATTGCAAGCAGACAATTTTACAGTCTGAGCCACTAGGGAAGCTCAGCCATTGGTAAAGGTGGATTTAAAAACACCTAATTAAAGGGTCCTTTTAAAGCTGTCCTGTGGGCCCACAGTGCAAGGGACTTGAGATTCTGCATGTTAACTAAGAGACCCTGAATATGTACTGGGCATAGATACTGCTTTTCAACTATCCGCTGTACCAAGTAAGGCAGCAGTCTCCAAACAACTTAAAACCCTAGAGTGACATATGATCCTTGTTCTCCAGCTACCATTTTACTTAGCTCCCCTGCCGAAAACTCAGGGCTGTTCTTTTCTTGCCTGCTCTCCAGCTACTGAAGACACTGCGGGTGGCTGTGCTTGATGCCATTGTTCCCTTTCCTCATCTCCTCCCTCAACTGGTCTCAGGAATGCCAGTTTGATCCCTGCCTACTCTACACAAAAGGCGCCCCTCTGAGCGTTTCCCAAGAGTGCAGCCCACCTGCTTGTGGTTTTTCATATTATTCTCAAGCTCATGAGAGACATGCTTCCTACTTTTTAGTGTACCAGCTACTTAAACAGTTCCCACTGATTCCATGAGATCCTCCTACCTTTTGCCAGGAAAACATCAGAGCATACAGGACAAGGTAATGTAAAAACAACTTCAGCTTAAAAAAATTAAATTCCGAATCCAGCAAGTTCTAGTACTGAGGATTTTCCTCTATCCTCAAGAACAGGGAAATTAAGGGAGTTTCCATTTTAAATCAGTTAAGAATCCCGTGCTTTCTGAGTGGAAGCCTTGAGAGCCATGACTTATCTTGTGTTTATCCCAGTGTTTGGGTCTCAGAGACAAGGGTCAAAATGACTTTCAAAAGGCTGGCTTTCCCCAGGGGCTACTTTTTATGGAGAAGCCCTCATCTCATAAGCAATTGAATTAGTTCACATTAACCACTATCAATGGCAAAAGTACACAAAACCTAAAGAAATCACCTAAAATAATGTTTTTGAACCAGCTGCTAAATTAAGTAATGTATTTGTTTTATTGCACATTTGCATAATAGGGCAAACTAGAAACTCTCTGTAACAGATGTGCTGGTGGCAGGGAGATTTGATTACTGGCTTCTGTTATTAATCATTGCACGAATCTTAAATGATTTGTTTCTACAGTTTGATCAATTTACATCTCAGAACGTACATTTATGTACACAATGTAGAGATGAAGCATCTGTTCACACCTTTCTGGAGGCATCAATATATTTATGGAAATTGAAGTTTTGTTAACCAAGGCACAGGAAACTTTGGTCAAAGACTAACAACTTTCGGAAAGATCCCATTGTTTATTCCTCATCAAGCTAGTTAATAAAAAAACACTTTAGTACTTTATGTTCTGATGTCTATTGTCTCTTTAATGGAAACAAACACAATATATGCTATTTGAAACGCACAGGATTTGAACCATGGACATTTCTATTTCCTACAAATCAATTCAGAATTCTGAAGAATTAGAGAGTACCATGGTATAATTGAGAACTACTGTACAGAGTTTTGAAAATAATCCTTCTCTTTTTAATTTTATATTTGACATTTCATAATCCTATATCTTTGATTTCCATCAGCATTTTAAATAGGTATAATACATTTTAAGATGGCATGCTTAAATGAAAAAAAAAGTAAAAATATAAGCAATATAAATACTGTTTCATTAATTTCCAATTACACATGATGAATGTATTGGTTCTACACATAAATGTTTCTCCAATAAGTCAAAGTACTAGATAATATGATTTTTTTTCAGTTGTGAGTTTTGCTTTTATTTTGTAAGCAAATTTTTTAAAATGGTTCCAATACCCATAGAATGAAGCTAACACTTCAGCCTGTTGATGCCAGGGGCTGATTTACATTATAAAGATTTGCTATAATGATTTACCATTTGGATTCTAACATTTCTCTTAATATTTTTTACATTTTCATATATGCCCAGTTTGATAAATTTTGACCTCTTCCAAAATCACAATAACCAACTGGTATGGAGGAGAAAGCTTTGGGGATTTTGTTTCTCATACTATTCTGTTTTGCTAGTTTGGCCTCTTATTTCTATATGGTGAGAGGTTAAAAAAAAAAAAAAAAAAGGAAAAAATAAAAGAACCCAGGACTGAAATTAAATGCATCATTTCTGAAAACTGGATGAAATTTCAGATACAGGCTTTGTTTTTAAATGCGTAGGAAAAAATTAAAATGTATATATTTTTCTCAGTCAGAGGCAAGACTGTTATGGTTGCAACCCCTACCTTTTTATAGTTCATCCTGGGAGCTAATGAAGCATTGCATATTGGTTTCAAATTCAAAGCATATGTAGTCACTGAGGCATTTTTTTCTTTGTACAGCGTGATTTCAAAAGAAGCCCCAAATGTGGTCATCTTAGAAAATGTAATTTGGTCGAGCACTAAAGAACTTTTTCCCAGATGACAAAAATCTTCCCCTTTGAGTTGCCTGTGAGAATACAAACGGGCGGTGAAGTACACTCGCAACTCTCTGTGAACGATGTACAGGAGCTGATGAAAATACATTAAAGGACTGGGATGTCAAGGCCATGAAGGGCATCGGGCAAATTTGGATGAATGTGTCCAGGTTTCACTGAATCAGAATCAAGAAGTGAGTTAGAGGACAATGTAAAAAGATGTTGAAGAGGATAATATAATCCAGACAACAAACTTAACAGCATTACATACCCAGAGCCATCTCCCAAGTCATTAACGCTGTTGCCGGGGGTGCCTGCCAAAGAGCCAGATGTCATTCTGTCACATCTTGGCATTTGATGGTTGTCATTTATAAGAGAGAATCGAGCGAGGACTGTAATTAGGTGTGTGCTGAATGGAACCCTTCCTCCCGACTCCTTTGGGGGCTTTTTCTAGTCTTGAACACATGGAGAGCGGAGTAGGGGAACTGATCTGCCCTTCAGACTCCTGAACATTCCTGTGTTTTTTCCTCTGGGGGAAATGTATGGTTTATAGTTTTATTTCATCCCCCCCCCGACACACAATAAGCATTTATTGCACTCTTTGGAGGTGACAAAAACATGTTCCTGGACCCCCCCACCCTCCCATCCCGAAAAAAAGAACACCTGCACTCCAGTGGAAAAATTGTCATGTAAACAGACTGGTTACAAATATATCATGGCAAGTGCTATGTTAAGGAAATTGGTTTAAAAATGGCGTTGCGGGAGTGTAAGGAGTGGAACAACAGCTCTTTGGAGATTTGGAAAAGGGCTCCACAGAGGAGGAGATATTAAAGGATGAGCAAGCATTTGGCAGGTGGGTGAAGGAGGGGGTGAGCATTCTAGCAGAAGAAATCACGTGTAGACAAGTGATTATGAAATCATTTGTAGAAAGGTCTGCTGTACTCGGATTGGTGAGGATTTGTACATGATAGGAATCTGAGGCACATAGACATTCTAGAGGAGAGTCGATCGGGTGAGGCAGAGAGAGAAAAACTGCCTATTTAATCCTTCCTTAATTCCTGCTTTTTTTTTTGAAGAATAGTTAAAGAAGGTAAGTATCAACTCATGGTAATATTTCTAAAACTTTGATAATAATAAAAAAGCTAACATCTGAGTGCCTTGTATTCAGAATTATGCTAGTTCTTACCACGACCGTATGAAACTGATTTTATTATTTTCATTTTACAAAGGAGGAGAAGGAGGATTAGAGGTGCTAACTAGCGTATCTAAGTTCATCTCACAGGCAGTTCGCAAAGCGAGGGGGAGTCCAGAAAGCCTGTGGCTTTGCTCTCAAATACTGCACAGTGCGCCCCTCCGAAGAGCCGTGTGCTCAGTGCCTGTGGACTGTCATCATGTCGGCTAGAAAAGTAATCATCTTTTAAGGACCGAGAATGTGACCTAGTGTAGGCATCCAGAATTATCGATCCACTTTTCTTTTTCTTTTTGGCTACACTATGTATGGCATTCCTGGACCAGGGGAACCAGGGGGACCAGGGATCAAACATGTGCCTCCTGCAGTGGAATTGTGGAGTCTTAACCACTGGACCGCCAGAGAAGTCTCATCAAACCCACTTTTCTAGATTAAATCTACAAATGGTAGTGAGAAATAAATTTTTTAAATTAAGACAGAAAATTATATGCCTCATCCCCAAATACCTTCAGCTGGTGTCTGGAGACATTGCCCAAATCAAAGGACACTTTTTAAAGCTTTCAAAATATGCTTAGAAATATATAGAGACGCTTATTATATAGTTCAAATGGGGGGATGTAAAACTTTATATGCAATATGGTACTCAAATTTTAAATGGGTAAATATGAATCAGAAACGCATACACATATAAACTATATATGCCAAGATAATATTAAACATTGCTTTAATGCTAGGATTACAAGTGATTCTTTAAAATGTTTGCGCCTTTCCCCCATTAACAGGTAAAACTTGTGCAAACAGAAAACGAAACACCAAAGAAGAGTGAGTGCATGTGAAGGAACATGCACAAGGTCAAAGGGAACTTCGAGAACCATCAGAGCAGCAACCCACGAATTCACCTGAGAAGGGCCGAGTCCCCCTGCAGATCAGCTGAGGAATGAGGTACCTGCCGGCTGCCACGGGGACACATGGTTTGACTGGGAGCATCCTTAAAGGCCTTGGTCCATCTGTGCTTTAAAATTTTGAGTCAGCTCTTCTAGTTGACTCCCAGAAGTCACCCATCCCAGCAGGAGGAAAGCTTGAGGCTGAGGTAACAACTGGCTTCAGCAATAAAATTATCCCACTTAAAAAAGCTCCCCTCCCCAAGGAAAAAGGAGTCCAGTAGTCCTAGGTAACCTTGAAGACACCCAGAACCCCGGTCTGTGTGCCTTCCTCATCCGCCCCAACTTTCTTCCCAGCACCGAGGCTGCTATAGCCTTCCCGATTACCATGTTCAGGCAGGGCGCTCCAGGCACAGATGTGGGTCCACTCTTTCTTAGGGCTCTAAGAATGGAACAACCTTTCCTGAAAGGTTGTTGGCAGCCACCTGCTCATATTTTGTCATGTCCACATAGGGAAATTTTTGAATTGAATGAATTGGGTTTTTTGAAAGATCAGTTTCCATTTAACTTCCTTTTGGATGTGGGCTATGTCATGTGTGTGTTCAGTCGCTCAGTCGTGCCCAATCCTTTGCGACTGCAAGAACTGTAGCCTGCTAGACCCTCTGTCTGTGGAATTTCCCAGGCGAGATTACTGGAGTGGGTTGCCATTTCCTTCTCCAGGGGATCTTCCCGACCCAGAGATAAAACTGGCGTTTCCTGCCTTGGTAGGTGGATTCTTTACCACTGAGCCCCCAGAGAAGCACTAAACAGCACTAATATACTTCTTGGAGGCCCAGTTTTTGGAGCAATGGACTAAACAGACATGTGCCTGTCTTGTTAGAGAAAAACAGGAGGGCAAGGATCCTATTCTCTGAACCAGTGAGCCTGTAGTCACTGTGCTAAATGCTTAGTAGGCAATTTCTCTCCTATGCTGTATCAGGTATAGCAGGTGATAGGATTGGATAAACAAACTTTTGCCACAGATTTTACTGAAACAATGAACCTCTTATTCTCAAAATGTCTGCACACAGTTAGTTGGTTTTAACATAAGGTTTCTGATCCAGTCCTGCTGCCTGCGGTTCTAAGGCGGCTGATGAAAACTTGGGATTGAGACTGGGCTTGAAGGAAGTGAAAGGATGGGCTTCAAGAAAGTGAAACTATGGACTTGGACATGACTGAACCTCCTTTATCAGCGGAGCAAGGTATTTCCTAGCTGTAGAAGCAGCCCCATCCCAAAATGTATGGTCTTCCCGTCCTTTTAGAATTGTTTCTGCTCAAATGCCAGCATTGTGTCACAGGAAGGGGCAGTGTTCCCCAAACTATGAAATTTATTTTTTTATCCATCTGGGTGTGCCCATGTATTCAGCTTGACCTCCAGCTATACAGAGTGAGTCACCGTCTTGGCCAGATTGTTGCCTTTGATAATGAAAGGAGCCTAATGGTGTTTCTTAATCAAGCAAACATTATAACAGACCAGATTAGCAGTTAGAGCTCCTTGACCCTGCAGAGGAGCAGGTGGCATTCCTGCCAGTGCATCAGACAGCTGTGCTGGGGAGGGTCATCTGAGGTGTCACCAATGACTGGCTGATGGAGACCTTGGAAGTCCCTAAGCCTCATTCCTCTGCAGCCGTCTCCCAAACCACCATAAATAAACAGCATCCAAATAGAGAACAAAGTATTTCCTTGGTAAAAACAAAGCACTGCTTCCAGCCAGGATTTGAGTCTTAAAAGAGCAGAATTCTAATACTCTTAAAGCTCAAAAGGTTACTTAAAGCAGCCACATCAGGTTGCAGAATGAAAGTGTTGATTTCTCTTCCATCCTGCTACTTCAGCCATCTTCAGGAAAGTGTCATTTCTTCTCTGGGTTACTGCCAACTGCCTTCTAACTTCATACTCTTGTCAGTCCATTTCTTATAGAGCAACCAATGTTCTCAAAAAAATTTAAACTAGGAGGTCATGTCACTCCTCTGCTTAAACTTCTGTAATGTCTTCCTTTATACTTAAAAGGAAATCTGAGCTCCTCCCCATTACCCTCAAAGCCTCACATAACCCAGGCCCATCTACCTCTCCAAGATCATCTTTGCCCCACCTCCCCTTTTGCCAGCAGATGCAGCCGTGTAACTTTCTATTCATTCCCAGAAAAAAAAATTAAGGTCATTCTCACATGACAAGTTTTGCAGAAGCTCTTTACTCTGCCTAAATGTACCCTAACTGCCCTGCCCCCAACACTGTCTCCATGTTCATTTCATCAAGTTCCAGCCTATCATTTCCTCAAAAAATCTATTCCTAACCATTCTATGTAAAATTAGTCCCTCGCTTGTTTCCTTAAGATTTGTAATTCTTTTTTTTTTTTTTTTACCTTTGTCTTTGTCCTATTTCTATAATTAGAATGTAAGCTCTTGAGTTAGGGTGCCATGTCTGCCTTGTTCTTTTTTGTGTCCTCAGTCTTTGACAGGATATGACTTAGTAGTCATCAATGAATATTTATTTAATGGCTAAATGTACCAGTGAATCAGGAGAGAAGTAGGAGGTAAAATTCCACCTCCTCTAAAGAATATTTTCTAACTGTGCTATCCAAAGTTATCATGATGGTCTTTTCTTCATGGTCTTTTTTTTGCTTATTAAGGTAGGTACATGCGTGCTCAGCCATGTCTGACTCTTTGTGACTCTATGGACTATATATAGTCTGCCAGGCTCCTCTGTCCATGGGATTTCCCAGGCAAGAATATTGGAGTAGGTTGCCATTTCCTCCAGGGGATCTTCCTGACCCCAGAGGTTGAACCCACATCTCTTGTGTCTCCTGCATTGGCATGTGGATTGTTTACCACTAGCACCACCTGGGAATCCCCTTTATGCATTGTTGCCATTATAATAATATTACCTACCATTGAATGGTACATGTTCTGAATGTTAGACCTACTTAGAGATGTAAGACTTATTTTCTTTCCTGATGATTTAACTAAAGTGTAAATGATCAATGAGAAAAGAGAATGACCACAGAAGACTAGAATTTTTAGAGGATCTTCATGAAGGATATTTTTGGGATTTAAGATCAACACTGAAGGAGGAATTAAGAATTAGAACCTATGTAAAGGAAAGGAAGGGACACTCAAGAAAATGCAGATAGGAATTTTGGAGAAGGGCTGGAATGTGTGAACAAAATAATGTTATATGTGTGTGTGTGTGTGTGTGTGTGTGTGTGTGTGTATTTGATAGAAAATGTCTGAACAATTCTTACTGAGTATATGATCTGTCCAATTTATTTTAGCCATTAATTGTGTCCTACTTTGGCTAAGTATCTTCATTTGGTGTCTTGAACCATAATTTGAACTGTGTTATTTGTCTCTATCATAAATCTTTCTTTCTGAGGAACAGATTGTAAGCATAGTAAAAACAAAGGCCTTATCCCATTCATCTTTGCAGATCAAGAATTTCTAGGACTTACCTGGTGATCTGATGGTTAAGAATCCATGTTCTCAGTGCAGCGGGTCCAGGTTAGATCCCTGGTAGATCCCTAGACCCACAAGCCGCAACTTGGAGTTCTCATGCTACAACTAAAAATCCTGTATGCTGAACCAAAGACTGAAGATCCCAGGCGCCACAACTGAGGCTGCACAGCCAAGCAAATAAACATTAAAACACCCCACAGTGGGTCGGCGGTGGGGGTAATCATATTTAAAAACAAAAAGGAATTTCAGATCATCCAAATTGGGAACCACTCTGGTAATTCTTTTAGCTACTACGTCTTCTACCTGAGCATGGTGCCTCTCTATGGCATCACTCATGAAAGATTATCCAGCCTCTTGATAAAATTTTCATAGCAAGATTATTATGAAGCAGTTTGTTTTAATATCAAATATTTTTGTGGCAACAAATGCTTTAATATCTCTCCTCCACTTTCCACCACTAATCCCAGTTAAATTCTCTGAAATTATACAGAAAGAAAATAATCCACTTCTGCCAGATACTCCCTTGAATATTTGAAAAGCATAATTATTTTCTCTATGTTATATTTTAGGTTAAATATTCCTATTTTTATTGGCTATTCCTTATGAATATTGTGGAGAAGGAAATGGCAACCCACTCCAGTATTCTTGCCTGGAGAACTCCAAGGACAGAGGAACCTGGGGGGCTACAGCCTGTGGGGTTGCAAAGAGTCGGACACGATGGAGTGACTAACACTATTTATATTAACACTCATGTTTAAATACATCTATTTTGTTAAACAATTGAATAATTGTTGTAAATCCATGACAGCATGTACCTACCATACTTGTCTCATTCACACTGAGTTCATCTTACTTGTAACTATGGCTCATGCATAATAGGCAATCAAAAAATATTTGGTGAATGAATAAATGAAGAAGTAGGAGTACAAGCTTAGGTGGTGCATAAAGCAAGACAAAGACATAGTAGGCATCTAACTGAAAAGGAAGACATAAAACTATTCTCAGACATTATCATCTTTGTAGAAAATGTGCAGTATATCTAAAATGACACAATTTAGTAATCTTGGCAAGGTTTCAGGATACAATATCAAGAATACTAGTTGTATTTTTATATACTAGTAACAAGCAAAAGGAAAATATAATTAAGAATAGCATTTATAATAACATCCAAAAATATTAGAAACTTAAGGACAAATTTGGCAAAAGATATGTAAAACCTCTAAACCAAAAACTGTAAAACATTACTTAGTGAAATTGAAAAGAACTTACATGAAAAAAGTAACCACTTTTAGGGATTGGAAGGCCCAATATTGTTGAGATGTCAGTTTTCCTTAAATTGATCTATAGATTCAACACCGTCACAGTCAAAATCCTAGCAGATTTTTTTTTGAGAAACTCGATGAATTGATTCTACAAGTCCAATGAAAATGTAAAAGATGTTGATTAGCCCAAACAACCTAGAAAAATAGAAAAGTAAAATTGAGACATTAACAATACCTGAATTCAAAACTTAATAAAAAGCTAATAATTAAGACAGTGTAGAACTGACTTAAATATAGGCAAATAGATCAAAGAAACAGAATAAAAAGTCCAGTATAGGTCCATATATATATATGTATATGTACATATATATACATAACACTGAAGGAAAATTCAATAGAGTAGGGATAATCTTTTAACAAATTATTCTAGAACTAAAGGATGCATGCATACTCAGTTGCTTCAGTAGTGTCTGACTCTTTGCAACTCTATGGACTGTATACTGCCAGGCTCTTCTGTGATGGGATTCTCCAGACAAGAATATTAGAGTGGGTTGCCATGCCATCCTCCAGGGGATCTTCCCAGCTTAGGGACTGAACCAGCATCTCCTGCATCTCTTGCATTGCAGGTGGATTCTTTACCACTGAGCCACCAGGGAAGCCCCAAAGGATACTCATAAGCAAAACAAGTAAGCATAAATCCATACCTTAAGCTGGAAGCAAAAATGGTTCCAAATGGTTCATATACCTAAATGTAAAACCTAAAACTGTAAAACCTCTAGAATAACATGTGCAGGAAAATCTTTGTGACCTTGAGTTTGGCTGATTTCATTAATTAAACAAAAAATATGATCAATAAAACAAAACACTGATAGTTCTACTTCATCAAAGTGACCAATTCCTATTCTTTGAAAGACGTTGTTAAGAAAATGAAAGTCTTTAGAAGATACCGTTTTAAAAATGGTAGGAAATAACTGAAAATTATGTATCTGATTTAAAAAACTGTATTCAGAATACAAAACTTAATAATAAAATAAGTAACCAATACAAAGAGGACAAAAGAACCAACCCTTCTTCAAAGATACACTGGTAGAAAGTAGACATGCAAAAAAAGATGCTCACCATCACTAGTCACTAGGAAACACAAATGAAACTCTTATTGAGATCCTTCAACAAAACTATTAAAATAGTTAAAATAGTGATTATATTGAATATTGGTGAGTGTGTGTAGGAACCAGGGATTCTCATACACTCTCAAACTGAATGGAAAATCTTAGAAACTGCTTTGAAAAACTGTTTTGAAGTTTTTAAAAAAGTTAAACATGTACTCACAGAATCGCCCAAGGAAAGCATATGTTCATACAAAGACTTCACACTGCACATTAATATTCAGAGTGGCTTCATTTGTGATTGGATATAATCCAAATATCCACCAATCAGTGAATGAATAAGTAAATTTTGGTGTATCCATAAAATGGAATGCTATTCGGCAATGAATAAGAATATTAGTGTACAAAATGCTGTGAATGAACCTCTAAATAATTATGCCAAGTGAAAAGAATTGAGAAATGAGCTCATACTACAAATATTCATTTGTTTAAAATCCTAGAAGATGCAAATTAATCTATTTTGACAGAAAATAGGTGATTGGTTGTCTAGGGTTAGGGTGTCAGGGAGAGGTAGAATGGAAGTATAACAAAAGAGCATGAAGAAATGTTTGTAAGTGACGTGTATATTCATTTTATTAATTGTGGTGATAGTTTCATGGGTATATGTGTTTAAATTTTATCAACATTGACACATTAAATATATGCAGTCTATTTCAGGACAACTGTACCTCAAAGAAGCTGTTTTTAAAAATAAATCAGTTAGGTCTAGATTTAAGTTTTACCTTGTCCACTTATACGCTATGTGTCTTTGGACAAGTTATTTGGCCTCTCTGAGGCTTATTTTGATTCTATTAGAATCCTTTAAAGCTTCATAGAAGTGATGTGAATGTATATAATAAAGTGTCTTAAATGAGTGAAGGAGAGAGCTCCTACACCGATGAAATGGTGCATGCTCCAACCTCCCTATTTGTAGCCTTTAACTTGCAAAGAAACTGAAGAGTTCAGTGAGCTTCCACCATATTCATGTAAAACTGATGCACTGGGAGGTCAGTGAAAGATGCTGGATAGCTAGAAGGATGGAGAAGCCCCTAAGATAGAATTTCCCAAAGAGAGGAAGCTCAATGATGGTGCATAGAGGACTAGTTTGCCAGCTCTGGCAGTGGCTGATGCTCAGACACTCAGTTGTGTCTGACTCTTTGTGACCCCACGGACCGTAGCCTTCCAGGTTCCTCTGTCCATGGGATCTTCCAGGCAAGAATAGTGGAGTGGGTTGCCATTTCCTTCTCCCAATAGCAGTCGCTGAGCTCATGCTAAATTCAGCCATCCTGAAGACAGATGTATCCTCTGAGGATAGGACTGCTTCAGTATATTCTATAAACTTTAGTGTCCAAGCAGCTTTATGGTGGCATATTCTGAACTGAATACAACTGAGGGATGGATCTGCCTGTATATTCAGAGGTGCTTCCCTGCAGCCACTAGGTCATCAGTGTTGTGCACTGCTCTTATATTTCATTGGCAGCAGGTGTGGTAAGTTTCCATCCCTACTGGTAGCAAAGAATAGCCAATACTGTTTTATAGATAATGTCAGCATCCTTGGAGATTCCCCAGCTAACTAAAGTGTGAATTTTCTTCTGGCCAGCGGGAGATATTTTGCAACAAGAAAGAGCCGGATATTCGTTGTAACAAAACGACATCAGTTGTCATTGCTGATAACAGCTGAGAAACTGAAGTTACAAATAAGAAAAAGAAAAATTACAGTTAAGGTATTTTTCCATAGCATGTCAGTAGAATAATACCACATCTTCAAACATAATAGAAACATTTCTTTCCTCATCCAGCTCAACTCTTTGGCAGCACTCAATACAGTTACCATCACAGCCTTCTTGAAACATTTCTTTTCTGACTCTTATGACACCACCGGTCCAAATTTTTCTCTTACCTATCCAATTACTTTTTTCTCCTTCGTCTCCATATATGTTTTTCCAACTACAGTTCTCCAACCCAAGCTTGACTTCTGATCTCCACATTTTGGTATCCAGTTGTCTATCTAATAGCTCCACGTGGGTATCTCATTCATCATGAGAAACACTGGGCTGGAGGAAGTGTTCACTTCATTCATGTTCAGACCTTTGCAACCCTAAAGACTGTAGCCCACCAGGCTCCTCTGTCCACAGGATTCTCCAGTCAAGAATACTGGAGTGGGTTGCCATGCCCTCCATTAGAGGATCTTCCTGACCCAGGGATTGAACCCTCGTCTCCTGCATTATAGGCGGATTCTTTACCCACTGAGCCATCTGGGAAGCCCCATGAGTGTCTCATGATATCTCATATTTAATTCATTCTCTTTCTTCCTAACCTTGTCTTCCTTCAGTCTTCAGTTCAGTTTAGTTCAGTTCAGTTGCTCAGTTGTGTCCCATTCTTTGTGATCCCATGGACTGCAGCACACCAGGCCTCCCTGTCTATCACCAACTCCCAGAGTTTACTCAAACTCATGTACATCGAGTTGGTGATATCATCCAATCATCTCATCCTTTGTCGTCCCCTTCTCCTCCCACCTTCAATCTTTCCCAGCATCAGGGTCTTTTCCAATGAGTCAGATCTTCACATCAGGTGGCCAGAGTATTGGAGTTTCAGCTTCCGCATCAGTCCTTCCAGTGAATATTCAGGACTGATTTCAGGATGGAATAGATGGATCTCCTTGCAGGCCAAGGGACTCTCAAGAGTCTTCTCCAACACCACAGTTCAAAAGGATTAATTTTTCGGTGCTCAGCTTTCTTTATAGTCCAACTCTCACATCCATACTTGACTACTGAAAAAACCATAGCCTTGACTTTACGGACCTTTGTTGGCAAAGTCATGTCTCTGCTTTTTAATATGCTGTCTAGGTTGGTCATAACTTTTCTTCCAAGGAGTGAGCGTCATTTAATTTCATGGCTGCAATCACCATCTGCAGTGATTTTGGAACTTCCCCAAATAAAGTCTTTCACTGTTTCCATTGTTTCCCCATCTATTTGTCATGAAGTGATGGGACCGGATGCCATGATCTTAGTTTTCTGAATGTTAAGCTTTAAGCCAATTTTTTCACTTTCCTCTATCATTATCATCAAGAGGCTCTTTAATTCTTGCTTGTTTTCTGCCATAAGGGTGGTGTCATCTGCGTATCTGAAGTTATTGATATTTCTCCCGGCAATCTTGATTCCAGCTTGTGCTTCCTCCAGCCCAGTGTTTCTCATGATGTACTCTGCTTATAAGTTAAATAAGATGGGTGACAATATACAGCTTTGACATACTCCTTTCCTGATTGGGAACCAGTCTGTTGTCAACCCACAGTTATCCACCAAGTGGTAGGGAGCCCAGAAACCTGGGAATAATCTCAACTAGTCCATGGTCTAGGAATTCTATGCAGTAAGGAAATTAATTCATCGTGCTTAAATTGTACTCTGTGAATTCATAAGCTTTTACATCTCAAAGGTATTTTCCATGAACTTAGAAATTATCAATTTAAGAATCAGTTATAGGAAATTTTCAGAGAATCGTTTCAAGTGTTCTGGTAAACAGTATGTCATCTCTCACTTCTCTTTCCTCATTCCCTGTTCTTGCCCACTGAAACATGTAGAGTTTTTATTGGTTTAGACCATTTGTTATAAATACTGAATGTGTCATGCCATTTTTATTGGATTTGAACCATTCGTGACCACCTGGGACATTTTCTTCTCTCCTCTCCTTCACTAGTGGCCTTGATAAACCTGCCTGTCCAGGGCTGTACTTTCACTCCCAGAGGTAGGATTACCTTCAGTTGTGGCCCCTGGAGAGCAAACCCGAATAAATGGTATTAAACTGAAACAAAGGAGATTTAGGTTAAAGAGAGACATGTGGAGAAAAGGTCACTTAGACACAGGACAAGTTTCCTTTGTGAATTTAAGAGTCTCATTGTCATAAGTTTTTTTTTTTTTTTTTTTAGCATAGTCAGACTGAAGTTCAATAAGAGCCCCCACTTCATAGGGACAATTCAGTCATTTTTCCACCTTAAAGAAAAAGTGAGAAGAATCCATATTACTTGCATATGAGATTAAATATCCTATGAAAAGGAGGCATTTCATGTTATATCCTATATGAAAATTCTCCTTCTGTTCTTAAGCATCTACTTGTGACTCTGAGGAGCAAAGTCGAAAAACCACATTTATCACTAATGATAAAATTCCGTATCTGTTTTGAATTCTGGACTACACTTTTGTTTTGAAGGATTTGTTTGAAGCTATTAGTCTATGACTGTTTTATAAGGCCTAGTGGAGTCATCTATACACACTTAGCACTTAGTTTCTGTTCATAATGCTGTTAAATGGAGTTAGTTCTCTAATAAGTGTAACAATGAAATCACATCTCTTTTCCCTGCAGGCTAAGGCATGATGCATTCTGCTAGCAGAATGGTGGTATCTTATCAGTCAAGGGATTTGAAATTGGAGAGAGAATTCTAGCTGTGGTAGGATAGAGCTCTGTATTAGAGGCAGGCTACAAATAGGTGAGATGGGAACTTGCCTTATCATTAGTACCTTTGTCTTTCCACCTTTATTGGTCAGAGGCCCTGTGCAAATCACATCAATTGACTGATTTCTTAATCGTTTTTCTCTTAACCCATCAATTCTTAATTTGGCATTCCCTCTATTGACACATTAAGGGCTAATCATGTTAGTTTTAGAATAATGAATATATCACTCTGACATAAACAAATTAACATGTTTAATAAACTTCACACAGTAATGCAATTCCCAGCTCTCCTTGGCCCCACCTGTAGATCTGTAATGTAGTTCATTGGAGGTGATGGGGAGGGAGCAGAGTCCTTCTTCATAATTTTTATAGATGTTGAATGGTGTTGAAATAAAGGTTACATGCTGGTTGCCTATGGGCAGGATTGAATCTGTAGCTATATTGTTTGGTCCACATAATGCTATCAAGATATTTGATGGAGAACTTTGGTTCTCCTGGTAATGGCTCAGGAGATTGAATTCTCTATTGAAACATTTTAATAATCTCTGTCTGATGATAGTGGCTGGATTGCCAAAATAGATTTTTGCAAGGAGCAGAACTACTAAAAGGAATTACAGATTTTGAGCTAGTTACATAATAGCTTTGAGTCCTTTGTCACCATCTATTGTTTGCTCCTTTTTGATTGCATGATGTACTTCTATCAATGTCTTTTTTGATTGGTCTCTTATACTTGAAATCTCAGTTATAGCCCTTCATTTTAGCTATGATTTATCCACCTTCCCTTTTTGAGAGGATAAAGGCATCTTTTGAAAACTTAATTTTCTCTTCTCTACTGTGTCATTGCTCTATTTCTTTAAGATTTGTTTCATCCTCTTTTAGTTGACTTTTTCCATTCTATGATCATGCTTTGAATTTTTATGTCTCTTTTTTTTGATGATTATTTATCTCATCACATATCATTTAGTCAGTCTATTAATTTAAAAGAAAAAATTTATTGAACATCTGCACAAAGGTGTAAGTTTCATCAGTTGCCAGGTTCTACATCTTTGTTAACTAAGACAAAATCAAGATCTTATAGACAAATTGTTTTTAAACCATTAATGCTACTATAATAAGAAGATATTTATAAAGAAGAATCTTCCAGAAACTATAAGAATACAGAGATAGGGGACTAACTCTGCTTATAGTGTATGGAATGTAAGGAGCTATGTCTGGGAGACAGGAGACTCAAGGAGAGCATCTACACCTCTGAAGTGGGCTTACTAATGAAGCTCATACTTCAGGGCCTTGCAGTTGCATGGATCTCTTCCACTGTGTTCTATGGTCTTGTGTTCTGTGCAGTATTAAGATCATTTTTCTTTTTTTCTTACTCCAACATCCCCTCCAACACACTCCCTTTTGGTTCAGGTGGGCTTGGAGAGGCCACATCCTTTTTAGAATGTAATTAGGAGAAAGTAGACTCGGAAATAGTTTGGGTTAGTGGGATACGTTTCTGTGGTTTGCAGTCATACTCCTATGTAGATAAGTTATTGCTAGCCATCACAGTGTATATACGAGTTCTAGGATATTCCTCTGATATACAGTGTCAACTCACTCAGGGTTGGGACACAACGGTGCAGGGCCAGAGTTTGTATCTTGATATGAATATTTCCTATGGAACTGACACTATAGGAATGTGGATGGAGGTAAAGAAACAAGATTTAAAATGTGCAGAACAAAAAAGTAAATCTGTGGAAAATTCTTCCAGTCATTCAGTGTATAAAATTAGGAATCTAAGAGGATTTGATCTCATTGATGAGTGGTCAAAATGAAAAAAAAGTGTATTCTCTCCTCCCTGGAATACACTCAATAATGCCTTAAAGTCTTAGAATATATATATATTATATATATATATGAATAATATTAGAGAGATGTTTCTCTCAGATTGTCACATTCCTAAAAAATGACATGATCTTGTAATGTTATGAAGCTTAATGAAGTTTCCTAAATATCAAAATATTTGTCATCCATATTAGAGGAAAGATCAGCTTATCTTTGTGTTTTCTCTAGTGAAAACAAGATTACAAAATTGTTTTCATATAAAGAAACAAAGAATATGTGAGCAAAACCATATTACAGAGCTGTGTCAAAAGGTTGATTAATAAAAGCATTATTCTATTTTCTCCAGTATGGTAAATATTTAATATAGTTTTTAAAATGTGTAGCATGTTATCATTTACTTTCTCATTCTAAATACCTATTATGCCTAGATCTATATTTATAAATTTGTATTATTTTTCTTGATGAGGGCCCCTAAAATTGTATAAACTTCTAGCAGCACAAACCAGACTAAATGAATTAAACTTCTCCAGGCAAACCTTGAATTCTCCAAGTTGAAGAAATAATTTGTATAAGATTGATGTCACATATGATGCAAGATCCCACTAAAATTAGGCAAACTCATATTAGACTAAACTAAAGGGTTCAATAAAGAGATATTATCAAAGTGTAAACAGGATGTAGAGGAACCATAAGGCATAGTGCATCATATCTATTATCTGTTTTTTATTAGCCCTGAACCTAAAGGTGTGACAGAAAACAGCAGTCCTAGAACTCAGAGCCGAGAACTTTGGCAAGAATGCCGTGTGGATAAGGAGTTGAGTACTTTGGAAGGCAAAGAGACAAGGTAACAACACTGGGATGGAGGTGGTGACTTACGTCCACAGACCTTCTCTCCTTTCACTCCCTCAAATCTCCTGACGCAGTCTTGATTGTCCTAACCCTACTATAGCACAAGAGAGCTTGCAAGGCCATTCAAATATATGAGAAAGCAAGAGGCAGAAAATAAGGTAGAGATGTGTATAACGTGCGTTTGAGGAGGCAAACAAAAATATCTGGCTATATATAGGACACATATATATACATTCTTAATGTATAAGTGAAAGTCTCTCAGTTGTATCCGACTCTTTGCAACCCCATGGACTATACAGTCCATGGAATTCTCCAGGCTAGAATACTGGAGTGGGGAGCCTTTCCCTTCTCCAGGGGATCTTCCCAACCCAGGGATCAAACCCAGGTCTCTCGCATTGCAGCCACAAGGGAAGCCCCTTAGTGTGTGTGTGTGTGTGTGTGTGTGTGTGTGTGTGTGTGTGTGTGTGTGCGTGCGTGCGTGTGTATGTGTATGTATATATATATATGTATGTATATATATGGGTGTTCCCTTGTAGCTCAGTCGGTAAAGAATCTGCCTGCAGGGCAGGAGACCAGGATTCAATCCCTGGGTTGGGAATATCCCCTGGAGAAGGAAATGGCAACCCACTCCAATATCCTTGCTTGGAAAATCTCATGGACAGAGGAGCCTGGTGGGCTGCAGTCCACGGGGTCACAAAGAGTCAGGCACGACTGAACAACTAACACACACCTTATATATATATATACATATATATATAAAATGTGTGTGTATATATATATATGTGTGTGTGTGTATTACATGTAAATATATGTACATTCATATATATATATATATGGTGTGCTTGCAGTATGTATAATTGCATTCAAAAATGAAATCACACCTTGATTATTGCCTTATAATCTGTTTAACTCACTTAATAACTGACAAATGATAAACTCCTCTTTATTTGTGTCATGAGCCTTTTTTTTCTTTTAAGCACATCTTCATAGGGCTGTGTAGTCCTAAGTTCTGTGATAGATATATCAGAATTCATTTAGGTTACTTCAAATTTTTCACCATTATATAAAGATTTGTAGTAAGCATTCCTGTAGATCATTTTTTAAATCAACAATATACATTTCCTTAAAACAAGTTCAAATAAAATGTCATTGCTTTTGTAATCTAAGGGGATTCCCAATCAAGTTCTTACCACCAAAATACTCTCCAGAGGGACTTCCCTGGTGGTCCAGTGGTTAAGACTCTGTACTTCCAATTCAAGGGGTGTAGGTTTGATCCTTAGTCTTCAGACTAAGATCCCACATACTTCATGGCACAATCAAAACAAAAAAATGCTCTCAGGAAAAATCATGCCTCTTTCTCTTTGCCATTATCCACATATTAATGCTTATTTTCCTCACATTCTCTCCAAATTACAGGCCCAAATATTTTAAAGACAGAGCTGCGAGCAGATGCCCCTGCCATCTCTCACCCCTTACTGTTAGTAATCTGAAATTCTCTTGGCAGTGAACAATGACTTCCCAATTTTGCATTCCAATGGTTATTTATCATTCTTATCATTGACCTTACAGTATTTGATGTTATTGACTTCAGACCTCTATTTTGGGGGAAAAAAACTCTCTTCTTTTTGGGTCCCTTACAATACTCAATACTGATTTGAATCATCTTTTTCTGCCCTTTCTCTGCGTTCCTCTTTGGTTCCTACCTTCCTGCTTTCTGTTAGGCGTGGCCATCTACTCTGGCTCAAGGCTCAGTGGGCTGTGTCCTGGCACGGAGTTCAACAAGCCCCCATGCCTCTCACATTGGTCTCCCCTTTACCTTCTCCAACACTCCTACTCTCATTTGAGCCCTTATTCTTTTTACTGGTCCCCCTGCTTCTAGTTCCAGATGTACCTTCCTAAAACATTGCTTTGCTTATGGCAGTCTCCTGAGCAACTGGGCTTGAGCATCCTACTTTCCTATTAACAAGCAAATGAAATACAAGCCAGCATTGGCATCTGCCTTCCCCAACTGCTGATCATACTACCTATGTTCTAACCTCACTGCATAGTTCTCTTTTCTTCTTCTTCCATCTATAATTCATTTTCTCATCTATGCCCTTCAAAAAATTCTCCCCTTTCGTTATGACTTGACTCAAAGGCACCTCCTTTAAGAATCTTTCTCTTGTCACCTCCATTAAAAATGACCCCATATATATGTGTTAATATACTGTATTGTTGTTTTTGCTTCTGGCTGACTTCACTCTGGATAATGGGCTCCAGTTTCGTCCATCTGAGTAGAACTGCTTCAAATGAATTTTTTTTAATGCTGAGTAATATTCCATTGTGTATATGTACCACAGCTTTCTTATCCATTCGTCAGCTGATGGGCATCTAGGTTGCTTCCATGTCCTGGCTATTGTAAACAATGCTGCGATGAACATTGGGGTACATGTGGCTCTTTCAATTCTGGTTTCCTCGGTGTATATGCCCAACACATATATATGGAATTTAGAAGGACGGTAATGAGAACCCAGCATGCGAGACAGCAAAAGGAACGCAGATGTATAGAATAGACTCGTGGACTCTGTGGATGAGGGTAAGGGTGGGATGATATGGGAAAATGGCATTGAAACATGTTAATTATCATATGTCTAATCAATCGCCAGCCCAGGATTGATGCTCGGGGCTGGTGCATCGAGATTTCCCGGGGGGAGGGAGGAGGGAGGGGGGTTCTGGAGGGGGAGCATATGTAAACCCATGGTGATATCATGGCATTGTATGGCAAAAACAATAAAAGGGGGAAAAAAATGACCCCAGTCTTCCAGGGTCTGTGTTTCAGACTTCTTTCTATTGACATTGTAGCCAGCTTGGGAGCCTTAAAACCTCTATGAGATTATAAACTGATTGAAAGTAGAATCAGGTACTGTTTATCTTCCCCTGAGCACCCAACCTAGGGTTTTATTGTTGGTAAGTAATTAATAAATATTAAGTGAAGGAGCCAACCTAAGAGCAATTGTACAGAGCCTTTGGGTTTAAGAATAGTTAGGGAAAGCTCAGAAATAGTCTGCTGTGCCAAAAATCCCTTCAGATTGAGTCTTATGAAACATCTGACTTAAGTAAGTTAAGGTTAGGACAGAAATGTAAACTTCATGTCTTTGGTTAAGCAGTGAATATGTCTAAAATGGCTCTATTGGCTGTCCCAGAATTCTGAAAACTCTAACAGGATTTGTGTTTCATTGTGAAAGATCCAACAGTTTCCTCACATTCAGACCACTGAACAGTTCAAAGTGGAACACATTCTTTGAAGGTGCATGGCCGCGTTTGCCACTTGCAAACGCCAGGCAGACAGTTAACTTCTCTGTCTGCTTCCCTGCATTCTGGCCTTGCCCAGAGGGGACAGACTTTATTGTCCCATTCCCCCAGTAGTGTTTAAGAGGGGCGAGTTAAAATCATGGAAGCGGATATTAACCCTGGGATCAGAACATGGGAAGCAAGGGAAACCTCTTTCCCATCCTGAACAACGTAAAGCCATTTTGCCACTTTCAACAAAGGAAGAAAGCTGCAGCAGTGTGGTGCGGGAAGCCCTCATATGCTTTCTGTTCAACTTCACTCTGTACTTGGCTTTCCCTTTCAGGGTGGCTTCAGGCTAGTCATTTCACTTATTTGTGCGTGGCCACGGCATGGGGTTAGGAGCGCCTCCCCACTCCTAACCCTACCTCCTAGGCTGGAGGAGCACCAGTCGCTGATGCTCTGAGGTCTTCCTGGCCTGGCCCTGACTCCCACACAGTGAGATATCCTGTGTAATTTGTCCAGCACCTTTCCCAAGCATGCAAACATCGTACAACCCAGCGGTGGACAATGAGGCGGCAGGAGGCAGCACCAACGGGCAAAACCTAACATGTTCAGGAAAAACAAAATTAAGCAGCAAAGTTCTTTAGAGCAAGAGAAGCTTTTAAAGGGAGTCCTTCCAGGTAATGTAAGCAGCTGCTTTCTCACCACCCTCACGAGGGCACACCACAGGGCCAAACAGGCAACCCCTCCAGCCCCGGAGAAAGAACTGAGCTGCCACAGGGACCAAATCCATTTATTTTCATGTTGCAATAAAAATACTGGATAGTTTGTAAATCACACACGCTCTGATCACATTCCTTTTAAGAATACACAGCAGAGTTTCTTACTCTGGGCGCAGCCAATTTGTTCACATAGGGGAGGCGTTTGATCAGCCTCCCTGCACAGGGCTTCTTAGATGAATGTGGCTGCTCGGTTTCTTACTAAATTAGGAGCTGCAGAAGAAGTGCGACCAGAGATGGAGTGCTGCGAGGGTGCAGGAACCTTCATGTGGAAAATTTAGCTTCTGCCCTGCGGGGACTGCACAGGTGGGAAACAGCATTCATGTCTGGTCAGTCTTAATTTCGAACACAGCTTACAGTCTGCAGTTCAGCCACATGTTGACCCCCAATTAAACCATGCCATGTAAGGCCCCAATGGCATGAATACAGAGAAATCCCATTCTCCACAGTGCTGTCAGGAGCAGAACAGAATGGTAATTTTGCATTTGGTCTTGTTTGTCAGCCTGCATTTTAATGCATTTTCTAATATGACCACCTGATCCAGAATCGAACACGCATTGTTCTCCCTGATAAGCCTAGGGGAAAAAAATTCCTCTAAGGCTTCTTCGCAAAGGGACTTATCTCTTTAAGTTTGTTGAGTTTCTGAGTGGGTGGAATAGGTTATGCTTTGCATTTCAAGAAATAGAACGAAATGCCACCAACAACACAGAATTTAAATAGTGCATAGCTGGAGCTCAGAGTGTGCTCTTCAAAGAAAATTTGATTTGACCCACACCTGAGATATGTGCTGTTATGACTGTTAATTAGATCCTCAAATCATTTTAAAATGGCCATGACCATGAGTGTTTTAGTTATCAAATGACTGGGGCTAGGTAGTGTTGAAAACCCTACCTGTACTGCAAGAATCCGCTTGCAGTACAGGAGACCTGGGTTCGATCCCTGGGTCAGGAAGATCCCCTGGAGAAGGGAATGGCAACCCACCCCAGTACTTTTGCCTGGAGAATTCCATGGACAGAGGAACCTGGCAGACTGTAGTCCATGGGGTCACTAAGAGTTGGACACGATGGAGTAACTAAAACTTTTACTTTTCAGGTAGTGTTAGCTTTATACATCAGAACAAAATGTTAGAGCATAATGCCTGTGAAGACCTTGTAACTATATAGGGGAATGATTAAGAAAACAGGCTCTGTAGAAAGACATGCTCAGTTCAAATCCTGGCTCTGTCCCTTGGCAGAGTAACAAATTCCACCTATTTGAAATGGGGTGATGATAACCTCATAGGATTGGCATGAGAATTAACTGAGATAAATTGGCTTAAAGACTATGCACTGTGCCTTACATAAAATGTGCACACACATAAATGTTTATTTTTATCGTGATTAAGGGTCAGATTAATGCATTTTGAATGCTTGATAAATACCAGCAACGTCACCAGTCTCTATCTTTGAAAACTATGTCTAGGAGAGCAGCATAATACCTTGTGGTCTTATCATGAAAGAAGATTTTATTATTGGAGCTTCCTCGGGCCTCCTGGTTCATTTAAGGTCTGTCTCCCTTACTGCTCCTCCTCCTGCATGCACCCTCCCTCAGCCAGGGTTACTGCCTCTTTTGTAGGACTCGTGTCCCAGTTATTCAGCCCCTGATACTTTTAACCTTTTGTTATTGTATATATATTTATCCTGCATCCCTCTTTTTGAAATAGACTATAAGCTCTTTGAGGGCAGGTAGCATATGTCTATATACATACCACTTTAAGGTTTGTTAGGTGCATTTTCTCCTGGAAAACAAGTGGATAGGAGCTAGCTCTCAGAAAATTAAGTCTGTTGCTGGCAGTATCTTCCCCGACTTGGAAGGAAATTAGAAAACCTTGCATGATTCCCACACACACAGCCTGCATCAGCACTGGTAAGGCCTTAGCCACTCTAAAGAAACTGTCAAGACAAAAAGACTATAAAGATGAGAGGAACAGAGAATTAGAAAGACATTTCAGCTCTTCACGCTTGCACTTTAAGCCTCTCCACACAGTGTCTTATTCTCTACCCATGGAAAGAGAGTTAGGCTCATTACATTAATTTATAAATTCAAGGCTGAGAAGCTGTGAGCTGACACCTAAAATCCTGTCATTTATCTATCTTTCTATCTATCTTACCTATCATCAGTGCCTTCCCTTGGAGTGTGTGCAGGGACACAGCAAATCTGAGGGTACTTCCTCTTTTGTACTGTTCTGATTATCTTCATGAGAAAGCCAGTTGGCCATAAACGTAGCTCGGGCTCCGATGAATACAGCTCGGGTTGCTGCTCTCAGCGGTCCGCACATAGCCTTCTGCATGTGCAGACGATCCACCCATCTCTCTCATTATTGTGCTGCTTGCACAATCATTGAGAAACAACTGCAGCCTCGTGGCTGACAGACCAAACGCCAGGGTGAGGAGTGCATTTCCAGTATGTCTGCCACTGTCTTCGTTAACGATTTTTCAAACGAATACGGTCTCCATCCTTCCGTCCTTTAGAACCTGTGTGTTGAGCTTCAATGATTTCAAAGCTAATGGTAAAATATGCACTCTGCGGCATCGCTCTGTCAAGAAGATTTGAATTATTATTTGTCCTCTTCCTCTGGACAGACTGTAGGGTTAAATGGTTGGGGTTTTTGAAACAAAAGATTTATACTCCATTTTCTTTCGTACTATCCATCCACGCCTCCTGTAATAGGAGCCGGTTGGAAGCTCTGCGTCTGGGTTGTCGTTTTTCTTGCACGGTATATATTAGAGTCCAAACGACCTCTACACCATCAAGGTCCCACAAACCTTAAATTGAAGCTACCTGCTCCACCAAAGTACCAAAAACAATAACTTTTTTATGTTGGAACAGACCTTACATTTAATGAGTACAGTGCACATGTAATGATACAGTGAATCAGTGTGAAGCCTCAAATAATGATTTCTGTTGGCACTATAAAAGGAATGTAATTTTTCTTGTTGAAATACCATTTTTCAGTTACTGCATGAGTGATGTGGTAATTATCCCCTACACCTGGGATTTAAATCCAATCCTACCAGCCCATTTTCTGTTTGCAAGCTGTCAGGCTGATGCATAGGCTTTGTTCTTATCTGGCAGTAGGCAAGGAATCGGTAATTCAGAAACAACAAAGCCACTGATGGGTCATCATGTAATCTGCACTGAAAATTGCAATCTGTAATGAGATTGGAGACGCAGATGAGGTGACTAAAATTGATTACCTACCATATCTGAAAATTTCAATTTTATTGCACAAATATGATCAAACTAGTCCATAAGTTTGGGGATTAGTTGAGAAAGAATAAAGATTACTTTTAAATTAGGTGAATGCAGATAAGTTATTTAAATGTAAATTATTTGCTTTATAGCAATATGGTTGGTCTGCAGGGTGATTCAAACGGCCACATATTTTAAGTTCCCTGATGGCATCATTTCTGTCTGGGAGTTCCAATTAGAGATGACATATACACTTTCCACTCTTAAAGGGAGTACAACAAAGCAGGCTGTGAATGAAACTCACACCAATCCCCAGGCCAAAAAAATTCACCTTTCGTAAGCTTATTATGGAAAGAAATAATCATCTTGATGTCTTGGGAGCTTCAAGGATCAAGCAGCAGACTGTGCTTGGAGTACTGTAAACATTCCCTGCCTCCCCCCAACATACAATATCTTCCAAGGAGTCAGGCCTTGTGAGTTTAGCTTTGGAGCTAAGATGACACAGGTTCACAGTCCTTTCTCATAGGAAGCACAAACTTCATGTAACCTTGGAACTCTAGAGATACTGGTGATATTCTGGTCCAACCTCTAAGCTACTATGAACATCTCTCTGCTCCTTGTCAGTAGCAGATAAACCCTACATACTGGAAATTTGGCAGAACTTAGTAATCTTGAAACAAAAGGTATACCTGATAAGGAATCATTATCATGACATGATTTCAGAAAAGAATGACAATGATAATATGTTCATATAATGCCACCAAAATATTTTAGCTCTTAGTCTAGCTTCCCAGAAAGTATCTATTAGAGGAACAGTGAAAAGCATTAAGAGATCAACTTCTGGTTGAGGGAATATATCCACTAAGAAAAATATCAAAGCTCAACATGCCTTGTCTTTTTGGGTCACCAAGGCAAAAAATGTTTTCATCCTGTGGGCTATGGTTGCTGTTGCAAATGCTAGAGATTCTCCTGTTTTTGAAAGTTTTTTAAAAAAAATAGATTATGGAAAAAGAAGAGTTCCCCTCTGGCCATTGTAGTCATAACCTTTACTCTCATAAGTTAGTTGAGGAGCTAAAAGGACACAGTAGTGAAGAGTTGGATCACATGCTCTGAATTACTTTCCAGCATAAATTTCATATTCAGAAATGCCTTCAGAATTTCACCAGTTTCCTTTTTTTAGGAAAGGTACCGTCTTTTTAGGCCTTTTTATATAAACCAGTTCTATTCAGAAGGGAGATCTTTAGGAATTTCCCAATCTTTAGCAGTTAATTATTGTCTTTATTATCAGTAGTAGTAGTAGGAATAGTGGTTACAATAGCAGCAGCAGTGAGTTTTATTTTACTTTGTTTTCACCTTGGTCTTCTTACACTATGATTTTCCTGTGCAGTTCCTCTGAGATCCATAGAGAGGGTTCAGTGACAGCTCATACAGGATGTAGTCATTGATGCTGATCTGCAAAGTTCCAGAATAACTGAGGTTCTAGCAGTACAAATTAACATTTGTTAGGCTTTATATTCCATTGTTATTTATCTTACCCATTTTCTATTTTTTTCTTTCAAAGTAGAAAGGAAAGAAAGGAAGAAGTTCTTGTTCTTTTACAAGGTTTACAACATTCCAAGAATTATCTACATTCTTTGGAACAGCTTTCTTTATTATTGCTCTTTCTGTTTCAAAAGTTAAACCATTTCCTTCTGCAGCAAACTCATTTTCTCCTTTACATTCATTTTTTTCCTCTTCTGAAAATGCCATTATTCCTTTACATAAAAAAGATTTTTCCTCTTCTCATTTCTGGCCTCCAAATCTCACATTCAAAGCATGTAAGAAGAAATGGTATCTGTTGTCCCTGCTCCCACACCACCCATCTTTACTTCCTCCCACACAAATTTGACTCCTGGCCTCTCTTTTTTATTGAAACTGCTTACTTCATGAACCCTGGTCCATGCCACTACAGTTTCCAACCCGGAGGGCTGCAGAGTCCTAAAGGAACTCACACTTCCCATCATGCATCTCTAAAATTCAGTCTCCATAAAGTTGTCAGGGTTATCCTTTTAAAACATAAACTTGATGATGTTACTCATGCTTAAACCCTCCACTGGCTTCACTTCACACTGAAAATAAAATCCCAATACCATACTCTGGTCTGCAATTTTATGGTCTCTGTCAGTCTCATCTCATACAGGTCTCAGGCTCATTCACTGCATATAGCCACCCTCTGCATCTTTGAACTTAACCAAGTTGTTCCTGCAACAGGCTCTTTGCCATAGCATGTCAGCTTTTTATGGCTGGCTCCTCCCAGTAGGTCGGATCACAGCCATATTACCCCTTCTTCAGAGAGGCCAAACTAATCAAAAATAAAAATATTTTTTGAGTCACTTTCTTTGGAGCATTCTCTTCAAATTCCTTGATAGCATATGTCATTTCTGATATTTCTTTTGCTTATTATTAGTTATGTCATTTTATTATGATTTTTTTCTTTTCCAACTTAATGTAAGTTGTATGCAAGCAGGGATCTTGCTTGTCTCACTCACCTTTGAAACCCAAACTTTAAAAATCTCATGGCACACGGTGTACATTCAATAAAGATTTTAGAAAAAATATCAACACATCTCCTATTAATTTTGTCCAATTGCTTTTTATTCATTTTTTTCAGTAATCAATTTTCCATGTCTTAATGCAGAACTAATACTGTTGACATATCCCTTCTTGAAACTCTCTTGGCCTTTAAATTCTGTTATATATATTCTGTGTTTTCTTCCTACATCTTCAGTTCCTTTTCCAGTCCTATAATTAAATGATTGAGTTTCCCCAGTTTACATAATTGTCCTTCATCTCTTTCTCATTGTCTTCCTTGGGTATGTCAAATACTCCCATGGCTCTGATGGATGTGACAAAGAAAAACTGCAAAACTGTACTGGATAAGTTAAAAAGAAAAGGAAGATTTTATTCAAAACCTTTGCAATAGATGAGAGATATTGAACTCAACTCTTCTGAGACAAAAGGCAAGAGAGCCTAAAGCAGTGGGGTGAGCTTGTGGAAAACTCATAGAAAACAGTAGTAGGGGGAGGTTGATCAATGTGTGTAGACCGTCTGTGTTTGCTAATCGGTGCTTATTGAAGTTAGGCTCATACGCTCCCATAGAGACTGAGGGATAAAAACATTATCTTTCTTGAAGATTACATTTCAAAGAGATGGCTCCCAGGTCCTTGAACAAGACTTTCCTGGGTTATGAAACTAGCAAGAGGCTGGGAGAAAATTTACATCTTGATAGACCAGATCAAGAATTTACACTTGCACATTTTCTAAAATAAATGCTCTAAGAAAAATGAAGTTAGAGTATTTAGACTAAAAGAAATCTGTCTAAAGTATAGTCAGGTTGAGGGGAACATTAAGGTCATCTTGGACAAATTCATTTATCAGATTTCCTTTCATATTTGTATGTTCAGACCTGATGCCCTGACAAGCTTATATCCTGCATTTTCAGTTGCCTGTTGAATACCTCCAACTGAGTATCCATCTACACATCCAATGCTTTATGTTTAAACCGAATCTTACCTTTCTTTTCTTTTTAAAAATTGATATATAATTGACATATGCTATCATATACCAGTTTTATGTATACAAAGTAATATTTTAATATACATATATATTGCAAAATGATTATCAAAATAGTTAACATCTATCACCACACATAGTTAAAATTTTTTTCCTGGGGTGAAAACTTCTAAGATTTACTCTCTTAACAGCTTTCAAGCATGCAGTGCACTATCACCAACTATAGTCACTGTGCTACATATTATATATCCACAACTTATTTACCTTATAACTGAAAGTTTGTGCCTTCTGACCACCTTCATCCATTTTGCCGATTCCCTCATTCCCTTCCCCCATGCCTCTGAACCACTAATCTGTTTTCTGTATCTAGGAATTCATTTTTTGTTTTTTTGTTCTCCAGTTTTATTGAGAAATAATCAAGGCAGGTCACAGTAGAAATTTAAGGCATATAGCTAGATGATCTAATTTACATATATTCTGAGATGATTATGAGCTAACGTCCATCTTTTCAATATAGAAACAGTTTTAAATAAAAGAAAAAGGAGAAATTTTCTTGCGATGAGAACTCTTAGGAGATACTCTCCTAACATCTTTCATATACGTCCTCCTGAAACATTAGCCATAATCGCCACGTGTCCATTACATCCCTAGTACTTAAGTATCTTATAACTGCAAGTAACTTTCAACCACCTTCCTCCACCCTCTGCCTCTGTTAACCACAAGTCTGATCTCTTCCTATGAGTTAGTTTTTTTTTTATTCTTTTCTTTTTTAAGATTGCACACATAAGTGAGATCATACAGTATTTATCTTTGTCTGACCTATCACCTAGCATAATCCCTCAAGGTCCATCCATATTGTTGCAAATAGTAGAATTTCTTCATTTTTTAATGGTTGAATCATATTCAGTTGTAGCTATAGATATACCATGAATTCTTTATTCATCCATTGGTGGATACTGAGAATGTTTCCATTGTTCATTATAAATAATGCTTCTGTGAGCACAGGATTGCAGATACGTTTTTGAGGTAATGTCTTCATTTCTTTGGATATACTCCTAGACATGAAATTGCTAGGTCATATGGTATTTCTATTTTTAAGTTTTTAAGGATCCCCCATACTGCCTTCCATGTGCGTGTGTGCTAAGTCACTTCAGTCATGTGCAACTCTTTGTGATCCCATAGTCCAACAGGCTCCTCTGTCCATGGGATTCTTCAGGCAAGAATATCGGAGTAAGTCACCATGCCCTCCTCCAGGGATCTTCCCAACCCAGGGATTGAGCCCACAGTTCCATGCAGTCTCTGGTGATCCCTGCATTATAGGCAGATTCTTTACCACTGGACCATCAGGGCAGCTTCTTCTTTCCGAAGTGACTGTGCCAATTTATAATCCCACCAACCATACACAAGGGTTTTTTCTCCAGTCCACTGCAACATTTGTTATCTTTTGTCTTTTTGATAATTTCCATTCTAACAGGCCTGATGTAGTTTTGATTTCCCTTTCCCTTGTTACTAGTGATGTTGATTGAGCATCTTCATGTAACTATTGACCACTCATGTATCTTTTTTGGAAAAATGTCTGTTCAGCTCTTGGCTCATTTTTAAATTATTTGTTTATTTGCTATTAAACTGTATGTATATGTATGTCAGATTTAAAGTTTACAAATTTTTCCCCCATTCCATAGGTTGTCTTTTCACCTTGAAGATTGTTTTCTCTGTGTGTAAGCTTTATAGCTTGATGCAGTTCCACTTGTTTTTTATTTTTAATTTTATTGTTTATGCTTTAGGTGTCATATCCAAAAGATCGTTAACAATATTCAGGTCAAGGAGTTTTATTCCTGTGTTTTATACTAAAGGCTTCATGGTTTAAGGTCTTACATTATAGGCTTTGATGCATATTTAGTTAATTTTTGTGAGTAGTATAAGACATGGGTCCAGTTTCATTCTTTTACATTTAAATATCCAATTAGCCTAGTACCATTTATTAAAAAGTCTGTATTTTGTCCACTGAATATTCTTACTTCCCTTGTCAAATGTTAGTTGACTATGTATGCTTACGTGTATTTCTGGGCTCTAGATTTTCTTCCATTGGTCTATTCATTTTTATGTTAGTCCCATACTGTTTTGATGACCGTACCTTTATAGTATATATCCTGAAATCAGGAAGTCTGAAATCTCCTGCTCTTTTCTTCTTTCACAGAATCTCTTTGGCTATTCAGGATCTTTTGTGGTTCCCTATAAGTTTGAGGAGTGTTTTTTCTACATCTATAAACAATATCATTGTAATATTGATATTGCATTCAATCTATAGATGACTTTTAATAGAACTGACATTTTAAAAATATTAAGTGGTCCAATCCATGAATATGAAATACTTTCCCATTTCCTTGTGTCTTCTGTGATTACTTTAGCTAGTATATTCTAATTTTTGAAGTAGAGATCTTTCACTTTCTTAGTTAAATTTATTTTTATGTATTTTATTGTTTTTGATGTTATTATAAATGAAATCAATTTCTTTGTTTTTCACAAAATTTATAGTTAGTGTATCAGAAAATTATGAATTTTTATGTTATTTTGTATCCTGTAAACTTTACTGAATTCATTGATTAAATATAACAGTTTTGGGGGGAGGTAATCTTTAGGGTTTTCTACATATAAAGTTATGTCATCTGCAAATAAAGACAGTTTTGCTTCTTCCTTTTCAATTCTGAATTTCACTGCTTTTTCTTGCCTGATGGCTCTAGCTAGGATTTCTGTGTTGAATAGGGATGGTGAGAATGAGAACCCTTGTCATATTCTTGATCTTAGAGGAAAAGTTTTAACCTTTCACCATTGAATAGGTTGTTAACTGTGGCTTTGTAATATATGGTCTTTATTAGGTTAATGTATGTTCCTTCTATGCTTAATTTGTACATGGTCCTTTTTAAAATTGTGAATGGATGTTAAATTTTGTCAAATGCTTTTTCTGTATCTATTAAGATTTCCATGATCCTTTTCTTTCATTTTGTGAAAGAGATGTGAAGTATCACATCAGTTGATTTGCATATGTTGAAATATGGAGCTTTCCAGGTAGCCCTATTGGTCAAGAACCCACCTGCCAATGCAGGAGACATACGAGATGTGGGTTCGATGCCTGGGTCGAAATATTCTCCTGTAGGAGGCCATGGCAACCCACATAAAGAGTGGGTTCTTATCTGGAGAATCCCATGGACAGAGGAACCTGATGGACTAAAGTCCAAACTGTTGCAACGAGTTGGACACACTGAACTGACTTAGCATGCATGTATGTTGAAATATTCTTGCACCCCATAGATAAATCTTACTTGATCATGATGATTAATCCTTTTAATGTGCTTCAGAATTTGGTTTGCTAGATTTTTATTGAGAATTTTTGTATCTCTACTCACCAGCAGTATTGAGCCAAACTTTTCTTTTCTTGTATCATCCTTTTCTGATTTTGGTATCAGTATGTGTGTTAGTTGCTCAGTCATGTCTGACTCTTTGTGACCCCGTGGACTGTGGCCCACCAGGCTCCTCTGTCTATGGGATTCTCCAGGCAAGAATACTGAAATGGATTGTCATTTCCTTCTCCAGGGTATCTTCCCAATTCAGGCATCATCAAACCGGGGTCTCTTGCATTGCAGGCAGATTATTTACATCTGAGCCATCAGGGAGTCTCTGGTGAAATCAGTATGATCCTAGCCTTCTAAAATAGGCTTAGGAGTGTCCCCTTCTCTTTGACATTTTAGAAGAGTTTGAGAAGGACTGGTTTAATTTTTCTGTAAATATCTGATTAAGTTCACCAGTGAAGCCATTTGATCTTGAATTTTTCTTTGTGAGTAACGTTTTGATTACTGGTTTAATTTCCTTCCTTGTATTTAATCTATTCAGATTTACTATTTCTTCCTGATTTAATCTTAATAAGTTGTATGTTTCTAATTTTTTTTGCCCATTTCTTCTAGGTTGTACAGTTTGTTGGTATATAGGTGTTAATAGTAGCCTTCTATAATTTTTGAATTTCCATGATATCTGTTGTAATGTCTCCTTTTTCATTTATACCTTTATTCATTTGAGTCCTTTCTCTTTTCTCATTGTTTAGTCTAGCTAAAGCTTTGACAATTTTGTTTATCTTTTCAAAGAACCAACTGTTAATTTGATTAATTTTTCTACTGATTTCCTATTTTCTGTTTCATTCATTCCTGTTCTGAACTTTATTTCCTTTCTTCTGGTAACTTTGGTCTCAATTTCCTTTTGTATTTTGTTTGATCCATTGGATGTTTAGCAGAGTGTTGATTAATTTTCATGTTTTTGTGAATGCTCTGATTTACCTCTTACTGATTTCTAGTTTCATGCCATTGTGATCAGAGAAGATACTTGGTACAATTTCAGTCTTCTAGAATTTGCTAAGACTTGTTTTATGGCCTACCACAAATGGTCTACCCTAGATAATGTTCCATATGGATGTGAGAAGAATTCTTTGTGGATGAGCTACTGATATATCTATGAGTATTATATTTTTTTTAGGATTCCACAAATAAATGAAATAATATAGTATTTGCCTTTCTCTGTCTTAGTTTACTTAGCAAAATGCCCTCAGGGTTCATTCATGTTGTCTCAAATGGCAAAATTTCCTCCTTTTTATGGCTGAATGATATTCCATTGTGTATATGTAGAGAGAGACTATATTTTCTTTATGATTTTTTCATCAATGAACACTTAACGCTGTTTTCATGCCTTGTCTACTTACATAAATGTGCAATGAACATGGCAGTGCTAGATGTATTGTGATTTTGTATTTTTTGGATAAATACCCAAAAGTGGAATTGTTACATCATATTATAGCTCTATTTTTAACTTTTTGGAAAGTTTCATACTATTTTCCATAGTTATTATACCAACTTAAATTCCTACCAACAGTGCACAAGAATTTCCTCTTCTCTACATCCTCACAAACATTTGCTATTTCTTATCCTTTTAATAATAGCCATTCTAACTGGCTATTGAAGAAAGTCAGGAAAACCAGTAGGTCATTCAGGTATGACCTAAATCAGTTCACTTCAGTTCAGTCGCTCAGTAGTGTCCAACTCTTTGTGATCCTATGAACTGCAGCACACCAGGCCTCCCTGTCCATCACCAACTCCCAGAGTCCACCCAAACCCATGTCCATCGAGTTGGTGATGCCATCCAGCCATCTCATCCTCTGTCATCCCCTTCTCCTCCTGCCCCCAATCCTTCCCAGCATCAGGGTCTTTTCCAATGAGTCAACTCTTCGCATGAGGTGGCCAAAGTATTGAAGTTTCAGCTTCAACATCAGTCCTTCCAATAAACACCCAGGACTGATCTCCTTTAGGATGGACTGGTTGGATCTCCTGGCAATCCAAGGGACTCTCAAGAGTCTTCTCCAACACCACAGTTCAAAAGCATCAATTCTTTGGTGCTAAGCCTTTTTCACTGTCCAACTCTCACATCCATACATGACTAATGGAAAAACCATAGCCTTGACTAGACAGACCTTTGTTGGCAAAGTAATGTCTCTGCTTTTCAATATGCTATCTAGATTGGCCATAACTTTCCTTCCAAGGAGTAAGCGTCTTTTGATTTCATGGCTGCAATTACCATCTACAGTGATTTTTGAGCCCCCCAAAATAAAGTCTGACACTTTTTCTACTGTTTCCCCATCTATTTGCCATGAAGTGATGGGACCAAATGCCATGATCTTAGTTTTCTTAATGTTGAGCCTTAAGCCAACTTTTTCACTCTCCTTTTTCACTTTCGTCAAGAAGCTTTTTAGTTCCTCTTCACTTTCTGCCATAAGGGTGGTGTTGTCTGCATATTTTAGGTTATTGATATTTCTCCCGGCAGTGTTGATTCCAACTTGTGCTTATACAGTGGAAGTGACAAATAGATTCATGGGATTAGATCTGATAGAAACAGTGTCTGAAGAAGTGTGGACAGAGTTTTGTGATATTGTATAGGAGGCAGTGATCAAAACCATCCCCAAGAAAAAGAAATGCAAAAAGACAAAATGGTTGCCTGAGGAAGCCTTACAAATAGCTGAGAAAAGAAGAGAAGTGAAAGGCAAAGGAGAAAGGAAAGCTATACCTATCTGAATTCAGAGTTCTAAAGAATAGCATGGAAAGACGAGAAAGCCTTCCTAAGTGATCACTGCAAAGAATTAGAAGAAAACAATGGAATGGGAAAGACTAGAGATCCCTTCAAGAAATTTAGAGATACCAAGGGAACATTTCATGCAAAGGTGGACACAATGAAGGACAGAAACAGTATGGACCTAACAGAAGCAGAAGATATGAAGAAGAGGTGGCAAGAATGCACAGAAGAACTATACAAAAATGATCTTAATGACCCAAATAGCCACAATGTTGTGATCACTCACCTAGAGCGAGAAATCCTGGAGTCTGAAGTCAAGAGGGCCTTAGGAAGCATCAATACAGACACAGCTAGTGGAGGTGATGGAATTCTAGTTGAGCTATTTCAAATCCTGAAAGATGATGCTATGAAAGTGCTTCCCTCAATATGCCAGCAAACTTGGATAACTCAGCAGTGGCCACAGGACTGGGAAAGGTCAGTTTTCATTCCAACCCCAAAGAAGGCAATGCTAAAGAATGTTCAAACTACCACACAATAGCACTCACCTCACATGCTAGCAAAGTAATGCTCAAAATTCTCCAAGCCAGGCTTCAAAAGTACGTGAACTGTGAACTCCCAGATGTTTAAGCTGAATTTAAAGTAGGCAGAGGAACCAGAGATCAAATTACCAACATCCGTTGGCTCATAGTAAAAGCAAGAGAATTCCAGAAAAACATCTACTTCTGCTTCATTGACTACACTAAAGCCTTTGACTGTGTGGATCACAATGAACTGTGGAATATTCTTCAAGAGATGGGGATACCAGGCCACCTTATCTGCATCCTGAGAAATCTGTATGAAGGTCAAGAAGCAACAGTAAGAAGCAGACATGTAACAACAGACTGGTTCCAAATTGGGACAGGAGTGTGTCATGGCTGTATTTTGTGATCCTGCTTATTTAATGTATATGCAGAGTACATCATGTGAAGTCCTGGACTGGATGAGCACAAGCCGGAATCAAGATTGCAAGGAGAAATATCAATAACCTCCCTTAAGGCAGAAAATGAAGAGGAACTAAAGAGCATCTTGATGAAAGTGAAAGAAGAGAGGGAAAAAGTTGGCTTAAAACTCAACATCAGAAAACTAAGATCATGGCATCCGGTCCCATCACTTCATTGCAAATAGATGGGAAAACAGTGAAAACAGGGACAGACTTTATTTTCTTGGGCTCCAGTATCACTGCAGCCATGAAATAAAAGACACTTGCTCCTTAGAAGAAAAGCTATGACAAACTTAGACAGCATATTAAAAAGCAGAGAAATTACTTTGCCAAAAATACCCATATAGTCAAAGCTATGGTTTTTCCAGTAGTTGTGTATGGATGTGAGAGTTATACCATAAAGAAAGCAGATTGCTGAAGAAGTGAAGCTTTTTAACTGTGGTGTTGGAGAAGACTCTTGAGAATCCCTTGGACTTCAAGGAAATCCAGCTAGTCTGTTCTAAAGGAAATCAATGCTGAATATTCATTGGATGAACTGATGCAGAAGCTGAAACTCCAATACTTTGGCCACCTGATGCAAAGAACTGATTCATTAGAAAGGACCCTGATGCTGGGAAAGTTTGAAGGTAGGAGGAGAAGGGGCCAACAGTGGATGAGATGGTTTGATGCCATCACCAACTCAGTGGCCATGAGTTTGAGCAAGCTCCAAGAGATGGTGAAGGACAGGGAAGCCTGGCATGCTTCAGTCCATGGCATTGCAAAGTCAGACAAGACTGAGCAACTGAACAACAGCAACAAAATTCTAACTAGTGTGAAGTGATATCTTTTGTGATTTTGATTTGCAGTTACCCTTCTTTTCTTACATTTATCATTTTCTTTTTATTTCTACTGTCACTACTTTTATTAACTGAATACAATTTTAACCCTTTTCCCAACTTCATTCTTTTGTACTCAGTGGTCCTTTGTAAATTTCCTAAAATACTACTCTAAGCACATCCCTGTTGTATAAAATCTTCAATGACTCTCCATTATCTGCTTGGTCCTTAGAGTATCTACTCTAGAACTGGTAATACTCTTTAACATTCAAGTTATCAAGATTTTTTAGTTTTATAAAAGACCCTACTGATTTTAACCACTTAGGGTGACTGGAGAATTCTTAAGATTGTAGTAAGTAAGAACAATAGTAATAAGAAGAGAGTGTGACCCAGATTTATTGGAATGATGGCTTTATAATGGTATAATAAGTGATAGTAAGAAGACCAAAGAAGAATTTAAGAGAGGAAGGCAATATCTCCATTCACTGTCTTTAAAAATCCTCCATTAGGTCAGATCTTAGTATTTATCTTTCTGTTGTCCCCAGTCCATATGGGCTTATTCATTTTTTAATGTTTTCTACTACCTAAATCAAAAGCAACTTCTGTCAATTTATGTACATGCAAACAAAACAGGGAGCCATCTTGCAAAATGATTCCTGGAAATTTATTCATTGGTCAATCCAGTCATATGACTGTGAAATAAAATTACTCACAAACTTGTCTGCAATCAAGAAGAGGTGGTAAAATCAGCTACTTAAGCTTCAGTGAAAAGAAAACACCAGGATTACTAATGTTCCTTGCAGGATCAGTTGGAATCACAGATAGCCATGGAAGAGAAAATGCAATTCAGAGAGAAATGTGCTTGTGTGTTTTAGGCTGAGCCAGCTCCTCAGGTATCTTTGTACTTCATTTTCCAGGGCACTTTTTCATTTCAATATTAATTTTTATAGTAAAAATCAGGATGAACATGCCACTCTAGGTACTAGAACACAGATGCCAAGCTTCTCCATATGTGTTTATGTGTATGCATTAAGTATTCAGGATCAGCCTATGGATAGTCAGCAAAAGGAAAGGAATTCACAGAAACTAAATTGGTCAATGTGTAACTAGGTAGCTTCATTTAAGGACAAGAAGGCCACTAGATCAAGAAATATCCCCAATTCTGTTAGTACAGAAGAGTTATCTTTTATGAAATACAGGCATAACTTATTTTATTGTGTTTCATTTCATTGCACTTCCCAGATATCGAGTTTTTTGCAAGTTGAAAATTCATGGCAACCTTGCATTGGGCAAGCCTATCAGCATCATGTGTCCAAGAGCATTTACTCATTTTGTGTCTCCGTGTCACATTTTGGTAATTATTACAGTATTTCAAATTTTTTCCTTATTATGGTATTACTGTGATAGTCTGTGATCAGTGATCTTTGATGTTACTGTTGCAAAATGATTATGACTTGCTGAAGACTCAGATGGCTCATTTTTAGCAATAAAGTATATTTTATTTAAGGTATATACATTGGTTTTTAGGTGTAATGCTATTGCACACTTAATAAACTATAGTATAGTATAAACATAGTTTTATATGCCCTGGAAAATAAAAAAATAATATGAATTGCTTTATTGAGGTGGGTGATCTAGAACAAAACCAGTTTCTCTGGGGAATGCCTATAGTGCTACTTTATTGAATTTTCTTAGATATGGAGTCAACTATAATATCTAAACCATTTTACATTTTTAAGCAGTGGTATATTCTTAGATACATTTAATATAATATTAATTCAGTATTTTTAGTTTCTATGCATTGGTTTGGAGTTTCATTTTTATAACACTCCTCACATTTTCTCTCTAAACAAAAATTCATGCTGTATCACTCTATATCAATTATTGATAAGAGGTGAATTACATGGGAGAACAATGTTCATTGCAAAGTCTAATGCTTGTAACAGTCACTTTCAGGATTTCAGGATTTCCAATAAAATGTGCTACTTTTAAATACCAAAATACCAGGATATATCACCAAAAATATCAGAATGTTTTTCCTTTTGTTGTTTAATATTTCATTAGTTAAGATAACGCTTGCTACCCCAACAAATGAAGACTGAGTCTTACTGACTGAATTCAATAGAAGTTCATTTCTTAATTAAGAAAAGTCCATTTGACAGTGTCTTCTAAGGCCAGTCCAGTCATTGATATCTAGCTTGTTGGTTAGAAGAGAGAGTGGAGAAAGCACACCTGCTTCTTAAATGTCCTTACCTGGAATTAACACAAAGCAGTAAGAACTAGTCCCGTGGTTCCATTGGGTTTCAAGGGATCTGGAAAATGTAGTCCTTATCCAGGCAGCTGCTTCCCAGCAACAATTCTACAGCATGAAATAGGATCAGAGATCTTTGGTATCCAGTTAGCTATTTCTGCCACAAATACCCCTTATTTAGGTGTTTAAGCAAAATTTGAAAACTCAGTTATTTACAGCTTAAAATCAAGATCAGTGACTCACTGTAACTGTGGAAATGGATACATATTTGCATAGATTGCAAGTTTAGACAGATATATATCTGTATAGTTGTATTACTAAAAGTTTGTTTTGGAAAAATACTTTTCCTGAATTTGAAGCCTTCCAAAACTAGTATGGAAATTGATATCGGTTATTTTAAAATAGAAGTTCCATCTACTTGATATAAAATTGAAGAAAATAAATCTAATTTTTAAAATAATATGTACAATCCATTATAAGTTTAAAAATATTTTTCAATAAGTAGTTCATTCAGGTTCTAAAGTAAGTATAATGAAGAAAGTGAAAGTGTTAGTTGCTCAGTCGTGTCAGACTCTTTGTGACCCCAAGGGCTGTAGCTCTCTGGGCTCCTCTCTCCAAGGAATTCTTTAGACAAGAATACTGGAGTGGGTAGCTGTTCCCTTATCTTGGGAATTCCTTATTGAACCTAGGTCTCCTGAATTGCAGGCAGATTCTTTATCATCTGAGCCACCAGGGAAACCCCTGAACTCTAAATAGGCACAGGCATGAGACCAAATAAAAAAAAAAAAAAAGTTGGGCCAAAAAAATTGAGTCAAAAGAAAATATTTGAAACTAGAGAAAGGGTTGAGAAATTATGGCCAAAATTTTAGGAGGAGTCTGGCCCATAGGCTATAATGTAAATAAAGTTCTTGGAAGAAAGCCATGCCTGTTTACTTACATATTGCCTAAGGCTGCCTAGCAGAAAGCTGAAAGCATCTTCTATCTAGCCCTTAATAGAAAAATTTTACTGCTGTCTGTACTACAGAAATAATTGGCTCTTCACCTTTCTACCAACTCATGTAAAGTCAGGAACAGGTTTATCAGTAGCTAGAAAAATTTGTGCAAAAATACTTTTAAATTGAATAATGACATGTTTGACACACTTTGTTTCTAATCTTACCATTTAAAAAACCACACTTTATTTTATTTTAAACTTCAATGACTAATTAAATTCCCTTCATTTTAGATAATAATTATAATACTATTAGGGGCTTCACTGGTGATTTCAGTGGTAAAGAATCTGCCTGCTGTGCAGGAGATCTGGGTTCAATCCCTGGGTCAGGAAGATCCCCTGGAGAAGGAAATGGCAACTCACTATAGTATTCTTACCTGTGAAATCTCATGGCAGAGGAGACTGGCGGGCTACAATCCATGGAGTCACAAGAAGTCAGAAACGACTGAGCGACTAAATCACCACCACCACTAGTCAGGTACCTTAGAGGGTAGGTTTCAGTTTTTATCATATTATTTGGATAGTGTATTGTTTTATCTGCTAACGATTTGTATCAGAAAGATAATATACTTTAATATATTATAAATTTATGTTTTATTTTAAATGTGTAATATATTTATCCATTTTGTATTTAAATTGTATTAGATGTGTGGGTTGATAAAATATGTATAAATTCTAGTCAGAGTACATTCTCATTAAGCCTCAGTATTTCAATCACTGGAAAATTCCCACTATTCTATTGATATGGGTGTTCAAGTTAAAGGAAGAGATAATCAAGCTATACTTTGAAATCACCTATCCAGTCATGCCCTGAGTCTCTGACAAACATAGGAACCTCCTTTTAAGAAACTTCTGGAAATGGCTAGTAAATAAAATCCGTGGGAACTGAATGAATGAAGAGTCTCTAAAGTCTGTGGATAGAAACTAGAATAGAATTGTCACTGTCCTTCTCAGAGGTGGATATGAGAAAAGCTGATCAGTGGTGGATATTGCTCAGTGACTACAGGCAATTGGAAGTTCAGATTCAGATTTTAATTAACAAAATTACCTTGGAAAGGTGTTTCAACTCCTCTTTCTGAACTCTCATTGATTCAACTATTGAAGGAGAAACAGACTAGCGGTTTCTCAATATAGTTTAATATAAATTTGTATATTTCAGGGCATCCTTCTTCTTATAGATAGATAACAAAGATGATAGAGAGACAGATAGATAGATTGATCTTCCTTTATAACAGATGACTCTGAGAAAAGGTGATCAGTAGTGAGTGTTATTCATTATTGCTATAGGAAGAAGTAGAAGGAGAAATGGTGTGAAAGGCAGGGCTTTAGGTTTCCAGAGTACAGATTCTGGCTTTGATTTTATGTTTAAATAAGGAGAGAGAGAGAGAAGGGGTAAGAGAGCCTTAGAAACCCACCCTTTCCACTCCGCAATCTTAAGAACATAAAATATAAATCGAATGATTGAAGTGGAGGATGAGAGGCCAAGGTGCCCATTTTCTAGCCCATCCATTTTTTTCTATTGCTCTTAAGACTTTTTAGGACTCTCTAATGGAAAGCAACATTTGAAAATGACTTTCAAAAATAATATCTAACCTTTTACCTTCTACATTGTTTAAAGGCCCCTTTGTTAGTGAAGCATTTCTTGACCCTTTTATTCTTTTCCATCTTCTACCCTGTCTCCCAGTTTCTGCAGTACTTCTTCTGTTTAACTCATTCATGTCCTGCATTTTGAAAGCTTGTCTATGATTAGACTGACTTCTTGAATTTTTATTTAGTTTATTATTTTTTTTTAACACGAAAAATATTTTGTATTGGGGTATAGTCGATCAGCCATGTTGTGATAGTTTCAGGTGAACAGTGAAGGGACTCAGCCCTACATATACAGGTATCCATTCTCTCCAACCCCTTCCCATCCAGGCTGGCACATAACACTGAGCAGAGTTCCATGTGCTATGCGATAGGTTTTTGTTGGTTATCCATTTTAAATACAGCACTGTGCACGTGACCTTCCCAAAGCCCTTAACTGTCCCATTCCCCTGGCAACCTCAAGTTTGTTTTCCAAGTCTGTGAGTCACTATCTGTTTTGTTAAATAAGTTCATTTGTATTATTTGTTTTTAGATTGCACATATGAGGGATGTAATATGGTACTTCTCCTTCTCTGTCTGACTTACTTCAGTCTGCAGTCCATCCGTGTTGCTGCAGATGGCCTTATTTCACTCTTTTTAATGGCTGAGTAATATTCCATTATATATGTATACACACACACCACATCTTTTTTATCCATTCCTCTGTCGATGGAGTTCCCTTTCCATATTACATTTTACTTTAGTCAGAAAAATGGAAAAATGGATCTGGCTAATCAGATGGTTTAATACCATGATACTCTGTACCATTTGCCTCTTGCCTGTTTTTTTCATTATTTCTTGTGTAGTTATAAGGCTTATGAGAATCTTGAATAGTATCCATTGCAGTCAGGCAAATGAAATTCTTGCATTCTGCTTCTATGAAGAATTCTGATAATTATCCCTCATCCCTGAAAAATGAATGACCCAAAATGGAGTATTCTAGATCTTGAGATTTTAATTTTGCATTATAATAGGATTGTCCTGGAAATGCACTCCAAGCTGATTGTTCAAATAGCATACTGTGTAGCTAGAAATATTTCGTATTTGGGTATTTGAAAGAAATTAACGAGATCACTAAATACAATGGCTACTCAAAATTTGGAAAGAGAAGCAAATGGGCATGCATGTGTGTGTATGTTGAAATGATAAATCATACTTATGTCAGAGAAGATAAGTGAACTTCAGTCTCAAGATGAACCCAGCTAAGTTACCTAGAGACCGTGAAAGGTCTACTAAGCCATCCTGAGTCTTATTTGTACATTACTGTCAGGTCAACCAAAGAAGAACATATTTCAGCATTCGAAATCCCTCTAGTGACTAAATTGCTTATCTGTAGCCATTTTTCAAAAGCCATAAAGTCACTTGACATATTAAAAACAAAACGCTCCATTTTGGTAGTCTGGAAATATTTATAGGGACCTAAAAGTTAAACTGTTGTCTTTATATAACGTTCTTATCTATGCATATCCAATAGTGCACTACTCTGCATTTTTATTTCAGTGATGAAGATACCTGATCCATCTGTAGCATCTTACTAGTTGTTCCTTAGTATGATAACCTTTATTTATAAGATAAGTGATGATGAAGAGAGCTATCATCATTGACTAGAGAATAGGATAAAGCTACCAGGCCTTCATGGTGATAAAATGAACCTTGGCTACTTTTAAAAAGTTCTTGTAGTAAGATATCATGTCTTTGTTTGGCAAAACTAATAAAAAAAAAAAAGAAAGAAAAAAAAAGTTCTTGTAGTAAGAGTTTTATATTTCTGGCTATGGTGACTAGCCTTTCTTCCTATAAGAATAAATAAGACTGGATAAGATGAAGAGGAGTCCATTTGAATGCATTAGAAATAATACAAAGTCAGCAAGGACTAGAGAGGCTGAAATCTGAGAGAAATACTGGAGAGAATGGAATAACAGAGAGGTGAGCTTAGTATTCAGATTTGCTTTTTTCCTCCTCAGTGTTTATTCTTTCATGGAAGTAGCCAAGAAAAAGCTAAGCAAAACTTTATTCAGTGTCCTAGAGCTTGGGAAACAAAAAATTGGAATTAGGGACTGTCAAAGTGAGATGCCTGGGCTTCTAGTTGAGGTTTCTAAAGGTACATCTTGTGAGAGTGAGAGTGAGAGAGCCGTGGAAAATCTTATGAGAAACAGCAAGTCAGAAAACTGATCAGCCTTCGTGAAACTGAAACCTAGCTTTAATCAGCTCAATCACAGATTGGATAAATACCTTTCCTCACAGCCCAAAATTGTCAAAAATAAAAACAAAAACTATTAAAGCCTTGATAGAATAGGACATAATCTTTAAGACTCTCAAAATACCTCACAGTTTTCACACACAGTGATTATTATTTAGTCAAAAGTTACCATACACAGCAAAAATCATTGCCAAATGGCCAAAAATTATGGAAATGTAAGTGACAGTAGGGAGACACCCATGAGAGATACAGATTTTGCAGTTATTAAACACAGACTTTTAAATAACCATGATAAATATGTCTATGAATACAGATGACAAGATGGGGAGTCTATTAAAAAGAATCAAATGAAAGTTATAGGATTGAAAATTACAATAATCATAACTAAGAACTCATTATATGGATATAGTAGAAGATCCAATAAATCTCTTCTTGTCTATTTTTCTATCTTCCACCACTAGCAATATAAGCAGTTTATAGAATATAAGTTTTGTGAGAACTGAGATTTTCTTTGTTTTTCTGCAATATCTTTAACAATATCTAAAAACTGATGGATAGTCAACAAATATTTTTTAAATGAAGGAATTAATGATGGCTTGAGTGTGTGTGTGATGTGTGTGTGTCTGTGTGCGTCTGTGTTGTTAGTTGCTCAGTCATGTCTGACTCCTTGTGACTCCATGGACTGTAACCCACCAGGCTCCTCTGTCCATGGAATTCTCCAGGCAAGAATACTGGAATGGGTTACCATTCTTTTCTCCAGGGGATCTTCCTGACCCAAGGGTCAAACCCGGGTGTCCTGAGTTGCAGACATATTCTTTTCCATCTGAACCACCAGGGAAGCCTAATGATAGCTTGGTAAGAGACAAATAAAGTGGCCTACCCTTTTTAAAGGCCAGAGTTGTAAGCAAGGAGATGAGAAAGGAAAGACATAGGCAGAAATATTTATTGGCAGAAAGGCAGCAAAAGATGAAGATAGTAAAGAACTGCAGATTCATAGATAAGCTTCACTCAGTTTGTTCTTTTATTTGCCACCCTCTAATTCTCTCAACTCCCTCATGATAATGAGACTTTGTTTGGGTATAGAGAGAAATGGTTAAAGGCCAACTGTGATTATGTACCTGGTATGCAATCATGGGCTGTCCAGAAGAAACAGTGAATTACTAAGTTGGTTCAAACCCCAATAGGAGAAGATATCAATAGAACCAGTAAATGCGGAGATAAAACTTTCCTCATTCAGATGGTGCTCTTCTCTGAACCTCTCATAGAGGGGTTGCAGGGAAATCCTTAGAATCCTCTACAGCCCAGGGAAACAGTGTTTACATGAACTACTTTTGTTTCAAAGAACACAAGCGGTCTCAACTTAGGTAGCAGTTTGTAATACTTGTGGTTTCAAAATTATATGGTAATTAAAGGGAGCCATAATAATTGGAAAAGAAGGCAGGGTTTAGAAAAGGTGAAGAACACAGGCAGGAACCAAGTAGTCCAGGTAGTTTATAGGCAGTGGTTCTAACTTCAGATCCTTCAATTATGGCTTCTCTAAATATCTTCAAATTAACAGTAAGAGGGAAAAAACGATTAACTTTAGCTACAAACTAGTTAGACTGTGGGAAGTGTTGAAAGTAAAAAAATAAAAGGCTGAAGTTAAGTATCTCCAAAGAGCTTTTCCTGTCTCTATAACACACACAGTTTTCTGGGAACTTTCCCCATTGATATAGAGATATATAATAATATAGAGATTATTGTTAGGTGAGCTCACCAGTCTAGCCTGCCGTCTGATTTCTTTGCTTTGATTTTCAGTTCAGTGTTAGTGGTGTCTCTGTGAGGCTGGTGTAAGACATCTACTGTTTACCTTAGCTAGGTCAAAATGGAAGAGTATGAATGGGAACAACTGAATAACAAATCCAGGTCCAGTGGAAGGAGAGATGTTGGGGGCCATGGCCAGGAAGCCATTCCTAGAACAGCCAAGAAGACACCCCAGAATCCCAGCAATCAAATACGTGAGGTGCCCTCCCCTTGGCAATCTGGGGTAAAGGCTGACTAGAACGAAAACTGATGAGGGGTAGGCACTCAGGTCATACAAGGGCAGTTTAGAGTATTCTTTAATTTATAGGGACTAGCATTCTTTGTTAAGGTCTAAGAATGGCCTCTTCAAACTCTGCTTAAAGGGGCAACTTGCCCTTTCACTGTATCTTTTAAAATACAAAAATCATATTGGGTAGTTGGATCTTTCCTCAATCAGTCCCATTCTCCAAGGCAACATAGAGCAATTAAAAGAACATGGAGGTGTGTGAGAGTATTAATGCTTTCCAGAGTTTGAGTGATTATTTGTGCTTAGTTTATCTGTGCTTTTGCAAAATCCCAGTTATTATAGAACTTGATCCCTGGTGGCTCAGATGATAAAGCATCTGCCTACAATGCTGGAGACCTGGGTTTGATCCCTGGGTCTGGAAGATCCCCTGGAGAAGGAAATGGCAACCCACTCCAGTACTCTTGCCTGGAGAATCCCACAGATGGAGGGGCCTGGTGGGCTACAGTCCATGGGGTCACAAAGAGTTGGACACGACTGAGTGACTTCACTTTCACTTTCAGTTATTAAGAGGTGTTGTTTTAATAGCTGAGAAGAGGGCTCTCTTCATTGAAATATGGCAAAGAAGGAGAGAGATGTTATAATGACAGTGGCTTGAAGGATTCTGGACAACTCTCTGTTACAGTTATGCAAAAGAATACACATATGTTGCATACATATAAACACATACACACACAGTAAAATACAAATGATTCTACCGGAGCCCATTAGCTATTTCTTTTATTCCTTTAAATCAGTGCCTTGCGATCCAATAACACACTATGAAACTAGGTAAGGGGGATGTTTTTGTCACTCATTGTGTCATGGTATAATTTTACCTATCATTATCTCAGCTGAAGGTGGCATTTAGGAGTTCATTAGCGATTAATAGAGCCCGCCATTGCTCAGAGATGATCTCAGATATTTAAGGAAAGCATTTAGTTTAGATTGACAGTTTTTCTACTCTTAGGATGTCTCTAAAACAAACAACTAAAAAGTTATGGTGAATTCTATTAAGAAAAGTGTATTCCATGTAAATTTGCCATAAGCTGAAAGCCTTTATGACAATGAAACATAGCTTTCTCTCTCTCTCTCCCAGCAAGCTTCATTTCCCTATCAAAAGAGAGCAGTGCTTGCAAGGTCTGAGTAGAAGACTCCTACCATTTTTCAGCACCGTCACTCTCTTTTTATGTTTTGTTCATAATGGCAACTGTCTGGCTTGATACATTGGTTCTGATGCTTTCACCTGCTTGTTGTCATTCAGGTGCTAAACGAGGAGGATGAATATGTATAATTCTTTCAAGAGTGCATTAGAATGACCCATCTTGGCATATTTTATGACATATCCCACCAGACCCTGATTATTTTGTGAAGTTGGCATTCCAGTTACACTGGTTGGCTTTAATAGCTTTTGCCAACTTCCTCTGAGCATATGATTAATCAGTACAATAAAATGAGACACTCTAAAATGCAGGATTGATGCATGGGTAAGGATTTTAAAACTTTCATCCCTTTATCAGTCATTTGAGACAGTTTTAGTGGCTCGTTACTGGAAAGTATTTTAGGAAATCTTCCCCTATTTGATCACTGTTGCCAGTATTGTATAGCCTCTCTGGGGAGAAACGAATCTTTTGATTTTGATTAAGTCTCTTTCTTCCAGAATGAGGATGAAGTGTTTTCTTCTTTGGAGCAGTGTCAGGTACCTTTGATAGGTAATAGAAACCAATAGCAGCTGGAGAAACTTAGGCCAAATTACTTTAAATGGCCTCCTGAGAAGGAAGTGTGGGCTTAAAATTGGAGAAGCCTCCTCTATATATGCCTGTTGCAGGGTACCAGGAAAAACACACTTAAAGTTGGAAACTTGCAATTGCTTTCATTAATTCATTTATTTTGTAAGTTCTTAGTGAGCTCTGCATGTCAGGGACTAGGATAGAAACGATGATAACAAGTCAATAGTGAGTACCTGTCCTTAAAATACTCATAGTTCAGTTGTAGAGAAAGATGAATATATGGAATCTTTCTGAGTTTAATGGGTGGAAGGAAAGTGTTCATAGAAATCAACTGGCAATCATTCAAACCTTAGAAATGCATTTTCAGTAAATGCCTTAGCAAAGATCATGGCTTTGTATCGATGACTTCAAGAATCAATGAATGCAGACCAGATCAGTTAATATAGAAAGAACAAGAAAGCATATATTACAGAAAACAAGAGTCAAGTTGGACTTTTATTCTCTTAGTCACATCATTTAAAATTTATGGTCATTTCCATTTTCAGTTTTCTTTAAGTATATCTGTTGGAGTCTGTACACTTTTCTTTAAGATTGTTAAGCTATCTTCAGAAAATTATTTTTGTTATCTTCATACAATGCCAAGTTAAAGAATCTTTTATTGTACGTACAATACTGGAATCTGGTGAACAACTTGAACTAGTAAGATCAAAATTGTGGTTGCCAGTGGCACCATTTGCAGAATCCCATCTCACTTGGCCAAATATTGCTAAGGCAGGGACAGAAGCACCATGGTTTTCCACTCCTAACAAGCTCTCTTCATGGGAGATAAGTGAAAGAAGATTCACAGGAGTGCAGGGAAAACCAGGAGAAGATTCAAAATTTTCTAAAGTTTTAGTACCATTTATCGTATTTTGCTACTTCTCAGCAGAAGTAACAATACTGATTGACCACATCATGTGTTGTATGTCTCTTCCAAGATCTCTTTGTGTTCATCTCCATTCCTCCTACTGGCAACAGGAAGGAGTTGATGAAATTTGGTAGCTCCCTTTATATCCCATCTGTCCACAGAATCACCCCTAATAAGCCTACTCTCTTAGTAAAATCATGTTTGTAGGAAAGTTTCCATTCATTTCCACTACCTGTCCCTCTCCCTAACTGAATTTGGTCCCTAAATGCCCAGCAAAAACAATAAATGAGGACTGGATAGGATAAAACTTGGGAGGTGGACAGTTACCTGCAAGTCACAGTCCCTCTGTGCCACCACCTCCCCTAACCTCAATGGATTTCATAGCGTAACAAGAACACCGAGAGCAGCTTGTGAAGGAAAAACAAGTTATTGAAAGACAGATTTTGCAGATGATGGTAATTAGTATTTAACACTTACTTGATGCCAGTTGCTGTTCTGTTTGCTTTAGAATATTATAGCACTGATCCTTAGCTTATTTAATTCACACATGCACTCCCAGTATGTAAAAGAGCTAAGATTTAGGCCTGGGTAGTCTGACCCTAAAGCCATGTCCTTATACCTGGAGAGCAAGTTTTTTTCATCCTACCTTCTACTTTCTCAAGCAACTCAAGGAGGGTGCAGAGCAGCAGCTTTAGCTTTAGATGAGGGGCTGCTTTTGAACCTCTTTCAGGGCTTAGAATTTGAATTGATTGATCGTTTGATATTTATGAAGGAGTCAGTGCTGGCGAAAACAAGTTGTGTCTAGGAAATAGAAAGGGCTCTATTTTCTTAGTGCTGTGTTGACTAGATTATAGAGTTAACTATCTAATTGCCAATTTTAGAAAAACCAAAAACTCTGTGACAGTTATGAAGTAGGTTGAAAGTATGGAGTAAGTCTGTATGCATCGTCACCTTGCCTTCCAGATGCCACTGGATTTAGATGAGGAGCTCCTTGCAGACAGAGACTCACTCCCTGCTTGTCCAGGACCAGTTTATCAACACAAAATTAATTTTCTCTACACCTGTTCATTTCATGGGGAGACTGAGAATAAGGAGATAATCTCTGTAGACTTCCAAAGGTAAGATGCTGCTGAATGCTTGATTTTTTTTCCACAGAAAGTAATAAATGGAGGTGCCTAAAATTAATACACAGTGTTCAAAACAGAACCTTGGAGACACCTTTGATAAGCAGAGGCTGACTTAACTGAAAACAAATAAGTGGGGCTTCCAAAGCTGAGAAACAAAAGCCTGGGTTTCTCTGCCCAGTTCAATAGTTACATTTCAAAAGAGGCAACCACAAATGGTAAAAAAAATTTTTTCTTTAAATCTATAGGGAAAAGACATCTGATACTATTCTCAGCTTTTTGGTCTTTTGAGTTCATTTTCCAAATCTATATAATAAGACAGTGAGAATATAGTAGAAAAATGTGTCCAGGAAGGAAATAAGAGCATTGGGGAATTGAATGAAAATGATAAAAATCACTCACATTTCTTTATTGTAATAATTAAATATGAAGTGGAGTGGAGAGTGGCAGATGAATTCTAATAGTAACTGAATTGGCACTTAGGAGTTATCTTATCTGCATTGCCACAATTCAAAATTTCCACAGTTGTTTTCTCTCAGTCCGCATTATACTAATTACGCCTCTCATCCATCCTGGTGTTGACTGAAGTAGTTAGTATGCATGGAGAGGCGCCCAGCTCTTCTAAAGGGGTCTGGTCAGTACTGACTCCACATCCTCCTTGAAAATGCAATTCTCTTCTTGCATACACCGCCATGGGGGACCCTTCCATCCTGCTTTTGGAAAAAAGAACATATGTTTCTATTTGACGTGATAGATGGTCCAGGAGAAGGGGCAGGCCCGGAAGTGCATCAGGATCCCCTTCCGGGATGCACTCAGCTGCTGCAAGTTTGTCTTGGTTAATGTGTTTGAGAAAATCTTGAACTTTGCTTCTTGTCAACTCCATCTCCAAAAGTATCTGATTCTCTGAAAGGAAGTTCTCTCTTTTTTGTGTATCTTTGGGGATCCCAACCAGTGCATGTTGTTCGTGCAAGATACTTGCTGATAACTTATCTGAACATGGATGTTTGTTATAAAATTATTCCTCCTTTAATATTGTTTTACTGTGCAATATATTCAATTCATGGAGAGGATAGGATTATTAACCCATGTTTTCTAGTCAGTTTTAATTATTCTGCCTCTGATCATCATCCTTTGTTTTGGTTGGGAAATATAATTAAAGATGATTCTGACTATATAGAAGTTCTTTCCAATTTGACTGTATGGACCAGTATTTGTTTTGTTTTAGCAGTATCTAGTTGGAAGGATGAATTTGAGGAGTGGGAATTTTGCTTGCTAGAATCCTTTCTCTCTTACTGTTCTGTGTTAATAGTTACAGGAAAAAAAAAATAAAGAGGGGGTATTAACTACATTTAACCTAAACCCTCTTCTTAGTATCTTCTACTTCTGTTAGGTCCAGACTAATTCTGTCCTTTATTGTGCCCATCATTGCATGAAATGTTCCTTTGGTATCTCTAATTTTCTTGAAGAGATCTCTATAGTCTTTCCCATTCTATTTTTTCCTGTAATTCTTTGCATTGATCATTGAGGTAAACTTTTTTTTTTTTAATCTCTCCTTGCTATTCTTTGGAACTCTGCATTCAAATGGGTATATCTTTCCTTTTCTCCTTTGCCTTTAGCTTCTCTTATTTTCTCAGCTATTTGTAAGGCCATCTCAGACAACCATTTTGCCTTTTGAATTTGTTTTTCTTGGGGATGGTCTTGATCACTGCCTCCTATATAATGTTAAGAACCCCTGTCCATAGTTCTTCAGGCACTCTATCTTTGCCAGTGGACCACATTTCTTCAGAATGCTCCACCATGACCCACTGTCTTGGGTGGCCCTACACAGCATGGCTCACAGTTTCGTTGAATTAGACAAAGCTGTGGTCCATGTGAGCAGTTTGATTTAGTTCAATTGCTAAGTCATGTCCGACTCTTTGCAACCCCATGAACCACAGCACGCCAGGCCTCCCTGTCCATCACCAACTCCCAGAGTTTACCCAAACCCATGTCCATCGAGTCAGTGATACCATCCAACCACCTCATCCTCTGTCACCTCCTTCTCCTCCTGGCCTCAATCTTTACTAGCATCAGGATCTTTTCAAATGAGTCAGCTCTTCGCATGAGGTGGCCAAAGTATTGGAGTTTCAGCTTCAACATCAGTCCTTCCAGTGAACCCTCAGGACTGATCTCCTTTAGGATGGACAGGTTGGATCTCCTTGCAGTCCAAGGGACTCTCAAGAGTCTTCTCCAATACTACAGTTCAAAAGCATCAATTCTTCTGTGCTCAGCTTTCTTCACTGTCCAACTCTCACATCCATACATGACTACTGGAAAAACCATAGCCTTGACTAGATGGAACTTGGTTGACAAAGTAATGTCTCTGCTTTTTAGTATGCTGTCCAGGTTGGTCATAACTTTCCTTCCAAGGAGTATCTGTCTTTTAATTTCATGGCTGCAGTCACCATCTGCAGTGATTTTGGAGCCCCCAAAAATGATAATCTGACCCTCTTTCTATTGTTTCCCCATCTATTTGCCATGAAGTGATGGGACCTGATGCCATGATCTTAGTTTTCTGAATGTTGAGCTTTAAGCCAACTTTTTCACTCTCCTCTTTCATCTTCATCAAGAGGCTCTTTAGTTCTTCACTTTCTGCCATAAGGGTGGTGTCATCTGCCTGTCTGAGGTTATTGATATTTCTCCTGGCAATCTTGATTGCAGCTTGTGCTTCTTCCAGCTTGGCATTTTGCATGATGTACTCTGTATGTAAGTTAAATAAGCAGGGTGACAATATAACAGTGAGGAATTGATGTTTTTGGACTGTGATGTTGCAGGAGACTCTTGAGGGTCCCTTGGACTGCAGTGAAATCCAACCAGTCAATCCTAAAGGAAATCAGTCCTGAATATTCATTGGAAGGACTGATGCTGAAGCTGAAAGGCCAATACTTTGGCCACCTGATGTGAAGAACTGACTCGTTGGAAAAGACCCTGATGCTGGGAAAGATTGAAGGCAGGAGAAAAAGGGGACGATAGAGAATGAGATGAGTTTGAGTAAGCTCTGGTAATTGGTGATGGACAACGAAGCCTGGCAAGTTGCAGTTCATTGGGTCACAAAGAGTTGGACAGGACTGAGGGACTGAACTTATTATACTTAACCTAAGGCCAATTAGTAAATTACCTGCTGGGGTGGTGTAGGGTGGGGTGGAGTGCAGTGGAAAGCACAGAGATGATAATAATAAGAAACACCATCTAGTGAACTGACCTATAGCCTTGCCAACCTTTTATCTGTGTGTAATATAAGTGTCACCTGACTCTTGTTCATTGAGAAAGTAATGTCATTGTACAGCAGAAAGTGATTGATGAATACTTATTCCTTTGTATCACAGTTCTGAAGTTTCCTTTCATACAATAATTTCCTTTTGATGGTAGAAGATGTGATGTAATTTTCAACCATTAAAAGCGTAGATTTTTTTTTTGCATAGACTTGAATATTAATTAGTAGTATATTGTATCTCCAGCCATCCAGCAGGTGATCAAGTAATAGTAGGACAGGACATGGGAAGTTTTGGTGGAGGGGGTATATTTTGTGAGGCCTCAGAGTATAAGAAATCATAGCAGTTATAGGGGAGAAGAAGATAGACCTGGACATACTGGTTGATTTTTCTCAATATCAACTTTGTATCTATGTCACTGTTGCTATGCTGTGCTCAGACCTGTCTGACTCTTTGCAACCCCAAGAACTGTAGCCCACCAGGCTCCTGTGTCCATGGAATTTTCCAGACAAGTGTACTGGAGTGGGTTGCTATTTTCTACTCCAGGCGTTCTTCCAGACCCGGGGATTGAACCCTCAGTTCCTGCAGTGCTAGGCAGATTTTACCACTGCGCCGCTTGGGAAGCCCCGTCTGTATCCCTGCGACTAGTTTACTCCAGAAGTCATCCTCTGCCATTGTTATTTGACTCATGAATCGTTCTGTCTTGTCTATTATTCTTAGTTTCTGGCCAGACTGAGATTCAATCAAGAATAGATTTTCAGTCTCCATTGAGACCCCAAACTTGATTTTCACATTCTGATCTACCAAAATATAGACCAGAGTGAGAGACTATGCCTACACCCTGCCATTCAATAAAATGGATATTGGAGATAACAGGACTTTTTAGAATGAGAAGCACTAATTTCAAGGTATAATTACTTTTTAATCTTTAAAATATTTTTTGGTATTTTAAAATGGTTCCAAAATAAGATATAAGATGTCAGTTTTGGCAGTCTTTGATAGAAGGGCTAACCTGCCATAAAGTAAAAATATGATCCTGAATTACTTGATTAGATAATCTGTATTTATCAAATTCATTACTTACTAAATCTACCTTCTTGCCTAGACTTGATGGACAAGGCAGTAAGTGTACAGGCTTCATCGAAAACAAAATTGTAAATGTTGTAACAGAATGAAAGATTTAACACCTAAACAGAGTGATTAACTAATGGAACTGCGTTGCAAATGGCAGTGCAACAGGAAAATCTTTGCAATATTGTGAGAAAAAAAAATTAAGATGGATAAAATATATTAAATTCTACAAATGAGAAGGAAAAAAGTTGTAAGGAAGAAAACTTAAATTCTAGTGCAGGAAAATCAGCTTAGTGAAAATTGAAAATGCATGTAATAAAACTAATTCAGGCAGGATATTAATCTTGTGTAAAAAAGATAAAAGCATGTTAAAGCCTGATTGTAAAATATTAATGTGCTAAACCATCATAAAACTTCACATATGCCCTATAGCGATAGTATTGTTCATGATGATAAAAACTTATTTGCAAATTCTTCTTTTATGAAGTCTGGAAACAGAAAATCTGAAAAACGACTAATGTAGACATCTGCGGTGTATAAAACACAGGAAATGGTGAAGGTTAATGAGGTTCAGGGTAACTGGTCTCTTGACATTTAATTGTGTGACCATATCAAAGACCCTCTGCAGTCTGTGAGTGTGATGATTCAATGTAAACAAGTAGAGTTTGCACCCTGATAAACTTGGGGTATTCTTAACTCTATTCCTGGCCCAGAATGCTCTTGGAATTATATTTATCTTGGTTCAGTATAAACTATAAGGCACCTACACCCCTAGACTTTATCTTTCCACTGAAGCTCTGTTTATGGAAAGCAAAGAGAATGTATCCATCCTTATTTTGCTGTTGTGCTATTTTATTACTGGTTTTAAATTGAAGGACTGAATTTGCTGAAATTCTGTGATAGCTCAGGGCATTGTTTTTGTGTAATAGAGACAGAATTATATAGCATGAAGAACTGAACTAGATGGTGAAATTGGCTTGACCTGTATGTTTATACCAGTTACAATAGGATATTGATTAGTTCATCAAACTTCTCTGGGTCTTGCATGCTTCATAAGAAAAACACATAATCAGGAATAATAAGTAGTAATTGAAGTCGCTCAGTTGTGTCCGACTCTTTGTGACCCCATAGACTGTAGCTTGTCAGGCTCCTCTGACCATAGGATTTTCCAGGCAAGAATACTGCAGTGGGTTGCCATTTCCTTCTCCAGGGGACCTTCCTGACCCAGGGATCAAACCCAGGTCTCCTGCATTGCAAGGAGACTCTTTACCATCTGAGCCACCAGGGAAGCTGCCTCTAAAGTTTCTGTCATGTTTCATGGGCTCAAATGTAATAAAATATATTAAAATGTTTTCTATTACTAGGGTTTTCTCTGCTTAGAAAATTCTGCAGTCTGACCTCCCACACATTTCAAGATACATTCATCCATTTTTATGTAACTGGAATATTTCCCTCTTCCCCTATGTTTAAGTAAATTCTGTTTATGTCTTAAGGTCCAGACTACATCCTACTTCCTCTATGAGGCATTTTCTACCTGCTCTATTACACAATGATCTATCTCTGGACTATGTTCCTTCTCTGAACTTTTTTTTATAATTAATGCCTTTTCTTTTCTGGTTGAAACATGTTTTGTTTCCCCCTTGATAGTGGGGATAGTGACTTGTACTTTTCTTGTATCTCACCTTCCTCACAACCCCCTAAAATATTTAGCATGTTACCATAGTCTATACTGTCCTATATATTAATAATTAAAAGATAATCCTTAATAAAACATGGTTAGCATGTTTTATTATTAAGCTTAAGCAGGCTCCTGTGGTCATGTCATACTGAATACTATTTGGATTAAACCATCAATAAATAGAAGCATTTGTAATATGATATTTCTAGATTAGATGAAGAAGCACCTTGGACCTGATAGATCAATAGATAGAAAAAACTCCAGACAATTAAATGAAGTTTACTTTTATCATTTTTTTTTAATTGTTTTTGCCATACATTGTCATGATATCACCATGGGTTTACATATGCTTCCCCTCTGGAACCCCCCTCCCTCCTCCCTCCCCCCCGGGAAATCTCGCTGTACCAGCCCCGAGCATCAATCCTGGGCTGGCGATTGATTAGACACATGACAATTAACATGCTTCAATGCCCTTCTCCCATATCATCCCACCCTTACCCTCATCCACAAAGTCCACGAGTCTATTCTATACATCTGCATTCCTTTTGCTGTCTCGCATGTTGGGTTCTCGTTACCGTCTTTCTAAATTCCATATATATGCGTTAATATACTGTATTGTTGTTTTTGCTTCTGGCTTACTTCACTCTGGATAATGGGCTCCAGTTTCGTCCATCTGAGTAGAATTGCTTCAAATGAATTTTTTTTTAATGCTGAGTAATATTCCATTGTGTATATGTATCACAGCTTTCTTATCCATTCGTCAGTTGATGGGCATCTAGGTTGCTTCCATGTCTTGGCTATTGTAAACAATGCAGCGATGAACATTGGGGTACACGTGGCTCTTTCAGTTCTGGTTTCCTCGGTGTATATGCCCAGCAGTGGGATTGCTGGGTCATATGGCAGGTCTATTTGCAGCTTTTTAAGGAACCTCCACACTGTTTTCCATAGTGGCTGTACTAGTTTGCATTCCCACCAACAGTGTAAGAGGGTTCCCTTTTCTCCACATCCTCTCCAGCATTTATTGCTTGTAGACTTTTGGATGGCAGCCATTCTGACTGGTGTAAAGTGGTACCTCATTGTGGTTTTGATTTGCATTTCTCTGATAATGAGTGATGTTGAGCATCTTTTCATGTGTTTGTTAGCCATTTTTATATCTTCTTTGGAGAAACGTCTGTTAAGTTCTTTGGCCCACTTTTTAATTGGGTTGTTTATTTTTCTAGAATGGAGCTGCAGGAGTTGTTTGTATATTTTTGAGATTAATTGTTTGTCTGTTGCTTCATTGGCTATTATTTTCTCCCATTCTGAAGGCTGTCTTTTCACCTTGCTTATAGTTTCCTTTGTTGTGCAAAAGCTTTTAATTTTAATTAGGTCCCATTTGTTTATTCGTGTTTTTATTTCCAATATTCTGGGAGGTGGGTCATGGAGTATCCCGCTTTGGGTTATGGCAGAGAGTGTTTTGCCTATGTTATCCTCTAGGAGTTTTATAGTTTCTGGTCTTATGCTTAGATCTTTGATCCATTTTGAGTTTATCTTTGTGTATGGTGTTAGAAAGTGATCTAGTTTCATTCTTTTACAAGTGGCTGTCCAGTTTTCCCAGCGCCACTTGTTAAAGAGGTTTTCTTTTCTCCATTGTATATTCTTGCCTCCTTTGTCAAAGATAAGGTGTCCATAGATGCGTGGATTTATCTCTGGGCTTTCTATTCTGTTCCATTGATCTATATTTCTGTCTTTGTGCCAGTACCATACTGTCTTAATGACTGTGGATTTGTAGTATAGCCTAAAGTCAGGTAGGTTGATTCCGCCCGTTCCATTCTTCTTTCTCAAGATTGCTTTGGCTATATGAGGTTTTTTGTATTTCCATACAAACTCTTCCAGAAAATTGCAGATGAAGGTAAACTTCCAAACTCATTCTATGAGGCTACCATCACCCTAATTCCAAAACCCGGCAAAGATGCCACAAAAAAAGAAAACTACAGGCCAATATCACTGATGAACTTAGATGCAAAAATCCTCAACAAAATTCTAGCAAATAGAATCCAACAACACATCAAAAAGATCATACATCATGATCAAGTAGGCTTTATCCCAGGGATGCAAGGATTCTTCAATATTCGTAAATCGATCAGTGTAATACACCACATTAACAAATTGAAGAATAAAAATCACATGATTATCTCAATAGATGCAGAGGAAGCCTTTGACAAAATTCAATATCCATTTATGATAAAAACCCTCCAAAAAGTAGGAATAGAAGGAACATACCTCAACATAATAAAAGCTATATATGACAAACCCACAGCAAACATTATCCTCAATGGTGAAAAGCTGGAAGCATTCCCCCTGAAATCAGGAACAAGACAAGGGTGCCCACTGTCACCACTACTATTCAACATAGTTTTGGAAGTCTTGGCCACAGCAATCAGAGCAGATAAAGAAATCAAAGGAATACAGATTGGAAAAGAAGAAGTAAAACTCTCTCTGTTTGCAGATGACATGATCCTCTATATTGAAAACCCTAAAGACTCTACGACAAAATTACTAGAGCTAATCAGTGAATATAGCAAAGTTTCAGGATATAAAATCAACACACAGAAATCCCTGGCATTCCTATACATTAACAGTGAGAAATCAGAAAGAGAAATTAAGGAAACAATACCATTCACCATCGAAACAAAAAGGATAAAATACCTAGGAGTATTTCTACCTAAAGAATCAAAAGACTTGTATATAGAAAACTATAAAACACTGATGAAAGAAATCAAGGAGGACACAAACAGATGGAGAAATGTACCGTGTTCGTGGATTGGAAGAATCAATATAGTGAAAATGAGTATACTACCCAAAGCAATCTATAGATTCAATGCAATTCCTATCAAGCTACTAGAGGTCTTTTTCAAAGAATTAGAACAAATAATTTCTCAATTTGTGTGGAAATACTTTTATCATTTTTAAGACTTTTCAAACACTCTTGACTTTGGGAAAACATAAGCATACATTGGCAGTGATTCAGTTCTCCATTCAACATCATAGATCCATATTTTGTTTCTTATTATTTAGGATGTATGTTTTCAGATACTATGAAATTTAAATAATCTGATTATGTTTTGCAGACCTCTTTTTTTTTAAGGAGTGTTTTAGCAGAAGGCATTAGGAGCTGCATTAGTGTTCTCCAGAGAAACAAAACCAATAGGATAGATCAGATAAATAATAGATAGGGGGTGACAGATAGATAGATACCTGGTGATAAGAGGAGGTTTATTAGAGAATTGACTTACTCAGCTATGGAAGCATAGGTGTCCCAAGAACTGCTGTCTGTAAGCTGGAGACCCTGAAAAATAGCTAGTGTAATTCAACCTGTGTCTTAAGGTCTGAGAACCAGAGCAGTCAATGTCCAAGGACAGGAGATGTCTCAACTCAGACAAAAGGAGCAGATTTACCCTTCTCCACACTTTGGTTCTATTCAAGCCCTTAGTGGATTGAATGATGCCTGCCCACATTGGTGAAGTCCATCTGCTTTGTTCAGTCTGTACTACTCAATTTAAATGTTAATCTTTTCTGAAGACACACTGTGAATAATATTTTACCAGCTATCTGGGTGTTCCTTAGCCCAGCAAAACTGATCCATAAAATTAACCATCACAGTAGCCATTTTGATCACAAGAAGAGACCTTGTAAGACTGTGACAGTTAATAATGTCAGATTTTTGTAGAATGAAGTACATTTAGCACTTGATTGCATGTTGTTTGTATTGGCCACTAATGTTTTACATGTCTGGTCTTCCCAGCCCAGTTGTAAACACCTCTAGGTGTTTCTTTCATTGTTTCTAACAATGTTTGATGCTTACTGTTGACATATGGTGGAAACTATTGGTTTAGTAATTAGGAGACTGAGTCCTAACCCAACCCTGTCTCTTACTAAATCCAATGAGGTAAGACAAACTACAAATAACACTGAACTTCAGTTTTGTTTTCTATTAAGTGTCAATAATTATACTTGCCTTGATTAATTCATAGGCTCATTCTAAGGCTTGAATGAGATATCAGATCTCAACATTCTTGCTGAGTTTTAAAGTCCTATACAGAAATTAAGTGCTATTATTCTGATAGCTGACATCCAAAAGTAGTTTTTATTTTCTGTGGTATTATAATGAGATTGGTAGCTAAACATTTGGTTCTCTGAAATAATTTTTTATTCATGACATAAAAAATAAGCAGTTTCTTTATCAGTTCCATTTTTCTAGATTCTATATACCTGCATTAATATATGATATTTGTTTTTCTCTGTCTTACTGCATTCTGTATTACAGGCTCTAAATTCATCCACATCAATACAAATGACTCAATTTCATTCATTTTTATGGCCAAGTCATATTCCACTGATATATATATATATGTACCACATCTTCTTTATCCATTCACTTAGTAGCAGACATCTAGGTTGCTTCCACGTACTGGCTATTGTGTACAGAGCTACAGTGAGCATTGGGGTACCTGTATCTTTTTGTTATGGTTTCCATTGGGGTACCTGTATCTTTTTTTTTATGGTTTTCTCAGTGTATATGCTCAGCTGTGGGGATGCTGAGTCATATGACAGTTCTAGTTTTCAGTTTTTTAAGGGATCTTCATCCTGTTCTCCACAGTGGCTTTATCCGTTTATATTCCCAGGGTGAGAGGGTTGCCTTTTCTCCACGCCCTCTCCAGCGTTTATTGCTTGTGGTTTTTTTGCTGATGGCCATTCTGATCGGCGTGAGCAGAGCCAGACTAGAGATGCAGATGTGGAGAACAGGTGTGTGGACGCAGGAGGGGAAGACAGGACACAGGAGGGTGAGATGAACTGAGAGCATAGCATTGACCATACACACTGCCGTGTGTAATATCGATAGCTAGTGGGAAGCAGCTAAATAGCAGAGGGAGCTCAGTTCAGGGCTCTGTTACGATCTAGATGGATGGGATGGGGGCTTGGGAGGAAGGTCCAAGAGGGAAACGATATATGCATACATATGGCTGATTCATGTTGTTGTACAGCAGAAACTGACAGTGTAAAGCAATTATATTCCAATAAAAAAATGAGTTTCTAAAATAGTTCATGTAATTCTAATTGTAGGTTATAGACCATGAGAATTGAAAATATAATTTTATGTATTTCTTCATATTGATGAAATAAAACCCACTTTATCTTCTGAAGAAGAAAATATTTCTTTAAGCAGAATATTTTTCATAATTCCAATATGTAGATTCATGGAATTTTCCATAAAGGTGAGAGATGGTGCACTAGTTTTTCCCAAATCTCTTTCAACACATATTTTTAAAAACTGAAAAATTCTAATTAAAATTTTCATTGCTAACATTTTTATTCTCTATTCTTATCTTCTGAGGATTAATAAAATATTATGACTCAATATGGAAATCTATTAAAGAACCTCTTCATTGCCTATAGGTAAGTAGAGGCAAATTCCAGTGACTAGATTGCTGCGTATAGTATAGCCAAAGGAAGGAATATATGTAAGTTTTGATTTTTTTTTTTTTTTACTCCTAAGAAGTCAGAAGAAGGCTTAATGTAAAAACTTTCCTGTTCTTGGTCATTGGATGCCTAGTATAAAATCCCACAACTAGAACTATGCCAAGGTAGTGTGTCAGCCATTTGTTTAAAAAAAAAGAAAAATTCTTCTTTGCCATTACAAACCAACTCATTCTTATATCAGTGAACCATAAATAAAAGAACACAGAATATATCAGAAACAGAGGAAGGAAGAAATTTTAAAACTTTCTTCTATTTCGTGTCCTTATCCTTCAACAACCATACTTCTTAATTACGGAAGAGTGCGTTTTTAATAAGACCCTTTTCTTTTCTTGTTTTCTGGTTCCAACGTGAGGCACATGGGATCTTAGTTCCCCAGCCAGGACCAGGGATGGAACCTGTGCCCCATGCAGTCCACAGAGTCCTAACCACTCTACCGCCAGGAATTCCCAGAGATACTTGTCATTATACAAAAACCTGTCACAGTCCCAGGACACTACTGGAACTTCTACTGAAAGTCATATATGCTTTTTTTTTCTTTCAGTAAAACAAATGGAAACTTCTTAGAACTCAACTTACTTGAAATCTCAGCAACATTGAGCACCATTGATGACCTCCTCCTTTTTTGAAGTAATTTCTTCTTTTGACCTCAGTGACACCCAATTCCCCATGTCCCTGGTTGTTCCTTTTACAGGCATCCCTTTCTCTGCCTAAAGATCAAATGTTTATTTTACTGAGGGTTCTGTTCTCTTCTAGACTTATATAATTTTCCCGTGGGAAATCTCATTCAACATTTATATGCTGATGACTCTTAATACAACAGAAACTCCTTCCTGAGTTTTAAACTCAGAAAGCCTAACTGCCTTCAGCTCATGTGTATTTTCTTGCCCTTCTTCAAACTTAAATTGTTCAGAAGTGAATTTAGTATCTCCATCAACTCCAAAGTCTACTCTCCCTTCTCTTCTGTTCTCTGTCCCAATAAATGGTATCATCATCCACCTGCTTGCCCAAGCTGGCAACTTGGTGAAATCATCTATGCTTTTTCCCTCCCTACCTCATGTCCGACCTGTATTAGTTTCTTTTAAGTTTTCTGCCTGAAAAGTCTCAAGTCTCTGCTTCTCCATCTTTAATTTTAGGCCAGTATGAGTATTACTGTGACTCAGGGAAAGGAAGTGTGGAGAACTAGAGTCTCCTCAGTCTTCAATATATCCTGTCACTTCTGTATTTCCCTGGGACCAGAAGAACATTAAAATAATTCCAGATTAGATGTACTTATTAATATTTTTAAGAGCCACTGACCTCCTGCACAGATTGGGAAGACTAACATAAAGCAGCAGCCTAATTTTGAGACTCCTTTAGGTTTGAAGTTAAACTGTATGGCCCAGCTGTGTCATACTTTTGCCCCATTGACTGTCCTACCACGGATCTGGCCACCGTCACCTTTCACCTGGATCACCTTTGCAACCTCCTAGTAAGTACTTCTGCCTATGAATTCACACCCCCGGTCTGTGTTTCACACTGCAGTTAGAGTGACTCAGAGTATTTGAGAATGAAAAGAAAACAAATAATTATAAATATTTTAGAGGCTTTTGCATACGAAAGCTCATCCCCAAATAAGGAGGTTTAGTTACTTCCCAGTTAGTTGGTTGTAAAACATTTATGGATGTATTAGTGCCCATTAAGTATCAGGAAGTTCTTTCTCTACCACATTGTAAAACAAAACTCTTATCCCAACTTAAAAGACAGTGCTAGATACTACTGCCTTATTTCTTAAACACTTTATTTCATTAAGGCAGTTGTTTGTCTTTCTGTGAGATATATCATTTCTAAAGCCAAAAAAACCCCAAAAAACTGGCAATGACAATATTCTTTCAATGACCCTGTAATGTGTGTTTGTATATAACCAGGTACAGGGCTTCCCTGGTGGCTCAGTTGGTGTCCTGTAATGCCAGAGACCTGGGTTTGATCCCTGGGTCAGAAAGATCCACTGGAGAAGGGATAGGCTACCCACTCCTGTTTTCTGGCCTGGAGAATCACAGGACTGAGTGACTTTCACTTTCAACCATATATGCAGTCATAACTAGTGTATAATTTTTCATATTAAATATGTGTATAACCAGTCCATCCCAAAGGAGATTAGTCCTGGGTGTTCATTGGAAGGACTGATGTTGAAGCTGAAGCTCCAATATTTTGGTCACCTGATGCAAAGAGCTGACTCATTTGAAAAGACTGGGAATGATTGGGGGCAGGAGGAGAAGGGGATGACAGAGGATGAGATGGTTGGATGGCATCACCGACTCAATGGACATGGGTTTGGGTGGACTCCGGCAGTTGATGCTGGACAGGGAGGTGTGGCGTGCTGCGGTTCATGGGGTCGCAAAGAGTCGGACATGACTGAGCAGCTGAACTATCAGCTGATACTGATAAATACACGTTATGTATAATTAGTGTTATATACTTTTTTATATTACGTATGTGTATATATAGGCTGAGTTCCTGGTGGCTCAGTGGTAAAGAATCCACCTGCCAATGCAGGAGACATGGGTTTGATCCCTGGGTAAGGAAGATCCCTTGGAAAAGGAAATGACAACCCACTCCAGTATTTTTGCCTGGAGAATTCCATGGACACAAGAGCCTGGCAGGCTATACAGTCCATGGGTTCACAAAGAGTTGGACTTGATTGTGTGCATACACACACAGGATTATATGTAGCTTACATAATCTTAAGAATGTCCTCATATTTCTATGGATATTTTATAATGTAACATATAATTGCATATGATTTATATAATTATATAAAATTATTATTAAGAATGTTCTCATAGTTCCTCCACAGAGAGGGTTGCAATTACATCATCTAGTCTCCTCCGTAAATCTTTATGACATCCCATTTCTTTTCAGTCCAACAGAGAGTTTATTTGTGATGTTTGAGACTTATTCCAGTTTAGTTTGGGTGCAATCAGCTTTACAACCTTTGTGTTTACCACTACATGTTCTCCATGGTTGGGCACAGCCTGAATACATAAAAGCAGACCCAGTGATACAAGAATTACAACATACAATTTTCTAGCCCTGCTCCACTTTTATAGGCCATGATGCTATAGAAATGCTTGATTTCCTGGGCTATATTAATTGCATTTAAGCTTTCTTAAATTTCTTACACCACCAAATTTTAATTAAGAAGCTGTAATTGGAAAATTCATAAACTGATCCTACTGTTTTTCTTATTCTGAAACTGAAGAGAAGGGTATTCCATGACATTACTGCTGAGGGATACTATGTGCTATGCTGTGCTCAGTCACTCAGTCATGCCTGACTCTTTGTGACCCCGTGGGCTGTAGTCTGCCAGTCTTCTCTGTCCATGGAATTTTCCAGGCAAGAATACTGGAGTGGATTGCCATTTCCTACTCCAGGGGACTGAGGGAAATTAGGGAATTGTAATTCATCAATATGGATATTGTCCATAATTCTCCGATGATGAGGTAGGTGTACAATGAAGGTGATGATCATCACTAACAGACTTTTTCTTTTGTATCAAGACCTGTATGGTACAAAGATGAAAAACAAAAATAACAATTATGGTCTCAGCCTTCCTGAAAGCAGACAGTGTATGGACATTTACACAACATGTATAGACATAATTACAATGCAAAGCAGAATCTAAAAATAAGAGCAGCCATTTATTGTTAATTCTTATTATATGCTGAGAATCACCAAAAGTATTTGTATGGATAATCACTAACATTTACCAAAAACCAGATAACAAAGTGGATGCTTGGAGAAGTTAAATTATTTTCCCAAGTTTAGCTAGGTCAGGATTTAAACCTAATTCCATATGCTTGTCTGTCCATAAAATACTTGCTACTTTATAAGTTGCAGGGAAGAGACTCTGAGGAAGTTTTGGGGGGTTCAAACTAAGTTGTAATTATCCCTGATACCACAAGGGAGAGCTTACACTAAAGACTTCAGTGATATTTATGTTGAAAAAATTAGTAAAGTTTCCAGAAGAAGGTAAGGGTTCCAGGTATAAAAAAATAACAGGAAAGGCACAAAAGAAAGAGAGGAGTGTGTGCGCGGGCCTGGCAGGGGCTCTTCTGCGGGAAAGCAACCCCACTGCTGGGCATACACACTGAGGAAACCAGAATTGAAAGAGACACATGTACCCCAATGTTCATCACCACGTTGTTTACAATAGCCAGGACATGGAAGCAACCTAGATGCCCATCAACTGATGAATGGATAAGAAAGCTGTGGTACATATACACAATGGAATATTACTCAGCATTAAAAAAAAATTCATTTGAAGCAGTTCTACTCAGGTGGACGGAACTGGAGCCTATTATCCAGAGTGAAGTAAGCCAGAAGGAAAAACAACAATACAGTATACTAACACATATATATGGAATTTGGAAAGATGGTAACAAGAACCCTGCATGCGAGACAGCAAAAGAAATGCAGATGTATAGAACAGACTCGTGGACTCTGTGGAAGAGGGCAAGGGTGGGATGTTATGGGAGAATGGCATTGAAACATGTTAATTACCATATGTGAAATCAATCGCCAGCCCAGGGCTGATGCTCGGGGCTGGTCTACCGGGATGACCCAGGGGGAGGGAATCAGGAGGGAGGAGGGAGGGGGGTTCTGAAGGGGGAGCATATGTAAACCCATGGCGGTTTCATGTCAATGTATGGCAAAACCAACACAATAAAGTAAAGAAAATTAAAAAAAAGAGAGGAGTGTGTACAGAAAGCAGCAAATTATTTATTTTCCTTGTAGATTAAGTGAAGGATGGAAAGATAAGCTGTGCTTAGTTTATGGAGGTGCTAAGCAGTTGGGACTTAACCCTGTAGGCTACAGGGAGATATGTATGTTTTCTGAGGAGCATTATGACTGAAATATAATTGTACTCCAGGAGATTTACCTGGCAAAAGCATGTAAATGGACAGGTGTGTGGGAGGGGAGACTGAAAGATAATAATTGTGACAGACCGTTGATGTAATAAGATAATGATCTGAACTGGGACAATGGAAGTAGGAAGGGGAAGGAGGGACTGTGTACCATATCTGTCTTCCAAACTCCATAAACCCAAAGGATTGTTACCATTCATCTTCAAATAATAGATTGTGATTTGAAACATGACAGGTCTAGGAACTGCAAGCCGTAAGAACTAAATGGTTCCATTTAGATCCATAGTACTTTTAATTATTGACCTGCCTTAAATTCTGTAAGGAGGAAACATTCGGAAGAAATATGCTTATGCAGCCTGAGAGGCAATTTACCACTAAAATGCTTGGTTCTCTATGGAGTAGAAAGAAAGAGTTATTAAACAGTATAATCAAACCCCTAGGTGTTTCATTGAGGTCCCAGCATAACTGGTAGGTGGCTTAGACTTCTAGGCTGCAGGTTTCTCATTTGGAAAATGTATATAGTAATAATTATCCTCCTTGCCTCTCTTGGCTTTTGTAGAAAATCAAATGAGATAATTAATATGGAAATACTCTAGAAAATGCAAGATTCTGTTTTTAAGGGTAGGTACTATTTTGTTTATGCCTCCTCATAGTTCACATTGCACTGTATTAAGCCCATAGTAGGGGCTGGAAGTATTTGCCGAGTGAGTGGGTGTACACAGAAGTTTTGGCAGAAGAATGACTCTTGTACCAATGTGTAGTAAATGTGTCCTCCAAAGTATACCCATGCTTTGATACTATGTGCTGTGTAGTAAATGTATTCAGTTCAGTTCAGTGACTCAGCCATGTCCAACTCTTTGCAACTCCATGGACTACAGCATGCCAGGCTTCCCAGTCCATCACCAACTCCCGGGACCTACTCAAACTCATGTCCATTGAGTCAGTGATGCCATCCAACCATCTCATCCTCTATTGTCCCTTTCTCCTCCTGCTTTCAGTCTTTCCTAGCATCAGGGTCTTTTCCAGTGAGTCACTTCTTCACATAGAAGTGTTGGCATTTCAGCTTCAGCATCAGTCCTTCCAATGAATATTCAAGACTTATTCCTTTAGGATTGACTGGTTGGATCTTCTTGTAGTCTAACGGACTCTCAAGAGTCTTCTCCAACACTACAGTTCAAAAGCATCAGTTTTTCAGTGCTCAGCGTTCTTTATTGTCCAGCTCTCACATCCATACATGACTACTGGAAAAACCATAGCTTTGACTAGATGTACCTTTGTTGGCAAAGTAATGTCTCTGCTTTTTAATATGCTGTCTTGGTTGGTCATAGCTTTTCTTCCAAGGAGCAAGCGTCTTTTAATTTCATGACTGCGGTCACCATCTGCAGTAATTTTGGAGCCCAGAAAAATAAAGTCTCTCACTGTTTCCGTTGTTTCCCCATCTATTTGCCATGAAGTGATGGGACTGGATGCCATAATCTTAGTTTTCTGAATGTTAAGTTTTAAGCCAACTTTTTTACTCTCCTCTTTCACTTTCATCAAGAGGCTTTTTAGTTCTTCTTCACTTTCTGCCATAAGGGTGGTATCATCTGCATACCTAAGGTTATTGGTATTTCTCCCAGCAATCTTGATTCCAGCTTGTGCTTCATCTAGCCTGGCATTTCACATGATGTACTCTACATATAAGTTAAATAAGCAGGGTGACAATATACAGCCTTGACATACTCCTTTCCCAATTTGCAACCAGTCTATTGTTCCATGTCTGGTTCTAACTGTTGCTTCTTGACCTTCATACAGATTTTTCAGGAGTCAGGTAAGGTGGTCTGGTATTCCTGTCTCTTGAAGAATTTCCCACAGTTTGTAGTGATCCACATAGTCAAAGGACTGGCGTAGTCAATAAAGCAAAAGTGGATGTTTTTCTGAAACCCTCTTGCTTTTTCAGTCCTCCAGCAGATGTTGGCAATTTGGTCTCTGGTTCCTCTGTCTTTTCTAAACCCAGCTTGAACATCTGGAAGTTCATGGTTCACATACTGTTGAAGCCTGGCTTGGAGAATTTTGAGCATTACTTTGCTACCGTGTAAGATGAGTACAATTATGCAGTAATTTGAGCATTCTTTGGCATTTCCTTTCTTTGGGATTGGAATGAAAACTGACCTTTTCCAGTCCTATGACCACTGCTGAGTTTTCCAAATTTGCTGGCATATTGAGTTTAGCACTTTCACAGCATCATCTTGTAGGATTTGAAATAGTTCAACTGGAATTCCATCACTTCCACTAGCTTTGTTCATGGTGATGCTTCCAAAGGCCCACTTGACTTCTCGTTCCAGGATGTCTGGCTCTAGGTGATTGATCACACTATTGTAATTATCTGCATCTTGAAAATTTTTTTGTATAGTTTCTCTGTGTATTCTTGCCACTTCTTCATATATTCTGCTTCTGTTAGGTTCATACTGATTCTGTCCTTTATTGAGCCCATTTTAGCATGAAATGTTTCCTTGGTATCTCTAATTTTCTTGAAGAGATCACTAATCTTTCCCATTCTATTGTTTTCCTCTATTTCTTTTCATTGATCCTTGAGGAAGGCTTTCTCTCTCCTTGCTATTCTTTAGAACTTTTCATTGAAATAGGTATATTTTTTCTTTACTCCTTTGCCTTTAGTGTCTCTTCTTTTCTCAGCTATTTGTAAGGCCTTGTCAAACAACCATTTTGCCTTTTGCATTTCCTTATCTTGGGGATGGTCTTGATTACTGCCTCCTGTACAATGTCATGAACCTCTCTCCATAGTTCATCAGGCAATATTTCTATCAGATCTAATCCCTTGAATCTATTTGTCCCTCCCACTGTATAATCCGAAGGGATTTGATTTAGGTCATACCTGAATGGTCTAGTGGTTTTCCCTGCTTTCTTCAATTTAAGTCTGAATTTGGCAATAAGGAATTCATGAGCCACGGTCAGCTCCCGGTCTTGTTTTTGCTGACTGTATAGAATTTCTCCATCTTTGGCTGCAAAGAATATAACCAATCTGATTTCTGTGTTGACCATCTGGTGATGTCCATGTTTAGAGTCTTCTCTTGTGTTGTTGGCAGAAGCTGTTTGCTCTGGCCAGTAAATGTGTACTACAAAGTATATGCGTGCTTTGATACTATGTGCTGTGTAGTAAATGTGTACTATAAAGTGTACCCATGCTCTGATGGAAAGAAAAGAAGCACGCATGGCATAGTGATGACCATCTCCATTGTAGAGACATGCAATACAGTGCAATACTACTGGTTCAGTTTCTGCTAAAGATCCGTTAATGCCTATTCTAAAGATGTAGAACTACAAAGGGAAAAACTTGAGTAAAGTAAGCATGTAGGCTGTAGACATTCTCCCAGAGATAGCAGAAGATTGGATCTCCTACAGCAGGTGCTTCATTGAACTATCCCTGGGGGAAGATGGGGCAGAAGAGGACTATCTAACTAGTGTGTGGACTGTGAAGGAGGAAACACCACTTCTTCCTGTGACATGACTTTAGTACCCTGGACATTGTTAAAGGGAAAGACCAAAAAGTGATGTTCAAGGGAATGAGGGAAAGCCATATTCTTCCATTCACCCAACAAATACTTATTGAGTATATAAACAGGCATTGAAAGAAATAAAGCATGTGTGAGGGAAAGATGCTGTTCTCCAGAATTCATTGCCTTCAACTCATGAACTTTGAAGGTATAATGATGAGGAATTAATTTATAAATAAGTGCATAATAAATTGTGTTTCTGACAAATACTGAACACAAATAACATTTAGCTCTTAAGCTATAAGAGGACTGTTTCAGTTCTGAATTTGTTTTCACTAAATTGAAACACATTTAGTCTATAACAGATGGAAGACAAAGGAAATAAAAATTAAAAGAGGGATGAAAATGAGTAAGTGTGCTTTTCATGTAGTTATTTCTACCCTAAGACAATTCTCCTTTGATTATCAGCACGTTGATTGAGTTTTGATTTTAAAAAGAAAGTAGCGTCTGTCCAAAGTTTCAAATAGTAGGTCTTCGTTTTTCAAGGTCATGGTGAACACTGTATTTAATAGCTATTAAATTTTGCATAAAGGGTGTGGATATGTGGAACAGTCTTCTACAGAGATACAAATGGAGTAAAAACAAAATCAGAGGAATCCAGCTGAATCCACATTTGGACACAGAACAAATGAAAAGGCACTGACAGTGTAGTTTCAAATGGAAAACATTCATAAAGAAGGAAGCTAGGGAATATAAATTTTTGAGGCGAATTTGGCAAAAGCCGAGATCATCTGTTTCCCATGATCTAACAGATAAGATAAAATTTTGCTTGTCCTTTTCATTTTCAAATGCTTTCTCGTTTTTAATCATGCATCTACTTCCAATATATGGGATTTATATATAAACATGTAGCCAATCGCACAGGTAAGATTGAACAAGGAAAGCTGACATGGAAACAGAAAAAGACCAAAGAGACAAGGAGATGGGAGACAAGATGCATTAAAGGGGAGGATTACCCTTGGGTTTGTTTTTCATTACTTTCTTTTCTCCATTGACTAAAATATCATTTTTCTGTCTTGAACATAAATCTTTGTCTGGGGTCACAGCTATATTTCCTTCCAGTTTAGATGACATGTTCACTCGTATTTTGTATTTTATTTTGTGTTGATCTGTAATCTTGTAGCATTCTGATTTACAGGAAGTCATAACTTCAGATAGCGAAGCCCTCTTATTTGCTACCGATACAGACTTACCTAAAGCATTTATTTGGTGGCATTTAAAAGAGTCAATTGTGAATTTTAATATTTATAAACATGCTACTCTAAAAATAGGCGCTGATTTTTTTCCCCAAATTTGGAAGCATGCAGGATATTTACTTGGAACACCTTTGAGGGATATGTGTTGGTTTTCAGTTTGACAATACCCAGCATCATACAGTACACCTGCACATCACTAACAAAGGAAAACATTGGAGAGTTTTCATTTCAGCATAGTTCAGACTGTCGCCCTTCACCAACGTTTTGGAAACAGAATAATGGTATCTAATAATTTCAGCCGAGCTAGGTATTTATCCCAGTTTCAAACAGACGGTAATTCACTTATATTTATTTTCTCAGAATGTAACACTAGTTTGAATTAAACATTATGATACATACCTGCACTAGTATAAACTATTTTTTAAAATTTTCCTAGTCAAGATTTCTTTCTCCAAGAAAATTAGACAGGTGCAGCACACCAAATGAGATGAACTTTGTCCTCAAAGAAAATTGGTTTTTCCTTTTCAATTTCATTTCAAAGAGATCTGACAAGTGTGGCTTTGAACAAACTTTAACAGCACAATATCCTTTGTGTAAGTTTTCCCTTGTCAGCTTTTCCATTCCAGCAGGAACTTAGAACAAAGTGGATGCTGCCCTTTGAGTTGAGAACTTCATCAGTTGAATGAACACTAGTACAGTGCAGTGAAATTGAGGGCATACTCTCTCCTCGGATCTCAACAGTGCAATGTCTCAACAAATATAATTTCTCTATCTGGTGTAAGAAGACACCAGCTATACATTTAGTTTCATACACTCTCCTTCCCTTTTTCATAGTCAAAGTCAAACTATTTGGCATTATACCTACTTGAAACTTTTCAAATTATGCAAAAGAGCCTTCCATTGTGTGTGGAACACAAACAAAATATTTTGTGATGTTGTTTGGAGCCACACCATTTTATACCAACGTCACAGGGAGCCTGAGGTTAGAGGTGCAAAATCAGACTTTCAGGTTCAATGTTTTTTTTTGAATCGCAAAAAAAAAAAAAAATAGGTTTTTTCTATTTGTTTTGCTTTGTTTCATTTTTAACATGTAGTTTTGTGACCATTTGAAAGTAAAATTTAAGAGCAGAGGAAAAAAATACAGGAATCTGCTTCATAGATATTCTAATCTATATTGCACAAAAGCTTGTTATTTATACACAATTGTGTATAAATTGTGCTATTTTATACTGGTTACGATCCTCTTTGACAAGTTTTTTTTTTTTTTGCCTAATCTTCTAACTATCTAAAGGTTTTTTATTACAATTGCCTCTTGCTATGTTTTTCTTTTTCTTGGCTCCAACTGTTTCTTTCATCTTCTTTTTTTCCCTGTGCATTAATATTTAAAGACTGTACTAGTGTCAAACATTCATGTAGAGACAACTTAAATGCAAAGTGGATAAGGTTACAGAATAAGTCCATGCCCAATTTAATTACAGCATTTTGATTAACACAGATTGTAAGTAGTTTGAACTAAGAATTTTAAGTTGTTCAGCTTGAATATTACAAAGGCTAACCAGAGATGAAGTGTAACTTTGACTCAGAAACTGCCAGAAAACACTCTGATTAACCAATTTAGATGTGCTATCTAATTAAGGATCTAAATATCTTTGGATCACAGAAATTCATGTTTATTGATAAGATAAAATATTTATTACCAAGAGAGCTGAATTAGCAAAAAGAACAGCTCTAATCAGGTGCTAACTTCCAGAGAAAAGAATATTGGTTGAAACTTGAAAATATAATATTTGGGAGCAAACCTGGCTTGTTTATTCAAAGGCCATGCTTCTTGCCAGCAAACTCAGTATCCATGAGAGGTTAGAGTTGATGAAGTCTGTGGCCAAGTTTCTAAATGGGTTCGATAGATAATGACCGCCCATAGCAATTGCTAATTGAGAATAATGACTAGGAAGGAATAAAGGGCGCAGATCAGATCAGGGGTAGAAGAAAACGACTCTGAAGCAGGGGCCAGAAAACCCCTCCAAGGTCAAGGGGAGAGAAACCCAAACCTTTCATGTTTACTAAATAAGCTGCCATTAGTTGACCCAAAATTGTTTTGGATAAATACAATATTTTTCTAAAAAATTACAAGTGTAAAGAAAGAAATATTATAAGCTCCTATAATTACTAATTCTTGCCAGATTGCCTCCACAGAGAAATCACTGTATTTACAACTTTTTTGTCTTAAGAAACATGAAAATATAGGTTCTCTGTTTTCTCTATTTCATTTTGTGTTAACTTGTTTTTGTTGTTCTTCAGTGCATCCCAAATAGAGATGAAATCAGGTGTGAGTTATGCAAAGAATGAAAGCAATATTAAGTAAGGTGATTGTTCTTTAAGTTCTAAAATTTTAAAAACACTGTGAACACAGAGTTTTGTACTCATGGATTTGGTAGGTAGAATATGATTTCTGATAGAGTAAAATCTCATGAAAGAACATGCCATATTTTACATATTTAATCATATTAAAGACAAACTAAGTTCTAATACCTTTTTAAAGCCAATACCTTTTCAAAATGGGATAATTATCCAGGTAGAACCATTTGCTTGTTGGTAAGTCTATTCAAATTATAATTAAAACATAAAACATACATGACTCACACAGACATACACAAGCCCCATTCTTTCTAGTTTTGCAAACTCTTAACATAAAAAGGATAAAGATTAGATAAGGATAAGATTAGAGTAATGACAAATATTCCTTGCTTGGATGACCTTTACCTGGTGAGACTTAAACTAGAAAAAGTTTAGAAGGGGAGATGCTAGAACATTTATACATCTCATGATTATAGTTCTTGGCACATATGACACCTTTGTTTACTCTAAGAAGGAGATTTTCTAACTACAGAGAAGGTATATTCTGCATGTCAGATCCTGTAGTTAGAATCACGACTATTGTGGTCCCTTACAGTTTGCCAGAAATGTCAATTCAAATGCCAGTTAATGCAATATTAAGAGAATCACAAATGAAAAGTAGGCAGCTATTCAATATAAACATTAAAATATGTGATAATCCAACTATTTCTTAACCACTTTTTCATAATTGACATTTACACTTATATTTAGTGGGATCTCTTTTTGGTTTCCTCTCCCTTTGTTTGGGCACAATATAGTAATTGCTGCCAAGGCTGAATAATGTACTTATTCCCTAGAAATTAGAGTTCAATATATTATCCTATTAAAATAATATATTACAGCATTACCAGCATCATTATTACAAAAATGGATTCAGAGCAATAAGCCAAATTTGACCAGGGGACTGTGCTGCAATAAATCTACTGGAATCACATGAGGCATGGTGTTGCTGACCAGAAATTTTCTGTGCACAGGCCTCTTGAGACATGTTAGTTAGATTCGTGGGCACACGACACAAAATTGTTAAGCATTTCTGTCTGAGTGCTATAGAGAAACCATTTAAGTAGATAATGTCCTTCAAGAGCAAAAAAAAAAAAAAAGTTCTGTTGAGATCAGTATCTACTGATTTTTATATTTGGAGGAATATCAAATAGACATTAAAGTAAGACTTCTAAAATGACTACATGTAAATAGTGACAAGCTTTGCAATTAAATTTAGTGCCCAAAGTGATTACAAATTATCATACCCTATTACCTGTAATGGAGGTCTGGTTCTATGCAAAATTATAATTCAAATTCAAAATTATAACTGAAGTAAGGTTTATCTTTGTTTTCCCCATGACTTGCATTTCTATTCTACTTTTCAACTAGCTGCTTTCCCCGCTGGCCCAGTCATCTAGGGTGCTCACCTTCTTTATAGGAGAAAAAATAACAGACTGTTGAACTTGGAAATGTTATTTAACTTTCTCAACACACTGCTTTTAAAAGTAAGGAAAGACATTCTGACATGTTATCTGAATCACTCAATGTTACTCAGATGCTTCATAGCAGATGCTCAAACAGGGCATCTCCTTTGTTGATTGATAAGATGAAGTATGTTTCCCTGGCATTGTTTTCATTAATAGCAGGTAAATCATTAAGCCAAAAGTGTATATTACTAATTGTGAAAATGTGGGTCACATCAAGTGCAGTGATTCTGTGTATATGTTCAGTGTCTGATGGGGCTTAGAGTGGAAGCCTAGCAAAGATAACTTTGTATTTTGGAAAACCTCCACAGTGATTCCTATATATAGAAAGGAACATGTTTCTCATGGACCCGTCAACATTTTGAAGAGTAGACAGAACTCTTGATTAATGCGTATGTTTTCTTGAAAAAACAGAACAGTTGATGGATGTCATGGAATTCTTTTCAACTTCAATTTCCTTCTTTAAAGAAAAATAGAAAATTTGGTTCCTTTAAAGTTCCATCAGTAGTTTACAAATTACTTGACAAATACACAAATTAGTAATTCCCTTCCTCCTTGTGTAATTTCTCTGTGAAGTCTGTCCACATTTGAGTGCATATGTGCTTTTAGCATGATCCAGAGCAGCACTTCAGAGACATCAGTTTTTGCAGACAGCTCCTGGGCCAGAGATGCTGTAACTCTAAAAAACTCCCAAGTGATGTCCATGCTGTTCCTCTAGGGGCCAGGTGTTTCTATAGACTGAAGAAAGGATATCAGCCTAAGGATCATAATGTTTGAATTTGAGTCTGTGTCCTAGTTCTGTGCATTTAGGAATATACAAATGTCCTTATGTGACTCTTCTAACTTCCTGAACAACCTAACATACGTGTCTTTACCTATAAATGAGAATTATCTTACCTTTGCAGCTCCTAGAATTGTTGAAAGATCAAATGATCTAATGCATTGAAATGCTTCATAAATTACAAAGTGCTGTGTCGTTAATGTTAGTTATTAATGTGTTATATCAAGGTCCTCATCTAATTCAACATAACACTAGTCTGTGAGAACCAAAATTTCCTGGCAGGAAAAAAAATTGAGCTTTGTCTACCTTTTATTAAAATCATATAATAAATTTCTAGGAAATATATGGCATTTGGAAAGGACTCCATCCCTGATTACTAAAAATGCAAAGTTAAATAAGAATAATAAAGCCCGTCATTTTGGCAGTTATTTTCTCCCTATGATCCTTAGTGATGGGTAAGGTGAAATGAGATGGGCACCATGATACACTGCTGAGGAGAGTGTAAATTGGTACTCAGTTTCTATAAAGCATTTGAAAAACATGTTAAGAGCCTTAAAAAGTGTCATTAAACTCAGTAACTTCACTTCTAGGAATCTATTTTAGGGAAATAAAAAGACCTATGGTAAAAAAAAATAGTTTATACATCAAAATACAGAATTATTATCATAATCAACTTTTGCATGATCCTGAATGGCCGAGAATAGGAATACTGCTAAATAAATCTGGTGTATCAAATGTAATGAAATATAAAGGCAGAATTTCATTCAGAAACACTTGGACTTTCAGATTTTCAATTCAGTAGATAAAAACAAAGCAGCTATCCACCAGAGCAAATTTTGTGAAATAGAAGAGCTTTAGTATGCAGTGATATCTCAAATATTTTCAATATTTATTAATATTTTTTACCTTGATAATATCACTTTTAGGAATCTACTTGTTCCCATTCTCACAGTTGAAGTCATTTGTTTCATAAAAACATGCCTAGTTCTAGGATTCTGTTAAATCTGCACCAGCTTGTGAGAGAAAATGTAGCTCAACTACCATTCTTTAAAATTCACAAGGTGGCATTTTTAGGGCCTTTGCACTGCCTCTGCTTGATATTTTTTGATAGTTTTAATAGAGTCCTTTATTCAAGAGATATTTATTGATACCTACTATATATCCAGTATTACTCCAGGTATGATGGATAGGAATTTAATGATAAATACAGACACAACCTTAATTTGGGTCTCGTAAAAGAAGATAATACAATTTAGTCATATGTAATGCAACATGACTGCAATAATGTAACCATAAGGGAAACACAAAACACCTGATGAAAGACCAAAGTGGGTGACTTGTGGTGAAGTAAGAATAAAATGGTTCCTGTGGAAAGTAGCCTGAAGAATGAGTAGGACAGATGAAGTGGGCAAGAATGCAGAGAGATTTTCTGATACAGAAATTTATAAAAAACAAATGTAACAAACAAAATTGTGCTATAGCCAGGGATATTGGAATCTCCTCTTTAGATTACAACAGTGAACAGTTTTGGGGGAAAACTCAAGGAAGTTTAATGAGATCAGATCAAATCATCAAGTACCCTGAGTTTAAGGCCAAGTATCTAACTCACCTTAGAGGGAATGTGAAGGCATTGAAGATCTTTAAGAGGAAAATAACGCAAAGTCAGACTTTAGGAAGATGATTCTGATAATACTGTGCCAAAGAGTTTTGTGGGAAATTGTATCTAGGAAGTTTATACAAGAGACAGACAAAATTCCAAACCCATCTCAATAAACTATTTATGTTGCCCTGAAAAAGTCTCTTCCTCTCTTTGTGGGATTTAGCCTACCACCAACATAAATAGACCTTTGTGTGAATTAGAAAAAGAGCCATGTGGGTCAGGCAGCACCCAGAAGCACACTGCAGAACCAGACAGCACCTTTGTACAAAAATACTTCCTCCAGGCTGCTGAGTAGATTTTGGCAGCGTGATGTGTGTGGGGAACATGTTGAGTGTGACCCAGGTTGAGTTTTATCCCTCACTCTCCACTTAGCCAGGCATGGAGTCATGTTTCACTTATCTGTGAACTGAGACTATCGATCCTACCTTTAGGATGTGGTTAATTCATATACTGAGGGATCACGGAAGAGGCTTGTATTAGATGTCCAGTGAATGGCAGTGATGGTGATTACAGTGGTGATGGTGATAGTGAGTAGCAATATTTTCATCATAATGTTTACTACTGTTATCTTGACTTCGGCTACTAAGGGCTTAGACTAATATTCAGAGAATGGAAGTGAACAGGTGAATAAAAAATGCAGAAGAAAGAATTGATGGTACTTTATGACTGCTTATATCTTCAGAGTGAGAGAAAATACGTCATTGCTGATTTTCAGTTTGGTGAACGAAAAAAGAATGATGATGCTTCAGACAAAAATAGTGGAGTTAGAAAGAGCTGTTATGGGAAAGATGACAAGATCTGTTTTGCTTTGTGTTGTGTGTAAGGGAAACAGTGAGGTATCCCAATACAAATATTCATCAGATGCTTGAAAATAAGGGATTAGAAGTCAGTGTGAAGATGTAGATACAATACATCTGAGATGCAGGTGCATAATAAAGCTTAAGACGTCATGTGATCACTGAAAGGATGGTACATAAAGCAGGAGAACATGGACAGAAGATTCCTCTGTGCATTTATTACACGTTATCTACTGCAAGTTTCAGGTGTTGCCGTTCAGAGCATAGTTGATATGATAACACTCTCACATAGAGGGACAGTGCACCTCTGTAGAATCATACATGATGGTCCTGTGTGAGGATTTCCCATGTTCAGGAGATGATAAACTTTGTTAACATTCAGAAAACTAATATCATGGCATCTAGTCCCATCACCTCATGGCAAATAGATGGGGGAAAATGGAAACAGTAGCAGTATTTATTTTGGGGGGCTCCAAAATCTCTGCAGACAGTGACTGCAGCCAGGAAATTTAAAGACATTTGCTCCTTGGAAGAAAAGCTCTGACGAACTTAGACAGCGTATTAAAAAGCAGAGATATAACTTTACTGACAATGGTCTGTCTAGTCAAAGCTATGATTTTTCCAGTCGTGTATAGATGTGAGAGTTGGGCCATAAAGAAGCATGAGTGCCAAGGAATTAATGCTTTCAAATTGTGGTGCTGGAGAAGACTCTTGAAAGTCCCTTGGATGGCAAGGGGATCAAACCAGTCATTCCTAAAGGAAATCAACCCTGAATATTCATTGGAAGGACTGATGCTGAATTTGAAGTTCCAATACTTTGGCCTTTGGCCACCTGATTCAAAGAGCCGACACATTGAAAAAGAGCCTGATGCTGGGAAAGATTGAGGTCAAGAGAAGAAGAGGGCAATAGAAGATGAAATGATTGGGCAATATCACTGACTCAGTGAACCTTAATTTGAGCAAACTCTGAGAGACAGTGGACGGACAGGGTAGCCTGGCGTGCTGCAGTTTGTGGAGTCACAGAGTTGGACACAACTTAGCAACTAAACAAGATCTTGTCTGAAATGTAGGGAGTGGCCACAGAAACAAAAAGAAGAGGAGGGACCTCCCTCTTCAGTTGATGGAGCTCTGGTCCCCAAAAAGTGAGATGAACCTTTGTTGCTTTTGTATCCTCTGTCTGTCTGTTTACCTTTTGGCTCCCAATGTGCTCATGGAAATACATGGCAAAATGAGGCAACTGGAGGCTCAGATTTTTGACTGGAGAACCAGACAGGGGAGCCCTGGAGAAGAGGAAACTCACAGAGAGATGGTGGAGAGTGAGAGCCTCAAGACAGTTACCCCATAATGTTGTTTATAAACACCTTCTTTCACTCAAGCTGTGCATGTATGGATCTAATCAGCATACCAGAGACTTTGAGAATCAAACTAACAGGTCACTGCTAACAGTGGTTCATATGTAGGGCAGATCTGAATAACACTACAAAGCTTTTGAAAACTGAGCTGCCATGGGAACCACAGTCCACAGAAGCAAAACTGGTTGGAACCTGCAAACTGAACTTAACCATGCCAATTGCCTACTAAAACAAAAATCCTAATATTTTCCATAAAATTTAAATAGGTCCAGAGTCCCATAATATTCAGAATGTCCAGGACACTATCCAATATTACTCAAGATATATTAAAAACAGGCAAAACCTCAACTCTCATGAGAAAAGACAATAGTTACCAGTGATAAGAAGACACAGGTACTGGGTTTTCTGACAGATACTTTGAAGCAGTTAATATATAAGTGCTTCCATGAAAAGATGCTCAACATTGCTAATTACTAGAGAAAGGCAAATCAAAACTATGAGATACCACCTCACACTGGTCAGAATGGCCATCAATAAAAAGTCTGCAAATACTGGAGAGGATATCGAAAAAGGAATCCTCTTACACTGTTGGTGGGAGTGTAAGCTGGTGCAGCCACTTTAGAGAATAGATGGAGGTTCCCCCAAAATGTAAAAATAGAGTTGCCATATGAACCAGAAATCCCTCTCCTGGGCATGGATCCAGACAAAACTATAGTTCAGAAAGATACATGCACCCCTGTGTTTATAACAGCACCATTTACAATAGCCATGACAACTACTTCAATGTCCATCAGCAGATAAATGCATAAAGAAGACGTTACATATGTACTAAACTACTAAACCATAAAATTAATGAAGTAATGCCACCTGCAGCAACCTGGACGGACCTAGAGATTATCATACTCTTTAAGTGGAGTAAATCAGAGAAACACAAATATCATATGATATAACTTATGTGTGGAATCTAAAATATGACACATACAGGCTTACCTACAAAACAGACTCACAGAGAACAGCCTGTGGGTGACAAACGGAAGGGATGGTGGTGTAGGGATAGAATGGGAAGTGGGAGTTAGCAAATGCAAACTAGTATATATAGAATGGGTAAACAACAAGATCCCACTGTTTAGTATGAGGAACTAAATGCCCTATCCTGTGATAAACCGTAAGGGGGAAGAGTATAAAAAAGAAAATATGTGTAAGTATAACTGACTCACTTTGCTGTATAGCAGAAATTAACACACTGTAAATTATACTTCAGTGAAAAATCCAAACCATTAAAAGTAAAACCAAGCTAATATATATATATATATATATGTATATATATATATATATATAGAGAGAGAGAGAGATGGAGTTACTCAGTCGTGTTCGACTCTTTGCAACCCCATGGACTGCAGCACGCCAGGCCTCCCAGTCCATTACCAACTCCCGTCCAAACTCATGTCCCATTGACTCATGTCCCATTTACCCAAACTCATGTCCATTGAGTCACTGGTGCCATCCAGCCATCTCATCCTCTGTTGTCCCCTTCTCCTCCTGCCCTCAATCTTTCCTAGCATCAGGGTCTTTTCAAACGAGTCAGCTCTTCACATCATGTGACCAAAGTACTGGAGTTTCAGCTTCAACATCAGTCCTTCCAATGAACACCCAGGACTGATCTCCTTTAGGATGGACTGGTTGGATCTCCTTGCAGTCCAGTTGACTCTCAAGAGTCTTCTCCAACACCACAGTTCAAAAGCATCAATTCTTCAGTGCTCAGCTTTCTTTATAGTCCAACTTTCACATCCTAAATGACAACTGGAAAAACCATAGCCTTGACTAGATGGAACTTTGTTGGCACAGTAATGTCTCTGCTTTTTAATATGCTGTCTAGGTTGGTCATGACTTTTCTTCCAAGGAGTAAGCATCTTTTTACTTCATGGCTGCAAGCACCATCTACAGTGATTTTGGAGCCCCAAAAAATAAAGTCTGACACTGTTTCCACTGTTTCCCCATCTATTTGCCATGAAGTGACGGGACTGGATGCTATGATCTTAGTTTTCTGAATATTGAGCTTTAAGCCAACTTTTTTACTCTCCTCTCACTTTCTTCAAGAGGCTCTTTAGTTTTTCTTCACTTTCTGCCATAAGGGTTGTGTCATCTGCATATCTGAGGTTATTAATATTTCTCCCAGCAATCATGATTCTAGCTTGTTCTTCTTCCAGCCCAGCATTTCTCATGATGTACTCTGCATATAAGTTAAATAAGCAGGGTGACAATATACAGCTTTGACGTATTCCTTTCCCAATTTGGAACCAGTTTGTTGTTCGATGTCCAGTTCTAACTGTTGTTTCCTGACCTACGTGCAAATTTCTCAAGAGGCAGGTCAGGTGGTCTGGTATTCCCATATATATAAATACTTAAATAAATAATGACAGACATTCTTGAAATGAATGTAGAAATAGAAAGTTTTAGCAAAGAAGTGGGCTTCCTCAGTAGCTCAGCTTGTAAAGAATCTGCCTGCAATGCAGGAGACCCCAGTTCAATCCCTGGGTCAGGAATTTCCCCTGGAGAAGGGATAGGCGACCCACTCCTGTATTCTTGCCTGGAGAATCCCCATGGACAGAAGAGCCTGATGGTCTACAGTCCATGGGGTTGCAAAGAGTTGGACACAACTGAATGACTAAGCACAGCAAAAAAGTATAAGATATGTACAAGACTCAAATGTTAATTATAGAACTGAAAATACAATAAATGAAATAAAAATCTCACTGAATGGACTCAATAGCAGATTGGAGATTAACTTAAATCTGAAGAGTGAACTTGAATGATTAATAAAGTTGCCAGTCTGAGATGTACAAAGAAAAAGAGCTTTAAATATAAGCCAAGCCTTAAACCTATGGGATAATATAAAAGACCTAATGTTTGTGTCAGGAAGAGTCCTAGAAGAAGAGAGGAATGTGTGTGATGTTTTAAGTAGTAGTTGAATAAATAATGACTGAAAGCTTTACATTTTTGGTTAAAGATAAAGATCTCCAGTTTTGGGGGAACATGACAAACATCAGTCATAAATCCCAATGTAAACCTCCCAAAATCTGTGTTTATACATGACATAATCAAACTGTTACAACCTAAAGAAGAAGAATACAGTCTTGAATGCAATCGAAGTAAAATGGTGGATTTCCTGGAGGGAAACGGTATTCACATGAGGATGAATTTCTCATCAGAAACCATGGAGATGAGAAGGAGCTGGCAAAATAGCTTTACAGTGCTAGCAGAAAGCAACTGTCAACTCAGAATTCTACATCAGGAATGAAGGTGAATAAAGATATAGCATGGAGAAAGTTTTTTTGGATGATGGAGCTGTTCTGTATCCTGATTCTGATGGTGATTGCACAGATGTATGTGTGGTGTGTCACTTTAATGGTGTGTGACTCTCTCTGACCCTACGGAATGTAGCCCCCCTCTCTGTTCATGGGGTTCCCTGGAGTGAATTACTGGCGTGGGTTGCCTTTTCTTCTTCCAGGGAATCTTCCTGACCCAGGAACCAAACTTGCCTCTCCTGCATTGGCAGGCAGGTTCTTTACCACTAGCGCCATCTAGGAGCAAATGTATACATATGTTAAAAATCTGTAACACTTCTTTTACATCGGGAGTAATTTGACTGTGTGATCATTAAACTTAATAAAGAAAAATAATGAATAAGAATCTAAATCCCAGAAAATAAATGTATCTATAGATGCCTTGATTTTAATATACTGTTTCCCTCTCACCACTGTATTTCTCTTCTTGACCTTTCACTAAGTTTAGAAAGAGTGACATCATAGAGAATATTTAGTGAAGAAGTGATATTATGATTATTTTTATAATTGAGTAGGATAGCCTTTCCCAAAACAATAAATTCCTAGTGGCAATTTGGAAATGATATTCAGTATTTCAGGTCGTTAAGATATCATTTGTTGAATACCAATGCAGTAACTTAAAATGTGACAACCAGTGGCTGATGAGCCATACGAGGCTTGGAAGAGGGATGGCGTTGATCGGTAACTTGGAAGCCATCCTGCACTGCTCACCATGGGATGAGTGGTGAGAGTGTCATGATCAGAGCTGCTAAAAGCAGTGTCAGCAGGAGTGAGTGAGGAGCAGCTGGCAGGATTGTTTATGTAACCCTGCACTTTGACTAGTAACATACGTGACTCATCCATGGTCATTTTATGTCTCATGGCAACGTTTTTAAAACACTGGTCGGGAAGACTTAGGGTTCAGTATGGGTGGCCAGGTAGCCTTGCTGGTGAGGCTGTCAGCCACCACCCCAGCCCCCAGGCTCCAATATTTGGTTTCTGTAAAATATTTTCTTGAAAGTAGGGTTGCATTTCTAGAGGGGGAACAAGTGTTGTACGGGTCGTATTAAACACTGGCCCATTGGAAGCATTCAGCCAAAAACAAGTGCACTCGTGAAAGAACCATGTTCATGAATCCCTTCTTAGGAGAACGTGTGAGAGACTTTAGAAGCAGCTGGCTTCTTCAGGAAGTTCAAGGACTGCTTTAAGAGAAGCTGCTAAAACAGGAATAAAGAAAGAAAAGAAAATGCCGAGGAAGCCTATTGGAGAACAGTATATCCAGTGTTGAAAATCAGAGAGAAACATACAACAAAATTTTAGATTTCCTACTTGACCGCATGCAGATGAACCCAGAGTGCAGTGTTACCTTCTGGATTCTCAGCCCAAGTGCTTTGGAGCCACTTCACTGAGAATGTGAAAGAGGTTACCAAAAATGTGGGAAAAGAGAACAGAAGGAGCATGTAATGACAAGGAGAGAATAATGCAGGCCTGTGGAGGTGACCAATTTTAAAATCACCAGAATACAAAGAAAAACGAGAGAAGATTTTAAAAGGTATGATTTGAGAGCTTAAAAAGGGAGAGGATGACTAAAGAGAAGAGCGATGGTTCTCATGCAGTCAAAAATGAGAGCCAGCCATGACAAGTGGGGTCTGGGCCAAAGGGAAGTGGGTAGAATTTTAGACTTATCCCATCCTCACAGGAACAGGTCCATATGTCTGCCACAGGGTTAATAGATACTGCTGCAGGACCACAGTTGGCCTAAGAGACCCCCACAAAATAGAGGCTGTGACCTCTCAGTCTCACTTCTTCTAAGTGCTTTAAAACATGAAGGCCAGGTGTGTAGCTGGGGTTTAGGGGCAGCCTCGACTCACAAGAAAAAAGTCCTTTGGTCTTGTTTTAGTAGCAGAGATAAAACATTATTTTAAGAATCTAAAAATAAGAGGTTAGCAAAGAAAAGAAGTTGTTTCTCAGGTCATGTTAACTCATGGCAAGAGAAATAGCAGGAAGTGCCAGAGAAGGCATTGACTATTTGAAGACAGCCCACTATAGATTTCTCCCATCTCCAGCAAAAAATTTCTTTTGGCAAGTCAAAAGGTAACATGTCTTCAGTGTTGTGAAAGTTGAAAACTTCTAAAGCTGCTTTTCCAAGAGCTGCTGGTTACGGAGGATTTGTATTTGGGTTTACTTTCTTTTTTTGTTTATGTTTAAAAGCAAGTTTTCTGAACCCAGTAATTTTCCTTGTGGTCTAGCAGGTCAATACATGCTTTGGCAATTTTAGAAAGCATGTTTTATTTATTTTCTCAACCAACCAAAAAGCCCCTTAGGAACCATTGTTGTCTGTTGGTTAAGTATGGTTTCATTCATATGCTTCTTTAAAAGGTCTGTTATTTACAGACAGACAGTAATGACTTTATCTGAGCTAATCCAGTTCATTATGTCATTATATATTTAGGGCATGTCCTGCATTCAGAACAAATCCCTGTGAGAACCCTGTACAGAGTGCCAAGAACCACAATAGTATTCATCAGATTTCCTGATTGCCGTGTTACATGCATTGTTTTTTTTTTTTTTTTCCTAAGCAGAGACTAGCAATTCACTTCTTGATCCAGGAATACTCAAGCAAAAACAATTCAGATACCTGGTTTCAGTTACTTTTCAGTAACCATTCAGAACTTGTCCCCAGCTGGACAGGTAACAGTAGAGACTTTTGGACACTGACCGATGTCGCCGGAGAATACAGACACATATTTGTCACTACCAGAGTAACTGTCAGCTATTTGATACCTGTGAAGTGCATTGCTTTGGGGGTCCCCAGATGAAGAGGAGATTTTAGGAACTTGGCACTGTTCATTTCCACTTAATCTCAATTGGGCTTCTTATAAGAGATTCTTTAAGTTTTACTTCCTTCATAACCACCATATGACCCAGCAATCCCACTCTTACGCATGTACGCTGCTGCTGCTGCTGCTGCTCAGTCGCTTCAGTCGTGTCCGACTCTGTGCAGCCGCATAGACGGCAGCCACCAGGCTCCCCCCGTCCCTGGGATTCTCCAGGCAAGAACACTGGAGTGGGGTGCCGTTGCCTTCTCCGATATACCCTGAAGAAACCAACATTGAAAGAGACACACATATCCCATTGTTCATTGCTGTACTATTTACAATAGCTAGAACATGGAAGCAACCTAAATGTCCATTTACAGATGAATGGATAAAGAAGTTGTGGTGCATATACACAATGGAATATTACTCAGCCATAAAAAGGGACACATTTGAGTCGGTTCTAATGAGGTGGATGAACCTAGAACCTATTATACAGAGTGAAGTGGGTCAGAAAGAGAAAGGTAAATACCGTATTCTAACACATATATATGGAATCTAGAAAAATGATACTGAAGAATTTATTTACAGGGCAACAGTGGAGAAACAGACATAGAGAATAGACTTATGGACATGGGGAGAGGGGAGGAGAGGGTGAGATGTATGGAAAGAGTAACATGGAAATGTACATTACCACATGTGAAATAGATAGCCAATGGGAATTTGCGGTATTGCTCAGGAAACTAAAACAGTGGCCCTGTATCAACCTAGAGAGGTGGAATGGGGAGGGAGATGGTAGGGAGTTTCAAAAGGGAGGGGATATATGTATACCTATGGCTGATTGATGTTGACACTGTTTGACAGAAAACAGGAAAATTCTGTAAAGCAATTATCCTTCAATTAAAAAAAAGTTGTTTTTTTTTTAAATAAGTTCTGGTTTCTTTTTTAAAACACTGATATTCCTTATTGAACTTTTTCCCTTGTAGCTGAAGGAAGGAGACTTTGGTAAAATATTTATTTTATTGGCTGTATGTTAATCTTTTTTGTATATACATCCCCAAGATACCACCCTGTGGGAAGTGAAATCTAAGGCAAACTCAGAAAAAATGGTTATGAATGGATATGAAGGAGCTTTGAAACAGATATGTGTAGATTATGGGGCAGTAAGAAAGATACACTCAGTCAGGGTGATGCAGCCCTTTAAACCCTTGCCTATCAGGGATGTCCCCAGTGAGGGGCCCCTTAGGTTTCAACTGCTTTGCTGGGCTCCATGCCTTGCTTTGTGACACTCTTCTTTAAATGCTGTGTCACATCTCCCACTATTTGTTGAATTTTGGGGCATAGTCACTGGCCCTTTAAAGTGAATGAACTTAAGGAGTAAATAGAAAATAGATCTTTGTCTGTTCACCACACTTCAGATTAAGATCTATTTTCTGTTTATTCCTACTGTTCGGGCTTCCCTCATAGCTCAGTTGGTAAAGAATCCGCCTGCAATGCAGGAGACCCTGATTCGATTCCTTGGTAGGGAAGATCCCCCGGAGAAGGGATAGGCTACCCACGCCAGTATTCTCGGGCTTCCCTTGTGGCTCAGCTGGTAAAGAATCCACCTGCAATGTGGGAGACCTGGGTTTGATCCCTGGTATGGGAAGATTCCCCTGGAGAAGGGAAGATAGATCTTAATCTGAAGTGTGGTGAACAGACAAAAGCTGGTCAACAAAACTCTGGTGAGAATGCCTTGAAGGAGGGAGTCCTAATGAAATTGCCCAAAACAAAGACAGCAGTGACTTCTGGCTTGCAGAGGGGAGGTGTGATGCTCTCACCTTTTAGGTCCTGACCCAGCTCCTCAAAGCTGTGCTAACATGTATTCAAATATATATTTTAAATAACAAATGTGAAGGGAGCATGAGCAAGTATGAAGATCTTGAGGATGATAGATGCCTAATTTTCCATTTTCTACATTTTTCTTTTGTTTCAGACAATTCCAGACTCCATTCCCAATTTTTTTTCTCTATGTGCAAAAACGAAGGCTTTGTGCACTCTGTTGCTATGGAAACAAGAGAGAGAGAAACAGTTTATGTATTTCAAAAGCTGTCAGCCTATATGCTGTGGATTTTGATAACTAAACCTACACGTGAACCATCTTTTCTCTACTCCCAACGCCCAACACTATAACGTTTATTTTATTTTATACATGTGTGTATGTGTTGCTTGAGAAAATTAAGGATCTATTTATTTAGCTTTGGTGCAATCCATCTTATATTTAATTTAATGTCCAGGGGACAGAGAGAGGCCTTGGTGATGCAGTTAGAGAAATATAAAACTGTTCTTAATAAATGCTTACTAAATCAGAATGAAGACAGAGTTAGCAGGCATCACAACTCAATCTGTTGGCAAAATAAAAAAGATTGAAGCTCTATTAATTTTAAAACAGATCTGAACCTTGCTTGGCTTATATTTCATATAATGTAATGTCTGCTATACCCTCGTCAGCTCTCTAATAAAAGAGCTATTTTGAAATTACAAAATACACTGTGTTCTCCCCAAGAGAACCCAGTTCAATAGCTTATTGATTTTCCCTGGCATCCTTACTCTGGTGTGAGGGGGTTTCTGGGCTCCTGGACCTGGAAGGCGAGAGTTTGTTTGTAATTGATTCAGATTCTGTTCAGCAGAGCACTCCCCACCACCCCTAACAAACGAATAGTCTTTATGATAGTCCAACCCATTAAGTGCTGGCCTTCCTACTATTTTCCGTTGCTTTCCAGCACTTCCTAATATTTTCAAGAAAATGACTGCCATTGTAAGATCATTTTTATCAAGTTTAGATGATGCAGTTAAGTGGACCAGGAAAAATACTCAAGAATTTTGACCTTCAAATCTAGAGCACACTCCAGTAGCTAAAGGGTCTGTTGGGCTCCCCGCTCTAAGGCCCGCTTTCCCAGTCTTTATAGCTAGATGATTCACTTGAGTCTAAAAATCAGGTCCTTGTCTCAAAGTGTCTGTTTTTTCCCCTTCATGAAGACATACTAGCAATAATTGATCTAAGTGTGTAAAGTGAAAGATGAATGGGAAAATGAAGGAAGTGATGCTCCCCGCTGTCTTTTTTTTTTAACAAAAAAATGCAATGTCTTCGATCTTAACACACACATGCACACACAGACATACAGACACGTACACACACACACACACACACACACACACACACCTCTTAAGTTCAAAATCTTTTCATCACAATGTGAGTTTCAGAGTTGTAGTAAGTTAGTCTCCTTGTCCAGTGTGGTCACTTCCCCAGGAAATGATAATGGTTACAGAAAGATTAGTAGGACTCTCCAAAGTAAATTATTTTGTTATTCTTAATACTTATAGACATATAGTCCTTTTTCCGCTAAGAAACCTGAAGCATCCAATTGACCTTATCTCACAAATGCCCTGTTTCTGAGAGGTGATGCACTTTAAATTTCCATTAAATTTCTGGGGGTAAATAAAACCCAGAGATATAACATAGCCCCATCAAGACATTTGTCAAATTGTCTATAATTATTTACAAGTAAAATAGAAAAACAAAATCTGACTGATTAAATCTTAAGTATGTAAATTATAGTATCTCCAGTAATTTGGAAAAAGGTTTTTACAAAGTGATAAGAAATTCTGTTTCTGTGGCTTACTCCTGCTCACAGACTTTGCCAGCCACTTAGATCAGAGTATTAAAGGCATGATTATCAAATTTTCAAATGGTATATTTTATACTGTAAGAAATTAAAAATATACAGTGGTATCTGATTTCAAAAAGATGCTAATATCTTGGGACAGTGGCTACAACCATCAGAGTTAAGTCTAGTAGTAATGCACGTGCCCAGTCTTTGATTGTTTTGAAAAACAGAAACATCTGTGAAGGAATATCTAGGGAAAGATGTAAATATTATTTTTTATGGATTTCAATAACAATAACAGTATGAATCTGTCTTGTGTCTGATGAAAAGAGGAAAATGGTCTTGGGCATAATTATGATATTCTGAATAAAGGTGTTGGTTTGTCTGTACTCTAGCTGGTCAAACATTCTCTAATAGGCTCACCCCACTGATCTTAAGAATCACCTACACCTCTCGATACAGAATCTCCTGGGGAAGATACTCAGACAAGTTAAAGGAATTTATACCAGAAATTAACTCAGGAGGAATTAAAGCCTATTCCATGGTGAATATCTGATAGAGCTGGTGATGCTCAGCCTAGAGAAAGGAGACCAAGGGAAGACTGATAGTTGTTCTCACTGTTTCCTCAGAGACAAAATTAGGAATGATATCTTGAAGTTACAGAGGCCAGATTTTTGTGTGACATAACTTTTAAAAAATATTTATGTGTTTTTCTCTGTATTTGGTTGTGCCTGGTTTCAGTTGCAGCATGTGGGGTTTTTTCTTTCTGTTTTAGTTGAGTCTTGCAGGATCAAGTTTAGTTGCAGCATCTGAACTTTTAGTTGTAGCTTGTAGCATATAGTTCCCTGATGAAGGATCAAACCTGGACCATCTGCATTGGGCATGTGGAGTCTTAACCACTGGGCTACCAGGGAAGTCCCTGTGGAATACATTAAAAACTTTTTAAACAATCTTAGTACTCCAAAGAGAAGTGTTCTGCTTCTGTGGATAGTGAGTGCTTCATAGCTGGATCCAATTTTCAGATGGGTAATTAAATTATTTAGCCTTTGAGGTCAATTCTGAAATGCGTTTACAACTCTGTGATTCTAGAATTTGCTCCAGAACACATGATAGTTATCCCTGGCACAAAAGAATTAAATATATAATGGACTCATACATTAAAACATAAATCCATAATGCATCTGGACATTTGAATGTCTGCAGCTTCAAGTTTGTCTGCCTAGCATGGGTAACACGAGTTTTTATTAAACTCTTCTTCATTTCTAATAAGTTGTAAATATGGTGACTGCAGCCATGAAATTAAAAGACGCTGGCTCCTTGAAAGAAAAGTTATGACCAACCTAGACAGCATATTAAAAAGCAGAGACATTACTTTGCCAACAAAGGTCCATCTAGCCAAAGCTGTGGTTTTTCTGGTAGTCAGGTATGAATGTGAGAGCTGGACTCTAAAGAAAGCTGAGCACCAAAGAATTGATGCTTTTCAACTATGGTGTTGGAGAAGACTCTTGAGAGTCCATTGGACTGCAGGAGATCCAACCAGTCAATCATAAAGTAAATCAGTCCTGAATATTTATTGGAAGAACTGATGCTGAAGCTGAAACACCAATACTTTGGCCACCTAATGTGAAGAACTGACTCATTAGAAAAGACCCTGATGCTGGGAAAGATTGAAGGCGAGAGGAGAAGGGGACGACAGATGATGAGATGGTTCGATGGCATCACTGACTCAAAGGACATGAGTTTGAGCAAGCTCTGGGAGTTGGTGATGGGACAGGGAAGACTGGTGAGCTGCAGTCAACAGGGTCACAGAGAGTCCGACACAGCTAAGCAACCAAACTGAACTTAACCAAAGTATGTATCTACTAAGGCGGGGGGTCTTCATATCTATCACTTTGATGTAGGTGTTCTCTTGTAGATTCATCCCAGTTACCATCTGCCACAATTGTCCTGCACATTGAGTGGTAGACAAAAGAAATTCAGAATGGTTTCCAGGGCCTGGGAGAAGGGGTAATGGAAGCTAATACTCAATGAGTGTAGGGTTTCATTGGGGAAGATGAAAATATTCTGGTAATGGATGGTGGTACAACAATGTGAATGTACTTAATGCCACAGAACTGTGTGCTTAAAAAAGTTAAAATGGGAAATTTTGTTTGATCTTAACACAATAAACAAGAAAAAAGAAAACCTCAGATATTCTCATTCTGAGTGACTGGGTTTGTCCCCCAAGGTAGTGTCAATCATTTGGTCAGGATATCCAAAGTAAAACCATCATTCTAAAACCTGATTGCCAGATTATCCTGGGTCTTCCTCCTTTTTATTCAAGATTATGTCTCCTTTTGAACATATATGTGAACACAGGGATCCGATATGCAGGTGCACCTAGAGTATACATGGGTGAAGGGGAAGGAGCAGAATCTAGCTCTTTTAAACTCAGTTTTTCATATTCCATCTATGATGAGATAACATTTACCATTTATCTATGGAAAAGAAGTGGGGTTACAGAGTAGGGATGTTGAGTGAAGAGTACTCACTATGAGCTGTGATTGCTGTTAGATTAATTTACATATGTTGGATAGTATGGACTTATTCCTGTTTATAGTATAAATCATCATACATTATTATGCAAGAGACTCACCCAAGAGAGCTTAATTGAAATTCAGATTTATAGGCCCAACCTAGTGATTCTGATCCAGTTGACCTTGGACTAGGGAAATTAACCTTTTAAAAAGAAATCCAGATGTTTATGAAGAAGTTAGCTGAAGAAGACATTTGAGAAACACTAACCTAGCGTGTAGCCCAAAAGTCTTCAAATCTCTTTCTCTCAGAGTCCTTTTTTATTTTAAAAATCATTGAGGACACCAAAGAACTCTTGTCCATGAGAGTTATATATATAACTGTTTACTGAATTAGAAATACTTAGAAATTAAATTTTTTTAAATTTATTACCTTTATTTTTTTAATGAACAGTAATAAATCATTACAGGTTATAGTCAACATTAATTTGAAAAAGCTGTTTCTTTAAACAAAAAAATTAGCGGGAAGATGAACCTTGTTTTGCCTTTTTGCACATCCTAATGTCTGTCTTCCCTGGTAGCTCAATGGTAAGAAACCACCTGCCAATGCAAGAGCTGCAGGAGGCATGGGTTCGAAACCTGGGTTGAAAAGATCCCCTGGAGGAGGAAATGGCAAACCACTCCAGTATTCTTGCCTGGGAAATCTCAGGGATGGAGGAGCCTGGCAGGGTATAGTCTGTGGGGTTGCAAAAGAGTCACACATGACTTAGAGACTAAACAACAACAAATGTCTATCTTAACAGAAGACTTCGGAATTTTCACGTATATTTCTGTATTGAATTTGATGAAATATGTTGTTTTTATTGAAACACATGAAGAAGATTGGTCTCAAACAAATATTTAATTGGCCAAAAGAAGAGTATTTTAATAACATTTTCAAATATTTGTAGATATTGCTCTTTGGTGTTACACTGAACCTCAGAAAGTGGGTCATTTCTAAAGTATAGCTGAAGCCATGTCAAATTTTTTGTGTTTTTAGCTTAAAATACATTCAATTCAGTTCAGTTCAGTCACTCAGTCATGTCCCACTCTTTGCGACCCCATGAATCACTTGGTCTCATAGGTGGTCTCTGTCCCAGCATTGCAGCTTCTTTCCAATCTCTGATCATTTCTGACTTGCGCAATATCAATGGAAATAGAAATTCAGTTCAGTTCAGTTGCTCAGTCATGTTCGACTCTTTGTGACCCCATAAACCGCAGCATGCCAGACCTCCCTGTCTATCACCAACTCCTGGAGTCCACCCAAACCCATGTCCATCGAGTCAGTGATGCCATCCAACCATCTCATCCTCTGTCATCCCTTGCTCCTCCTGCCTTCAATCTTTCCTAGCATCAGGGTCTTTTCCAATGAGTCAATTCTTCACATCAGGTGACCAAAGTATTGGAGTTTCAGCTTCAACATCAGTCCTTCCAGTGAACCCTCAGGACTGATTTCCTTTAGGATGGACTGGTTGGATCTCCTTGCAGTCCAACGGACTCTCAAGAGACTTCTCCAACACCACAGTTCAAAAGCATCAATTTTTTGGTGCTCAGCTTTCTTTATAGTCCAACTCTCACATCCTAAATGACTACTGGAAAAACCATAGCCTTGACCTTGGTTAGCAAAGTAATGTCTCTGCTTTTTAATAAGCTGTCTAGGTTGGTCATGACTTTCCTGCCAAGGAGTAAGCATCTTTTAATTTCGTGGCTGCAGTCACCATCTGCAGATTTTGGAGCCCAGAAAAATAAAGCGAGCCATTGTTTCCACTGTTTCCACATCTATTTGCCATGAAGTGATGGAACTGGATGCCATGATCTTAGTTTTCTGAATGTTGAACTTTAAGCCAACATTTTTACTCTCCTCTTTCACTTTCATCAAGAGGCTCTTTAGTTCTTCTTCACTTTCTGCCATAAGGGTGGTGTCATCTGCATATCTGAGGTAGTACATTAGCTTGTCTTACACTTTGTGTATTTCTTTACCTATGTACATTGTTGTAATGGCAGGCATTTATTTGTGAAATCTTATTTTTTCGTTATATAAACCTTCTAAATATTGATACATTTTTGTCATGCAACAGGAAACAATCATACCACATTTATTAATTTCATCACTATTCTTAGGAGAAAAGTCTTAACATATAGAGAAAGTGCCAAGTTTGTAATAATGAATAAACTTTTCCCACAGTTCTAATTATCATATGAAAGCTTGAATGTTATAGCTTGCAACAAATGCTGAAAGTTATTTTCCTTGAAGAAACAAACTCACTTAATTTTAGAAAAATGAATGACAAATACATAAATTTGTCAGTCTTTCTTTGAAGTGTTTTAAAAATAAATATTTCATGAAAATGGTAGCTAGTTCAGTTTGCAACTCAAAAACTGGTACTTTTTCTTGAGACAGCCATTTTACTTTCATGTACAGTAAATATGCTTTATTCCTATTTCTCATTTCATGATAGAAATATTCATTAGATATGTATTCGTAAATTGAGATTTAATAAAATTGCTAATTTTTACAAACTTTTCAAAAACGTTGAGGTTATATTGGTAAAGAATACAATAACTACTAGTATATTTTGACAGTGCTGTGTTGATCCATCATAGATGATAGCAGTTTTTCCCACCACTGCCTTTGGTGACACTATACCTGTGGACTGTGAATTTCACAAGTGTTTCTCAGTTTTTTCCTCTCCCCTGTAAGTGGGATAGGATGGTTAGAGTGTGCTGGAAGTGGGTATTCCATTTCCTCTAGATCAGTCATGCTCTCGTGACCTAACCCTGTCAGGTTGGGTTCTGGTTAACTAGTTTCTCTTGAGGCCTTGTTAAACAGAGAGTGTTCTATTTCAAAATGATTCCTTTTCCCCACCCCTACCCTGTAAGAAGTATAAAAAGATTTTTATTTACTGTGGGAACCTGCTTAAGGTAGAACTTACAAAACTGTGAAGCTGCTCCTATGGTCCTCCTGGAGTTTTAGCTCTCAGAACTTGTTCACACTCAGCCTCCAGCAGTTCATCAATTACAGTCCAGGTTTTTCTACTCCAGCACTGCTTTCTGCTGCATTTTCTGCTCTGAGTCTCTGCTCTGTGACTCCTTGTATTCATCTGTCTCTCCAGTCTTGGGGCTTGTGTCCTGACCTCTCTTTGAGAGCCAAGAAGAGTTGATATTTCGGTCTGTTCAGTTTTTTTGGTGGTGTTAGAATGAACAGTGATATGGAAACAGGACGTAGAAGTTACCCATCACTGCCTTTGTATTATCTGTGCAAAAGCAATAAAGTGACAAAGGCAAATAACACCTTAGTATTACTTTGAAAATATTTTGACCTCACAGACCTGGAAGGGCATCAGAAATCTAGGGGTCTGCAGACTGTACCTAGAGAACCTCTGATGGACCCCATCCAGTGTTCATGTATTGAGGTGTTCAGGTTGAAGTTAATGCTATTATTACCTTGAAAACTCATTTAAAAAGACCCTGATGCAGGGAAGGATCGAAGGCAGGAGGATAAGGGAATGACAGAGGATGAGATAGTTGGATGGTGTCACCGACTCAGTGGATATGGACATGAGTCTGAGCATGCTCTGGCAGTTGGTGTGGACAGGGAAGCCTGGCATGCTGCAGTTCATGGGTCTCAAAGAATCGGACACGACTGAGCAACTGAACTGAACATGAAGAGAGAAGCTAACGTTTTTGTGCCACAAATTTTTTGAGTTTCAAATATATTTCATTCAAGCCTCACCAGAAGATGAGCGTGATAATACTTATTATTATCTCCATTTTATAAGTGAGGGATATGAGGTAAGAAAGATGTTAAGACACTCCCCCAAGATCACAAAGTTGGTAAGTGTCAAAGCAAGAATTGTCCTTCAGACCTTTTCTGGAAGTGAGAGATGTGTGCAATGGGAAGAAGCGTTACCTAGGAACTGAAGCCCAGGACATCTGAGATGGTCCACCAGCAGGAAGAAAGGATGGAAAGTTATCTATCAAGGTTATGCTTGCCTGGATAAACACTATCACCCTGTCTTGACAGTACTTAGGTTTTAGTTATTCTTAATGGAGAAGATATCTGTTCTATAAACATCCGTTTCCTTACTTTCATCATTTTCATTTTTATCTCAGTTTGGTTGAAGAAACTTAACCAAATTCATTGCTTTAGCTTTCTTAGTTTTCTTCTTTATAGATGATCTTTTACAGCAAACTTTATCAACAGTCACTGCCTACTCACTCATATATGTAAAAACAATATTGGTACATTTATGTGTCTATTCAGTATTAACTAGAGGAGAGACTTTGCCTATAGACATTAAAAGAAAAGATATACCATATCAGAAACTCTATGTGACTCCAGAGAGTTACATATTTACTCACAAATATTAGAGAATAAACCATTTATGTGCATCTGTTCCCATCATTAGAGGGACCTAGTCCACACATAAATGCCCATATTCTTTCTGAATATTTAACACCCATCCTACAACTAAAATCATTTGCTTTTCCATATATTTTGATGTTTCCATTTCATAAGGAGACTAGTAGGATTCAAACAAAACTGCTATTTACTCAGTATCTATGTTATGCTGAAGCTAAGTCCATCCTGTTTTCCTCCTTTCCCTTCTCACAAGTCTTTTGAGACTATTCATGTCTAGTGACTTCTACTGTGACTTTATTGACATATCTGTACTTTCCATCTGCCTTCACAAGAAGCAGTTGAAGCTTAGAGAAGTTGAGGGACTAGTCCACAGTCATGCAGTTTTAGCCTGAGACTTCTAACACCAAATCCAGAGGAATATGAGAACAGAACAACAAAAAAAGAAAATGGCATAGTTTTGTTCAAACAGTATAGTATAGTTAGAATAGGCTGTTAACATTTATCCAGGCAAGCTGCTTTGGTCTATCCAATAAACCCTGTACCCCCCCCCCCCCCGCCCAGTAACCCTGTATCTTGAAATAATAAAACGCCTATGAGTTGATCAGAGCTAGCTGTCTCTCAGTAGTTGGAGATTTTCTTTTTCTTCCAAACAGTAATGAATTAAGAGTTAGAATATGTATGAATGGTATAGAGAAAGCATGAGGTACAATGATGCTATTCCCTTCTGTGTAATTTACCATAGTTTTCTTTTCCATGAGCCCTGAGGTTGCTTCAATATTCTTCTCAGCACAGAACTCCAGTACCACTACCAATTGATCACAGTTAGCAATTCAAGATGAAAGCAGTTTTCTTCTCTGGTTTAAAGTAAGTCTTCATCATTGTAAAGGACTCAAGAACTATTTTCTCTTTTAGAATTACACATCGAAAGATCACATTTCTGAGCTGTGTATATTTAAGATTAGATGCACGCTCATTATCGTAAAAGAAATAGTCCGACACTGCTTAACAGGTTAACTCTGTACCTAATCACACAGACAGGGTAAATCGTCCATTACCAGACAGCATCTGTGCCCTCTTCTCAGAACCTTAATGCAGCCACTTCCCACTTGTTTTTCTTCTGTGCCCTTCAGTAAGTCAAGGAAGGTTAGAGTCAGAGCTCTATACCACCGGGATCCAAAGAAAATGAGTCATACACACCTGAGCACTGTGAGCTCCAGCCCAGACAGCCTCTCTTGCTCACTCATCCGCCCTTGCCTGCATACTCAAAAAAAGAGAAAAGGACAGAGTTGAAATCTTGGATGAGCTTCCCAGAAGAAATCCCTCAGCTATACTAACAGGACTCTTAATCAACTGGCAAATTCCCTCAGGCTTTTCAGAAAAGTTAGGCAAGGTCTGCAGATAAACCTCTAATAAAAATTAAGGTGATTATTCATTGCAGTACAATAGGAGACCCACCATTTCCTGGTAGGCAGCAGGGAATGGTACAACCCAACAGCTGTGCACGAACATCGAAGCTCTCCCACGGGTGCTTTCAAGCCTCAGTCAGGACAGTGACGAGGGAACTATTTTGGAAATATGGAGCTTCTGATGGCTCAGGTGAGTCGGTCAAAATCAAAAGAAAAAGAAGAAAAAAAAAATCACACTTCAAAGGGTTGTCTGCATTAAGGAAAGCACAACAAAAGAGGAGAAGGGAGAGGGCAGCCCCACACCTCCAGCTCTATCATGAGGGCTCGTCTTATCATTCTGCTCCAGTCCCTGCGATTATGAGGAGGGAGGGAAAGCATCCACTAATCAGGGCAGTGTGGTGTGCTATTCACAAGCTCATAACTGGCAGTAAAACAGAAAGGCCCATGTCTGCTCTGCTGAGTAATTTCCACACTGAGGCCCTGAGCAGAGATGTTGTGTCATTTGTAACATCTGCCTTGGCATCCAGGAGCCAAAGTAAGCTAGTTAGAGAGTTCTGCAGCTTCTTTCTCCCTCCTCTTATGACAAGTCTAAAGGACTCAGGGTTATTTATAAAGAAAACTAGTCTGAGCTCTTCAGAGAGTTGTCAGTTTGATGCAGGTGAGACAGAAGAGAGGATTGGAAGCTAGGGAGACACTTTGGCCTCTTATTTACCTAGGAAAGAGGGGAGAGTAGCATCGGGTATATATGGAGAAATCCTCAAATATCAGAGCAGAAATACGAAGAGTGGGGGGGGAGGTGATCAAAACTGCACAGGTGGGAAGACGGTCTTTATGCCTTATTAGTTTCCAGGCTCTTCACAATATCTCAGACAACAAGAGTGAACAATTTGATATATGAGACCAAGCTCCAGGAGTAATGGGGCTTCCCAGGTGGCTCAGTGGTAAAGAATGCAGGAGATGCAGGAGACAAGGGTTTAATCCCTGTGTTGGGAAGATCCCGTAGAGAAGGAAATGGTAATCCACTCCAGTATTCTTGCCTGGAGAATCCGATGGATAGTGGAAACTGGCAGGCTGCAGTCCATGTGGTCGCAAAGAGTTGGACATGACTGAGCATGTGTGCGCACGTCTCAGTAGTAATGATGGGGCTCAATACTAACTGCTAACTGCAAAGGCAGTTGGTTTTTAATTGTAATCTTAACCTTTCCTAATTATCCTAAAACCCAGGTCCTAGACCAGTGCTTCTCGCTCTTCATATACGTACAAATGACCTGGAGATCTTGTTAGACCAAGGATTCTGATTCTGAAATTCTCGGTGGGACTGAATACAACTTCCAGGTGATACCTATGCAAGTGGCCTGCGACCCCCAACCCTTCTCAGTAGCACAGTACTGCATAACACATTTTTGGGCCGTGGCAGCATTTATTAAACAGCCCTCACTTTTTCTTTCTTTCATTACCTTGACTTAAAAAAAAAAAAAAAAAGAGGGTCCAAAGTGCAGTCATAGCATATGAACCACATCTTATGGAGAACAAGTCTCATTTCTCACATAGATGGGAGAAGCAAAGTGGTAAAGGAGGACTCCACCCAGGCATGGACAGGTGTGGATGGTCACTTTCTTATGAGCTTGAGGGTCCAGTAAAGCTTTATTGGGTGTTTGCCCAGCTATAAACCTGTGTAACTGACTGCATATTTAGAGAGCCCAAAGAAACTGGAAAATAGAAATATGAAACCTCTTAACAACTTGGCATTAGGGATTATTTCCATGTAATACAAGGAAAGTCAAAGCCATTAGCCATTCTATCCAAAAGGTAAAGTCCCAAGGACCTTTCATTATAGTTTCTCTTGGCCTTGAACCGTTGCTTCATTGAACCATTTCATGATTAGTGACTCTCAACTGATAGTTTCTTTGATGCAGACTCTAATGTAGATAGTATGGGTCATGCAAAACTTAAAGAAGACATAGAAAATGGCATCAAGAAGATTTTAGAAAGCAGGAGAATAGAGGATCTAGTGCACATTTTTAAAATTTGATATATTTCTATTATTGTCCTTCAAAATCTCCACAAAGCAGTTCTTGCCTCAGCAGTTCCTAAAAGGCTGGCTACACACAGCAGCCAGTGCTATACTGAAGACTTGCTGGACCAGTATTGCCAAACAGTAATCATTTTAATGACATTTATACCAAATGATCTCACACTGAAATGGTTTTAAACTTTCCCATTGTCCTTTCTGTGTGTTAATTGTGGAGGAGTTCTGCCTCATAGCTTCTCTGAGGATTTTTATCAGTATTCCTTTTTCCATTTTACAGATGAGAGGACTGGGCAGAGAGAGGTTAAGTGACTGCCTAAAGCAGGAGTTGGAGTTGGTGGCAGCGCTTGGGCCCTCTGTTCTCATCCTTAACCACTGAGGCACCCTGGCTCTGTCGCCTCGACTTCCTGCACACACCAGGCCTGCCAACCACTGCGACAGCCAGTGATAGCCGAGTCATGATGAGCCGCTGTGTTGGGAAAAGAAAATATAAGCCAGATTCTCATCCTATATAACTCTAGGGGAACTTTAAATTGCCAGATGTCAATCTGGAACCTTTCCTGAGTGGGAAGCTCTCAACACACAGATGGAAAACATGGTTCCCTATGGAGGATTGGGCTTTAAGGACACATTGAAGGCAGACCTCAGTCCAGAGCACAGGAATGGCACCTGGCTCTCCGTGACTCAAAGTGTCCCTTTGCTGTATGTCATTTAATCTTTCCAGACACCAGAGCTCATCTCTAGAGGGGATTTGTTTTCTCATTTGCCTGTGAGTCAGAGTACTGTGTTGGAAAGATAATAGGCTTTGTTACCATCAGACTTGGACTTGTATCTTGTACCCACCTCTCATTAACTGTGTGTCATTGGACCAGCTGTTGAACCTTGCTGGGCCCCACTGTTCTCGTGTTTCAAAATTTAAAGCTTCCAGAAGCAATTTTCGCTATGATACCATGAGGGTTAAATGTGACGACATAACTAAAATGTTGCTGCTGTATAACAGACTCCCAGTGCATGCCCTGTTTCTCTCATTCTTTGTTGATATTCATGAACGAAATGTCTTAGAAATATTTGGTAAAGGGAAATAATATTAATACATTAGTCCCATTTAATAAGCATTCACTCTGGGTCAAAAATGTATCAACAAGTTATCACACAAAGAAGCAAAGTAATTGAGATAAATTAACTGGAAAAATGGAATGCTAAAAAGGAGTTAGTTAATTGTCCTCAAATGGATGAACTGCTTTCATTCAATAAATTATGGTTTCTTATTAGTTTTCACCTCTGCTGAAAGACACAGTGAAATGTGTTTAGAATCAAGTAATACATAAATAAAAACCTAATAATAATAATGGTTAAAATCTAGAATATTTTTCTTGGAGAGAATGCCCAGAGGTTTATGGAAAGACAGGTATAGTCCCATTTTAGGGTAGCAGAATCAATGAGAACCTGCAGTTACACTAACATTTCTAAAATAATAGATGACAAATATGGGGAATTATTTGATTAACTAGAAAACTATTAATAAGAAGAAAGGATTCACAGAGACAGCCTAATATTGAGAGGAAAGGATAAGAGTTATTACCTTGTAACTTTCCTTTTCACCTTACCTCACAAGAAAAGGTATTTATAACTGCCCTCTTTAGCTTAGATAAGTTTAGTTTAGTCCTCAGTCTCCTCATATGTAAGTGGAATTGTAGAATTACCTTATTTTAGGATAATTTTTAAGCAGTTGTTTTTTTTCTGATTTAAAATGTCTCTAGAATTACAAAATAAAGGGACATTTTCATACTTTTTTTTTTTTTAGAATCAGACATACTTTGCAAGATGAACTATGTCTGAAATACAAATTTTCATCTTTCTAAAAATGACAAAGCTACTTTTCAGCTTGGAGGCAGGATGATGGATTTGAGGTCACAGTGCACATTGCGTCTATGCCTGCTATGCAACTGTTCAATAAAAACTTTTTGAATAAAATATTGCACAACCAGATAATCTCAGACAGTAGTTCTACAATCTTTTCAAGCACTCATTCAGTAAACCTACTCTGTGGCAGGCAGTATGTCTGTTATTTGCAGTGGTATTTGGATATGATATGAGCACCAAATTTAATTCTTTAAGAGTACCTCTACTCAATTAAAAAATTCCCCAGTACTCTCAAGGGCAAATGAAATCAGGTGATTTTGTATAATAGAGTAGAAGCTGCTAAGGACAGTTTTCTGACCTTGATATGCAAGTTTGTCTCTTCAGTAACCGAGGTTCTCAGGGAGGAGAGTTGAGATGAACTGGAAGATTTGTAAAATTCTGAGGATAAAGGAGTTTTCTCTTAGTCTTCAGCAAATGAAGTGATGGGGCACTAAAGCAGTAGTAACTTGGAGAGAAAAATGAAATTTCTGGTAAATGTGGACCTTATTAATGAATCACGAAATTGTTAATAACTCAGCCCACACTGAAAAAGGTGAAATGGACAAGGATGAGCAGGAAAGATGTGTGCAAGTAGATTTTCACGGGGATTTGACATGCAGACTGATTTTCAAAGGCTTTGACTCAGAGGACTCAGAAAGTAAAGCCAAGGAAAAAGTAGGTGTATAGAGTGAGTCTCTTTTGGTGGGTGAGTGAGTCATACCATAGGTTTCTTTCCTTCAAATAGTATTGTCATAGCGTCTGCTTAAGTTATTTGATCCAAGCTTTAAAAAGAAACATAGCAAGGCTCCCTTTCAGAAAAAAGACCCTAAGGAGTTTAACAGAAATTATGGTTTCTTTTCATCAACAGTGCTATGAGTCTCACTGCCACCAGCACTAATTACTGTGGCGCACAAACCCTGATCTCCTTCACTTTAAGCCCTCAAGAATACTCAGAGCCAAGTAGTGAAAATCCAAAACTGACATGGGCTTTTTGCTCTCATTTTAAAATGCATTATGTAACAGGGAGAATCCTTATCTGGAACTACAGGTTTGAACACACTGTACGTCTGAAATTAGACCTCTCTTTGAAGCTTACTTACAGAAAGGTAGATGGGAACACAGATAGAGCTGAAAGTCAGATTCTGGGCCCATGCTGCAGAGCCTTTTATGTGAGAGGGTTAGAAAAAGATGAGCAAAACCTGAAAGACTATAGACACTAAATAGCTGTGTTTATTTGAGGAAGGGACATCCATTATTGAGAACATTTCCTTGAGATTTATTCTTTGGAATTACGTCCTTATGAGAACTGAGGTTAACTCTTCCTGGGAGGAGAATATTTCCTGTCATGAGAGAAATTAAATTAACTCTTTTAATCACAATATGATGCAAGGTAGAATTGTAGCAGATGCTAAATGAAAGAACTATCCTTCATCTGAACTTTGCAATGTTTAGCTTTTCTTTCCTCTAGGACAGCCTGTCCCTCTCACCATATAATTCTTATGCTTACCCCATTCTATACTTACCCTCTCTTTATTGGTCTTCCCTCCCTTTTACTCATTATTTGTTACAACTTTATTATACGGGGCATGGTTTAGAAAACATGCCCAACATATATGTGTTGAATACATACTTTGCTCAGTCATATCCGACTCTTTGCAACCCCATGGACTGTAGCCTGTCAGGCTCATCTGTCCATGTAATTCTCTAGGCAAGAATACTGGAGTGGGTAGCCGTTCCTTTCTCCAGTGGATCTTCCCAACCCAGGGGATTGAACCTGGATCTCCTACATTGCAGGCAAATTCTTTACCATCTGAGCCACCAGGGAAGCCTTTTCATTTTTAAAATTTATTTTCATTCTTAAGTTGACACAGTATTACAGAGTTTATAACGTAGAGGGACCAAAATCATCCATAACCTTACCATTCATGCCAGCAAACATTATTCTGGGAAAGGAATGCTTTTTGGAGGAAACACAAATCTAAAATTAAATATCATTTTACATTTTTAGGTAGAAAGCACAAAATCATACTCAGAGTATTCTTAAAAACATATTTGCTATATTTAAATTTCCTTAAAAGCCATCACACTTCATCAAGAAGTCTTAAGTGGATGAAGATGATCTTGTTTAGCAGAGGAGGAGAAAGAGTTTCAGACAACTATTTCAGTGACAGAAGAATGGATTAGATTTAAAATGATCCTCCCAGTCCAGGCTCAAATAGTGGTGACATCCTTTCCCTGTATGGGCTGGGAATGGGTCTGGAATTGTTTCTTGTATCAGAAGGTTGTACTGAAAATTGCCTTGAAAATATTTTCTAAATTGTAGGCGTGATGAAAAGTCTTTGGGGACTGTGTCTTTTTTTTTATTTAACGAGACTCCAATTTTCAAAGGTGAATATGAGAATAAAGTATATCCAGGCAGCTCCTAGACTGTTAAGAGTGGAGATTCATATCCACGTCACTTTCTCTGTATTGGCAGATTAGGTCACAGGTTACTGCTTTACAGAGGCGTACCAGAGCCCTTCGTGGGCAGTATAGGCAAATGTAATTTGACTTTTCATTTTTCTAATTTTAGAGCCTATATAAAAATGGTGGATATTATAATGCCAGTAGTAACCTAGGTGTTTTATCACTTGATTTTATTTTGTGGCTCTTGTACTTTCAAATGAAACTAGACATAATCACCAAAATGAATTGTTAATGTAATTTACCCATATCATTGTGGTTGCTGTAAACAAAAAAAAAATTAAATAGATTTTACTTCTACCCTCTTGGTGTTTGGTGAAGACACAGAATTTGGCTAAAGATTCAAAATAACCCTTCCTCTTAGATCAGACAGTTGACTCTTGTGTTGCTTGTTTGTGTTGGAGTAGATTCAATGATATCAAACCAAAACGATCAGAGAAGGAAAAGGGTTTTTTTTTTTTCCTGCTTTGAATATTTGATAACATTTTTTTATCCTCCACATTATTCATACAAATTTGTTCAAAGTGAAAAAAATTATTTAGGTAACCCATTTTGGGTAGATTGAAAGGAAGGTAGGTAAAACTCATTTGGGTAGGTCATTAACTGGCCGGAGAAATTTTTCAGAGCTAGAGTTACTTTTCACCAGGTCTCTTTTCAGAATAGCTTTATGTATTCATCATGCCAATATCCACACTCTGAGAAAACCACTCTACAGTTAGACAAGAGAGACCAGGCATTGAAACCAGTTCCTCAAACCATTGGATTCAATCAGTTCAGTTCAGTTCAGTTGCTCAGTTGTGTCCGATTCTTTGTGACCCCATGGACTGCAGCACGCCAGACTTCCCTGTCCATCACCAACTCCTGGAGACTGCTCAAACTCGTGTCCATCGAGTCAGTGATGCCATCCAGCCATCTCATCCTCTGTCATCCCCTTCTCCTCCTACCCTCAATCTTTCCCAGCATCAGGGTCTTTTCCAATGAGTCAATAAGACTTATCGATAAAGTAAAAATGAAACTCAGATTTCTGACATGGGAACAGGATATAGAAAGTAGATTTGATCATGAATTTCATTTTAGGTAGATCAAACTTGGGATGTCTATGAGAAGTCTATTAGGATATATTATAAATGGGTCTAGAACTAAAAAATGAGGTCTAGTTCTGAAATAGATAATTGTGAGTCATCAGCATATAACCTAAATTGAAAGGTGTTTAGCAGATTAAATGTGATGGGGCCAGAAGAGACACTTTAATTATAGGGGGAGGGTAGGTACAGAGCTTAAGATACCACCCTACTGGGAAGGTGATCAGTGGCAGATCAGAGGTGGTTGTGGAGTGGTTCTGTTGTCTCATGCATTCCTTCTCACACCTGAGGCACGGCAGCAGCTCTCTTCTTTGAAGGGGGCAGAAATATAAGACAAAGACTGCAGAAATGCAACCCCCTTCCCTCAAAAATCACTTAAGCTTGCCAATAAACTGAGGTTCTGGTTATCATGGCATCCCAAGGAAATATCCCCCTGAGTCAGGTGTCCCTAGTCTGGGGGCTGAACAATGAAGATTATGGGTAGATTGAGAAGGCAGGGAAGTGCTCGTCCCTTCTATACGAATGGAGCATCTCATGCTGACTATGTATAGGGCTAAGACTAAAATTAGGCAGTCTCTGTCCCAAGCCTCAGTCTCAAAGGCTGCTTCTTTACTATTCTAACACTCTTCTTGTAAATGTAATCTGTTTTTTAGTCTACAGAGGTATCTATTAAAAAAAAATACATATACCTGGGAGATGCCACACTTTGAGAACATATTATGAATTACCTGGATGTTATAGTGGCAAAAGTATTGAGCTTAAAATCAGAACATCTCACTCTAATTTTCGGTCCTACCTTAGTCATTTTCCTTTCCTAGGCCTCTATGTCTAAGCTTATAATAAGTGATAGAGTTACATGAAATGATCTCTAAGATTTCTTCTTTAAACATTTCTGGATGAAAGTTAGTTGATAGCCACATGTAAATGTTTATTCATATGCTCACTCGATTCTTCAGTTATTTGTTTAATGATCATGCTAAGCACACATTAGGTGCTCCAAGTATACAGAGATGAATAAGGAGTTTGGAGACTAGTGGAACTGAGATATATATATATATATTTTCCCTAGGTGAGGATATATTTTCTCAAGAACCATTGCTTCAGGTTGTAGGTCCTTTTTTTATGAGTCAGACTTGGCATATGGGGTTGGAGGTTGCTGGAGAGGAGAGAAAGCATTTATTGTCCAAAGTGATGTCCTGAGAAATTAATCTTGAAACTGTAGATGCTGAGGGTCACAACATAACCACACTTCGGGGGACTTTTAACAAAGAGTAGTGCCAATAGACTGCAGTTAAATAGACATCCTGGTAACGCAATGACCTAAAATAGAAAGGCAAGACTCTGCCTCTTAAGTAAGAGTCCGAAGATACTCAGAGGTGTAAGAGAAGACTAGCCATGAAGTTTTGGGGTCTTTCAGTGGGTATGGAGCTGTCTAGATAAAAGTGTCTAATGTGTGTGGATCTGTCGAGTTGATATGGTTTCACCTGGTATCTGGAGCCAGTGTGTACCTGCTAGAACATTCCTATTCTTTCTCAGACTCTTTCTTCTCCACTGTTCTATCAAATGGGATATAAGTTTCTATGAGTTATAAGAGCAGCTTTACTTATTTTAGGAAAAATGCAGTATAGGGGAAAGGAGCAAGTGCTAATGAGAGAGATGAAGATGAGCTTTTTAAACCAGAATTATATGACTGAGTTAAGGATAAACTTGCTTTCTTACGGTATTATTTCTTTTTTCTTTTATGTCCATTTCTGCTGTTCAAAATCCCCACTTTTTTCTTTCGGTAAGAGGAGTATGTTTTTTTTCTTCTAGGGAACTATGCCTTCATCATTCCATATGACCCTGATGACTGTGCCCTCCTCAGCCAGTGAGAGAACCCATGATTCCTGGTAAGCCAGTTAGACTGTATTTCCTTGGCATTTAGAAGTATCAGAGTTTCAAAACACATGCTTTTCAAATAGCTGATGCAGAGTCGTCCATGTTGCAAACCTCAGTGAGAATGCTCTTCTTTTGACTACATTGAAGCAACTTTGGATCCTGCTTTCCCAGAGCCCATTCATTCCCTCCTCTTCAGTTCTCTTACCTGTCCTGTATTCTGTGAGTAAATTCCTCATCTGCTTATGCTAGACAGTCTAGGCTTCTCCTACTCACATTGTTATAGACTGGATGTTTCTGTCCTCTCAAAATTCATATGTTAAAATGCTAACCTACAATGGGATGGTATTAGGAGGTAGGACCTTTGGGAGGTGATTTGGTCATAAGGATTGGAACCCTCACTAGTGGGATTAACACTCTTATAAAAGGAACTCTGGACAGCTCTCTAGCCTCTTTCCACCCTGGGAGGATGCAGTGAGAAGAATGCACATCAGAAGAAGGCCTTCATCAGAGCCCATTCATACTAGCACTCTAACATCAGACTTCCAGCCTCTAGCACTAGGAAAAATAAAATTCTTTTGGTATTAAGCCACCAGTCCATGGCACTTTGTTAAGGCAGCCTGAACTGACAGAGACACATATTAAGTAGATAAAGCCTTCTCTATGTATAGCTCAATGCAGTGAGTTCTTCCTATTCAGAGGAAGGTTCCGAAATATGTTTGAAGGATTATTCCAACTTCTATAGACCAGAATACTGGAGTGTGTAGCCTTTCCCTTTTCCAGGGGATCTTCCCAACCCAGGGATCGAACCCAGGTCTCGTTCATTGCGGGTGGATTCTTTACCATCTGAGCCACAAGGGAAGCCTCCCTCTTATTCAGAGGAAGCTTAGGAAATATATTTGAAGTAGATTTGGGGGGACAGAGTAAGTGATCCTAAATCATCTTCCTCAAATATGTATAAGGAAGAACAATGAAATTCAGATTCTTGAAGGTCTCCTTTCTTTGAAGGGCTTCCTGGTGGCTCAGCTGGTAAAGAATCCGCCTGCAATGCAGGAGACCTGGGTTCGATCCCTGAGTTGGGAAGATCCCTGAAGAAGGGAATGGCTACCCACTCCAGTATTGTGGCCTGGCTCATCCCATGGACTACAGTCCACAGGATCGCAAAGAGTTGGATGTGACTGAGCAGCTTTTACTTTGTTTGAAACCTTATTTATAACATTTCTGTTCTAAAGAAATTGGTCCTGAAAACAGAAACCCCTCTTAACAATAGAGGGGCTTCTTTGGAGGTGTTGACAGGGCTCTGCTCATGACCAAGAGCTACTGCAAGCAGCTCCTCCCCCTTTTACTGCTGGGTAAAGTGAAAGGTCGAGAAGTTTCCTCAGCTTCTGCTTTGGTTCGTGAGAAAAGGGATTCCATTATCTTCTACTCTCTCTTCAGACTTGTCTACAAGTCATTTATTATATTACAGCATTTCCAGAAATTTAGCAAATTCTTGAAAAGAAAGATTTAATCTTTTCAAGAGAAGCTGGAGAAGATTTATGGATGCCTATTCTTAACATGTCACAATGTGGCTTGGCTGCTAAATTTACTGGGACCGCCTACACAGCTGAGGATTTCTGTGACTGCTGGAAGTAATGACTTTAGGAGGTAACCAAACAGCATTAGAGAAAAATATTTGAGAGAAAACAGATTTTTTAGCTTACAGAAGGATTTCTCATTTTATAAAAGAACATTGCATTTTTAGGAGCTCATTAAGTTGTTTTCCCTTATGTTTGACCCCAAATTAGAGTCTGGATTTCTTAATTTTCTCTTCTAAAATCATCTGCAAGATATTGGGAAACTTGAGTTTCCGAGTCTTCAAAATGCCTTATACAAAATGAAAGCATTAGTTCTTAAGTATTAGTATGGAATTAATTGAATTCTGTTAGGTTGCCTTTTGTAATCCTTATTTTTTTCTGTACTTAATCATTATAGGTAATTTAAAAATAAATACTTCTGCAAGTGATTCAATAGAAATATTTCACTGTCATTGAGCAGAAAGCTAAAAGCCTAATTACTTATGTATTGAACATTCTTCTGTGGTAGTAATTTCTTCACTCTTTCAATATCTTTATTTTCTTTATTTAACATCCACAATTTTTCCCTTTATATGCTGGCCGTTTTTTTCTTCTTCTCCATTTTGTGGAAGAAAGTGGTACTCTTTTATACAAATATGCTCCCTATTTCCTTTGAAACTGTTCAGTCAGTCCCCGCAGAAAGAATAGGTAATGAAATTCTACCTCTCCAGTGTGTGTAGACATATCAGTCACTTTAAGTGGAAACAATCGTTCCTCTGCCATCTAGAGCCAACATCTTTGAACACAGAAGCAGTACTGTTGCTTCGGTTACTATTTTTAGGTTTTCCATAGCATGCTTAGGTTTACATTCCATCCACATGCTGCCGAGGTCAAGAAAAGCAGATTTCCTGATACCATTTGATTTGAGCAAAGGGAGGGACAGAAGATGCGTTCTGTAATCTGGGTTTAGTCCAGCAGCCCTATGCTCTTGCCACCCCGCAACCATTCCCAGACCTCTGCCCAGGCTTGGTCAGCAAGCACAAAGAGTGGTAGCTCTTTATTATGCCTTTGAGACCCCGTCCTACCTACTCTAACTTCTGCTTCACAATCCCGCATTTTTTTTTTTTTCCTCCCTCCTACATAAGCAGCAAGATTTCAGCTTCGTGCTGCCACCTTTTTCTTTAAAATCATCATACATGTTAAGCTTCATGTCTTGGTCTCAGTATTTTAGGAAGCTGACACCAGAAGACACAGAAGATAAGGCATTCGACCTCTTTTATTGCAGCTATTCCGATCCTTCATGCCTGCTCTCCCCACCATAGACTTTAAAACCCATGCGCGTTTGAAATGCTGCTGGCTAAAAGCATGGTGCTGATGAACGAGAGTCATATCATGTTAGCCCAAGGCCCTCTAGTTACTGTGAGGCGCTGCTGTCTCTACCCAAGGCACTGTTGCTGTGAAGCAGAGTCTCTCGCTCCCGATCCCCAGATACAGAGCAGTATCAATGCAGAAATATTAAAGAGAAAATTAATAATTTATATCAAAAATTCATTTGCAGCTGCACTTCAGTGAATTAATTACTTTTTGTCTTTCTCTTTTTATTCATTCCTCTCTCTTACTAATGATCAGCTTAGAACTAGGAAGAGGAAGAAGCGGGGTGGGAAGAAGTGGGAGGTGGGAATCTGGTGCTCGGAGAGCAGAAAGCACAAAGGAGACCGTGCTTTAATGTGGGTGCCCTAGGGACCTGACAAGTGAAAAGAGATAGGTTAAACTTAATCCCATCTTCTCTACCCCAAAAGCAATAGGAAACCATTTTACCATGTTATAGATTCTACTTAGTATTTTAGAAGAGGGGAAAATTAAAATCCAGCCAGCCAAAGTCCCAAGTTATTAAAAAGATTAATCTGTTGTTTATCACTACATCTTCTATGCAATTCACTTCCCTGTATGCTCATTAAAATAGTATAGCCACGCAGACAAAGCGATTGTATAATAATGCTCAAGTGTTAATGGAGCTTGTGTACTGACTTTCAGAAGGGTTGGGGTGGGGGCAGCAATTTTTACATAAGACTGGCTTATCACAACTTGCCAGATGACTCTAAGGTAACCTTATGGCAAGGTTCAAATTCATAGCCATTCTAGTCATTTTCTAAACTAGAAGGGAAAAATCAGTCAGGGAAATTTTACTTGCCAAATCTCAGGCAGAGGCAAAGCAAATAGATCCTTCCCATGTTTAAAGCATTCATGGAACAGGAAGACAGTTCCTATCACACTATTCCAAGCTACCATTTTAAAGCAAGCAAAAAGATGTACATCTTAATATACCTTATTCTAAGTAGCCATTTAATGGGAGAAATAACCTTTGTACTAACGAGATTTTGAAAATGAATGTAAAGGCAGACACTGAGTTTTCTGCAATAATCCTATTGTTCTGGCACAAGATGGGTAGCCATTTGAGTACCAAATGATCCCCTCAGGGATAAACAGTTTCCATGGGTGTAAGTGAATGTTCCGGTATGTGTATCAGCAGAATAGGGGATAAAGTTAAGGGAGGAGTTGGAGAGAGTTCAGTGTTTCATTTTATCCCAGAGATCAGAGACTAGGAAAGGAAGAGAAAGAAGGACATCCAGAGAGGGAGAAGGCCTTCAAGAGCCAATGTTAATGCATCAGAGGCAAATGCTCTTCTCTTCAGGTCAGTGCAAACTATCACCAAGGGAGCCTATTGAGTCCTCTCTAAAAAGTTGTCCAGCTTGCTTTGTAACGCTATGACCCAGGTTAGTATAGTCTTTTGCCACTGCTTTCACATGACCTAATGTTATCAGGAATCCATCAGCCAATTCCAAGTCTGTGGTCTGGAGGTTGGAATGGGATAGCGCCATCTAAAAAGTGGGTCTTTGCTTGAATTTCTAAAGAATGCCTAACAGATAACCGAAGTTATCTGTCCCAACCGAAGTTATCTGTCCCAACCGTCTTGGTAGAAAAGATTTCTCCTCCCAATGTTGAAAACTCTTCAGATCACATGAATGCATAATTACGCCAGTGTTCATTTATGTAATTGTTTAAAGAGACTTGTCTGAAGAAGACCTGTTCAATATCATTAAGCCATGCATAATCTCCATGAACTAAATATACTGGTAAAATTCCACTGGCAATGAATGTGCCCTTACATTTACATCTTCCCTAGAATTCTTTATTTGAAAATTAATCAAAAAAACAAATCATCATATCAGATAATAAGAAACTGAAAATCTGTGCCTAAGATACACCTTTACTGTTCCAAACAAGTTTAGAATAGCATTTGATAATGTAATAAAAAATGGTCTGTTTGTCTATTTCATATTTTGTATGTTAAAAGTAGCATTAAATAGAATAATCAGAAACTTTCTCCACCATCTCCTGGCAAGTGATTGAACCAGCAGGTGGAAAATTTGGTAGACATCTTTCCTTCCTAATTCCTTCAGCAGGAACATTTAGAACAGTATAATGATTGGCTTTAGGGAATCTTGTGCTTATGAAAAACTAACCTGATTCTGCTTTATGCATTCACAGTTCATCTCCAGCCAGACTTTTCACACACCCTGGAAGCTCCTGGAGGCTTTTGACTACCTAGTACTGCCCTCATGTGGGCCAAGGGTGTCACTATTACAAGGAACTACCTTCTTTCCTTTTTTGACATTTGCAGAGGGAAGTCAAAATCATGATTTTTTAAATAGTTTTTAGCCTATACATTGATCTAAAATTTCAGTTGAAATAGAACTGCTTTCTAGTTTCTGGATTAGTCAGAAAAAAATACTTGGTATGCCTGGAAATAAAGAACAGGGGAGAAGGATAGGAATATCTAGGCCATGTTCTCTCTCACCTGAGATTCTTGTTTTCTCCACCCAGAAGGTCAAATCTCAGCTGAATCAGTATGCAGATCACATACACAGCAACCACAGTTCCAGACTAGAGAATGTGCTAATTGGCTCACCCGCTCGAAGAACCAGGGTACCAGGCGTCTGACACACCACCTCTGAGGGAAGCAAGGCTTAATGCAGGACAAAATGTTCTTGCCGCTCTGCACTGTCGCCTGTCTTTGCTTCTCCATATGCAGTGGTGGCTGGAACCCTTTCATAATTATTTCCCCCTTTGTACACTAATCTGTACACTTGAGATGTTAGGATGCAGTCTAATTCAGAATAAATGAAAATTAAAGCCAGTACCCCTTCAAAGCCTTCTTTCCTCATACGTTTCTCCTGTAGTAGTCCAAACAGTGCTCTAAATGGTGTAATGCATTCAAAAGGTAGGTCACACACTTAACATCAGTGATGATAACACTCTTTAGAACTGCTCTTAGCATTGGGAATATGGTTAAAATTATAGTCCCCTTCCAGACTGAACAGTACAAGAAATAATCCTGTTGGTTGCTGCATATAATTCCCTCCACTATTTGTCTCATGATTCCAACTCACAAACTGTTCAGTTGTTTTCTGAGATTGAATCTGGAAGAGAGGGAGTGCTTTTGAGAAGGAGCATAGAATTTCATGAGAGAATGCTTGCTCAGTTCTCAGAAACCATAATATCATCGGAGCTCTCTGAATCGGAAGCTGTCTTCCTGAATCATGTGGCACCCACGGAGCTGATGCAATAGGAACAGGAACATACCACAGCCATCAGTTGTTGATTAACTCTGATAACTTACCCTGCCTAATGACGTGGAGATCTTTCATGCTTCCACTGCCTAATGGAGCTCATTAGATGTACACTTATTAAATATTCAGATAATTGTGCTAGTCATAATAGTGGTAATGATAGCCACATGATGACATGATGAAGAAGAAAGCATCCTTGAACTGGAAAGTTTTCATTTTGCCAAAGAAAGTCAAAAGAGCTTAGAGGACTTCCGTGAGCCATGTACAGAATGCACAAAGATTATTTAGTTGTTTCTTTGCTTTATAATTTTTTAAAAAATCTAAGAGTAATCATCTTGAAGATTTCCTGGGATCACCTGGCTACGCAAAAATGCAACCAGTTCCCAGACAACAGAGATAACTTTCTTTTGATTTGGATTTGTATTTTGACCTGAAACTAGCAATATAAAACTCTGTCTCAGCATTGTAATTTACGTTCTGCTTCAGTTCTTTATTTATGATAGTTAGGTTTTAGGTCAAATACCCTTGTGGAGCCAAAAACCATACAATAAAAGAGAGACTTCAACCTCAGCTAAATAAGACTTTTTTCCCTAAACAAGTCTGTTACTGAAAATTTTTTCTTGCTAATATTTTTCAACTCTTATGTTTGTCAGAGTCTCCAAGTTTGGGGCAGGATGAGATGTGAAAATGTCAGAAAATTCAAGAAAACTTCTGTTTTGTAAGACTCAAAAGGATTTGATAAGAATATGAATTGTCAGTTTTGCTCATCACTCAGTTCTAAAAATCTATACTCAAAACCTTTCATGTCTGTCTTATCCCTCACTAGCATCAAACATAATAAAATCAAAATAAACTTCTGACAAAAATCAGGTTTCAAAATTTCACCATGGGTTTCTTTTCTGTTTGATTCTTTTTGATCAGCACCAGATACACTAGAAACAAACAAGTTTCTCCCGAATCCCATTTTGTCTCAGCAGTACTCCTAGCAGGGAAAAAAATAAAAAGCAAAGACAAATATGGAAATGATGCTAAGATATTTCTTCTGTCATCTCTTTTAACAAGTTCATAAAAGCAATACCCGTGTTGGCTTTATGAATTTTCCAAATTGAAAATAAGATAATACAGTAAGGCTCAGCTTTTGAATTTGTGGTGATCTCTCTTGCATTTGGAAATTTTATATCCCTGACAGTTCACTGGCACTCTTTTCTCTTTTCTCTTAAGTCTAATGGGCTCACTTAAGCTTGTAATGAACAGCTTAGGAGTTTTTACTCTTGGGTTTCAATCCTGGTTGGTGACAATAGCTTGTTTGCATTTGCCTTATATCTTGGCTTCTGCGTGGTAGTGAAAAGCAATCTTTTGCTGTCTATACAATTATCATGACGCTTCTTCAGCACGATGTGCTCACTGACACTAGTTTACCTCTGGCAGCCCTAGGCTTGCAACCTGGTGGTATTTGAATGTATTTGCTCAAAAGAAACTGTTGGTCTTATGACAGCTTGGCAATGTGGAATGAGCTGAAAGCAGGTTCAACTGACCCAGTTATAACAACATTCCTGAATCTGGAGATTCTTCTGGCTTCTGATGGTTGCTTTTCTTAGATTTGGAAAAGTCCACAACATGGCTAAAAAAAGGGAAAAACAGCTTTGACTAAGTCTGCATTAGAGGAACTGGTTAGAGATCTTTTACTATTTTCTTCTTTTGTCTTGAGCAAGAAAGTCAAGGATAACAAACCATCAGGGACATATTTGTGACAGTTGACTGTTAACTGTTGACTATTCCAGCTAATGTTGATGGAAGAGCAACAATGGTACTTCTAAAATTTCTGTTTTGTAGTGGATTGTAGGTGGCAGTCTGATCAAAAGAGGTAGCAGAGGAATTATGTGATCCTACTGTTTTAATAGTAAGACTGTATGTCTATGAGGGGATAACACTGGTTGGCTTAAAGGAGATTATAGACAGTTGCAAAAGTCTCCTACTCTTACCCTTTGTCACTTCTAAAATCCACTGCTAGTTTGGTGACCATTTTGAAAGTTTACTCTTTGATTGTTTTTATATTTCATGATATGTAATATTTAGAGAAAAACAATATAGGTTCTAAAAGGACTATCCATTTGAAAGAGAAATAACCTAAACAAGTGTGGATCAAAGTAACCTTCCTGATGAAAACAAACCAAAGTATTTATTTGTACTAGTGGCTTTTGCTCCAGTTCCCTCCTTGAGATCTAAATTAGTTCTATTAAGTCTAATTCCCAAAGAAGCTTTCATTTTTTGGGTCCATCTGCCAAAATGGATTGCCATTTGTGATGGACCCAGAAAGTAATAAGCATGTTGAGCACATTTGTTACAGATATGTCATCTGCTGCTGGTACAGAAGTAGACATATTGCATAAGCTTTCTTTGAAAGGAAGAACAAACTAAAAACTAGCTGTTGGATTTCCAGCTACATGAATTTCTTATTACTGTTGAGGTGCCATGAGGATAAACATTATTCCTTACAAAGCCACCCAACAGATAGAAGAGGGAAAAATAATTCCAGTGTTCAGAAAAAGAAATCAAGAGCTGACTCTTGTGCTTTCCCGATGTTCTCTCCAGAGCTCTGTGGTGAATCTTCTATGCTGGTAATTGTTCCTAATCAACTGAATGAAAGAGAAAGCAAAAATAAGAACAACTCCTTGCTGTATATTAACTATAACCTCAGTTCTCCAAGATAGAGGACACCAAGATGAATCTTAGAAATGATCTCTTTAGACATTTCCTCCCACCTATTGCCCAGTTTTCCCACTTGCTCTTTTTTAAAACTGCTTTTAAATATACTTGTCCTGCATAATACTCTGATAATAATAGTATAATCAGCATAATCTTTAATATTCACTCCAGTTCAACCTTTGCCAAGTTCTATCCATGCTAGAAAATAGATATTGAATGAGTAGAACAGCTCATCTCAGTCACTTTACTTAGAAACAGAACCACCACCATGAGTGTGTGATAACACTTTGAAAGCTGGTGCTTTGATCAAGGTCAGAGTTGGGTTTAAAGGCATGACACAGGAACAGACAATGGTAACTTTAGTGATGGGGAGAGAGGAGATGGAGTGGCTAAACTTCATTAATGGTAGATCACTAGGAGAAGACCCCCAAACCTCTGCCCCTGAGATCTGTAAAGGACACAGTGTTCAGAAGCGCTTCCGCAAGGACTGTGTTTATTACATCATGTACTTACCCACTACTTAAACGACTCCAGATGTGTTCTTAAGCTGCCCCTTTTTGTCAGTAACTTGAGTCATACTTTATTCCTTACAGTCTAAGAATCCTAATGAGAAGCACTCAAAATATTTTCACATCTGTGAATCACTCAGACTTTTAACCAACCCTCTTCTTTCAAAGAATGATTGGAGGAGATGGAAAAACAAGAAAAGAAGAAAGTTAGGGAAGGTTCTACTATTCTTCTGGGATAGATATACCCAAATCTGTAATTGTAGGCTTTCATCTGCTTATCAGTTGCATGTCATGATGATCATCAATTTTCTGTGTGTCTGAAGTAAATTGTATAAACTAGGAAGTTTTGAAAAAAACGGGAACCAGAATGAACCTAGGATTAAAACTGAAAGTGATTGGTACTTCTGAATCTTTAATGTCTATAAGAATATTTGGGGTGAGTGCTCATAACGTAAGTTCTAATTTCTTAGGTGTAAGAATGGCCTAAGACTTTGCATTCTTACAATCTTCCACGTGATGCCATTCTAATGGATCATCTGTCAATCACAGTTTGAGTAGCAAGATACAAAGATGATGCAGCTACACAACCAGTCTCATTTATTCTTTGTAGGCTGGTGAATAAAAATGACCATTAAAACAGATCAGGTCACCATTTCTGATCTGTGTGGCTTTGAGCAACTCATTTAACCCATTTAGCTTCTTCATTTGTAAAATGATGATGATATTTCTCTTGCTCTTCTCCATAAAGATGCAAAATGGTAGATGATGCTGGTGCTGCAGGAGGGCTTGAGGCCCTGGGAGCCCTGGAGTGGGAAGCCACAATAGCTTCTGTAGAGACCTCTGTAGTGGCATCTGGGACCTAGGTTTCAGCTGGAGAGCTTATGGAGGCAAAGACAAGGAGTGGCTCCCTCTCACCAAGCTGGTTAAGGACATGAAATCACGCCTTTGGAGATCTATCTCTTCTCTTTGCTCATCAAGGAATTATTGACTTTTTCCTGGGGGCATCCCTCAAGGACAGAGTTTTGAAGATTGTTGTTCAGTCACTCGGTTGTGTCCCAACTCTTTATGACCCCGTGGACTGCAGAACTCCAGGCTTCCTTGTACTTCACCGTCTCCTGGAGCTTGCTCAAACTCATGTCCATTGAGTCAGTGATGCCATCTAATCATCTCATCCTCTGTCATCCCCTTCTCCTCCTGCCTCAATCTTTCCCAACATTTGAAGATTATGGCTGTGCAGAAGCAGACCAATGCTGGCTAGCAAACCAGGTTGAAGGCATTTGTCCCCACTGGGGCTCATGACAGACATATTGCTTCGGGTGTCAAGGGCTCTAAGGAGGTAGCCAGTGCCATCTGTGGGTCCATCATCCTGGCCAAGCTCTCCATTGACTCTGTTGGATGAGGCTCCTGTGGTAACAAGATCAGCATACCCCATACCATCCCCTGCAAGGTGACTGCCCGCTGGAGCTGTGTGCTGGTGCCTCTCATCCCTGCCCCTGGGGCACCGGCATCATCTCAGCCCCTGTGCCCAGGAAGCTACTAATGATGGCAGGAATTGACAACTGCTACACTCCTGCCGAGGACTGCACCGCCACCCTGGGCAACTGCACTGAAGCCACCTTTGATGCCATTTCCAAGATCTACAGGCAGTTCGCCTCTGATCTCATTATAAAGTGTTCACTAAGACTCCATCTCAGGAGTTCACGGACCATCTTATACAGACCCACACCAGACTGCAGATACCCCAGGCTCTAGCTGGTAGCCACCACCTAGTTTTATATGAGAACATTAAAGTGAATGAAGTCAGAAAAAAATTTATCTTGCAGGATGATTCTTAAAATTAAATGATGTAACATATAAATTTGATAATAGCTTTTAAGCAAATGACCTTTTTCTAATCAAAAAGCATTTTGAACAGTATGCAGTCTCCAATAGTAAGTTTCAGAGGGAAAGAAATGTGTGTTTTCTGACCTAAAGAGTTTGTAAACCAGTAAGAGTAAAAATCAAAATGTCTATAAATTGCTAAAATAGAATATATGTCAAATAATAAATGTCATAACAGAGGTAAAAACAAAATGCTCTGGAGTGGATAGAAGGAAAGGTTGACTGAGGGATGGAAGAATGAGAAAGATGGAGAAATAAGTGAAGGCTTCAACAAGGAGTTTGCATTTGAACTAAACCTTAAAAGATGTGTAAAAGTTCAGCAGGCAGAGAAGATGAAGAGTGTCATTTAAAGCAGAAGTAACAGCTGTAGACACCATGATATTGTGAAAAAGTGTCCTTTTAATGACATTTCCAAATTCCAGTGTGTCTAGAACTAGGTCAAATTGGGAGAGGAGGAGGAAGATGAAGCTCGCTGCACCCAGAAGGTAAAGATCTCATACGCTGTGCTGAGTTCCTGGGTCGGACAGCACCTCCCTCCTATTACAGATCTCATCACACATTATCATAATTATGTATTAGCTCAAAGATGACTCTGTATCTCGACTGCAAATGTCTGACCCATTACAAGAACTCAGTGAGTTGTTGTTGGCAGAATGAATGTCTAAATGTTACAGGGAGAGAGTTTCTTGCAGTAGTATTAAAGGCCTTAAATAATATTGCATAGCTAGATCCCATAATTGTCTATTCTGCTTGTCCTGCAGTGACCCCAGCCCACAGATTTGCTCCAGTGTAAATATACTCCTTAGACACCCAGCATTTTTTATTTGGAATGATTGTTACATTATATAACAAAACAACCATCCCATTATACGACCCATTGCATGCATTCCATTTGGCCTCCCTGTGATGATTCAATCTCTGAGTGGTGCTTAAGATGGTAAAGGTTGAGAGACGCTATTATACTCTAAGCAGATTGAGATCATCAGATGAAAACTATGGTGTGTCAGCATTGCATCCACCATGGCTTGTAACGCAAAGTTCAGTAATATAGCTTGCAGCTACTAGTTGATTAGAACAGCTTTCTAGGCTAGAACGTCTTGAACACGCAGAAGGCTGCTTACTTCCCCACAGAAGCAGAATGGTAGTCTCCAGTGAATGATATGATTTCAATACAGAAATTTTGCTTACATCTCACTTCATTTCCATTCCATCTATTGATTTTTTTTCAGGATTGTGCACATGTATTGGAATACCTTTATTAAATCCCCAAGGCATTCCAAGTAAACACAAATAGAATAAAATTAGAAACAACTGAAAGAGAACAATTGTAAGTAGATCTTGCCTTCGTATTATATTAGAAACTTGAATTTATCAGATGGAATCATTTAAGGGCTGGCTCTAGGCAGAATGGGAAAGAAGGCAAAAGCTTATTTTCTGCAGAGAGGGGAGTGCAGAGGTCAAGGGCATGGGCTGGAGGTAAGCTACTTAGATTCCAAACCTTACTTGAACACTTCCTAGCTTTGTGATTTTGGTTACATTGTTCAATCTTTTATGCTTCAAGCTCATCCTCTATAAAGTAGAGATTACAATATTAGTTAATCCATAAAGCTATGAAAAGTTAATCCAGGAAATACTGCTTGGAATAATGCTGACACACAGTAAGAGCTTAATAACTATTAGCCATTCTTATAGTCTCCAGGGTCTCTACCCCACTAATTCAGTAACTATCCCCTACTTCCAGACTCCTTCATTCCATATTCTGGTGTTCCCCTGTATCTTCCTTCTTCTCATTTCTAACAAGAGTTTGAGTCATTTATGTTTGTGTAATTGTGTCCCCACAAAATGTTGCCCCAACAGAAATCTTTTTATTTTCCTTTTATCTCTTACTGTAGAAAGAAAAGTGCTTTTTTTTAATAATTGGGGAATTCACAATGTTAATAATCAAGTGAGAGGCCTATTATCCCATCTCATACCTAAAGCCTCTGAAGTCACAGCAATATACATTCATTTATGCAACAGATATTTCCTGAAGAGTTCTATGTGTCAGAGACTCCTGGATGTTCAGAGAGGGCAAAGATAACAAGGCAGGGGAGGTGCTCAGTATTTACTGGGGAGCATGGGAACACCAGGAAGGGGAATTTAATCCAGTCTGCTGTAGAGGAGGAGATGGTAGCAGGAAAGGCTTCTCTTCATCTATCAATGCAGAATTCCTAGGATTATTTAATGATAAGCATCAGTTTTCATCTAACTAGTTAGAGGACAAAGTCTTCTTTCTCTTTAAAAATACTGGAACTGTATTCCTCCACACTTGTACAGTGCTCAAAGGACAGGGGAAAAATAATCTAATGTTTCCCTACTTCACTTATTGGGGACTTGGGTCACAGGAAGGAAAACTTTTCTTCAGGCGTTACTTACACTGTGAAAACAGCCTGAGTGCATTCATGCATTCACTTCTCCTCACTGTGCCTCCTGCAAAGTGCTTACTGAGCACACATCATCCATGTCAGTAACATTAGGTAAAATGGAGTTTATATTAATAAAAGACATCGTGTCTCTGTTCATGTGGAAATTAAAGATTGTTGAAAGATAAGATGTATCTTACAACAGAAATAGTTAAATAACAATGAAATGAAACATTATTAATTCTCAGTGAATTATTCTATCAGTGATTCTTGATGTTCTGGAACAGACATTGGTTAAGATAGCAAATACTGAAAGTTTCATCTCAAGCGCCACTTCCTACCAACTGGAAGTAAATGGCTGGAAAACTGTGTAGCCAGTGATTATCTTACTTTGCCAGACTCAGAAGGAAGTAACTTCGGGACTAATGTTCATCATGCCATAGGAATGGGAAGTGTGAGCACTTGCCACATCTTTGCCATGATGTGCCGGCTTTGTGGGCTTCCCAGGTGGTTCAGTGGTAAAGAATTACCTGCCAGTGCAGGAGATGCAAGAGACATGGGTTCAATCCCTGGGTAAGGAAGATCCCCTGGAGTAGGAAATGGCAACCCACCCCAGTATTCTTGCCTGGAAAATTCCATGGACAGAGGAGCCTGGAGGGCTACCAGTCCATAGGGTCACAAAGAGTCAGACAGGACTCAGCATGGCACAACAGCTGGCTACATAATAAGCTACATAATAGCAGGATGGTTAAGAAAAGATTTTGTAGTCTAAAAGACCTGAATTCTGCTCTTTGCTAACTCTGTTGTTCAGTCACCCAGTCATCTCCAACTCTTTGCGACCCCATGGACTACAGCACACCAGGCTAACTCCATGCTATCTCTGTGGCCTTGGGCAATTTATTTAACTTGTATGAGCCTCAAGTTTTTTAAATGAAAAGTGGAGGTACTATTGTTTATCGATTCTCCCAGATCCGTCCCCAGCAAGGGTCTCTTTGCCTGGTGCCATTTGTGCCAATAGGAGACTGCATTTGGTTCAGAAGCAAAGGGAACACTTTATTCTTTAATCAAAGAATGCAGATTTGCAAAGTTGCACTGCAGAGTACATGCTCTCCCTAAAAGACCGTGGCCTGCGGGGCTGCTTTATTTGGTTTTTGTCCACAGGGAGAGAGTTGAGTTCTCAAGGGTTGTGTGTAGATGCACACTGCCCATGGCTTCAGATCCTAGTGCCTGGCACAACAACTCCGCCTCCATCTTGAATTAAGGTGTCAGGGGCACAGAGCTTTTCCTCATAGACCCCCAAACTGAGATTCTAGGCACAGCCATTTTTCAGGAGAAACACTGGTCTGAACAGGCAGGTGCAAGGCTGCTGCCTGCAGTAACCTATGGGCAAGTGACACCAAATGAAGCATAAAGGAAAACAAAAAGGTTAGACTTTATTATCCAGATTCTAATTTTATTCCCCAGGAATTGTTAATGGGCTTTGCCAGTGACAAATCCCTCCTCTGTCTTTTGTCCTGCTCCTTATTCCTCCTCTCCTATTCTGTAATTACTTCCTGCTAATTTGAGGTGTCATCGTAACCCTGGGTGAATGAACAGAGCTTCTCCCCAGATGCCTTTACGTCTGTTTGATTGTGACCAGGCCTCAGCCCTGACCATTTGTATCCCTGGGTGACCACCTTTTGGAGACAAAGGATGCTAAGCTATATTTAAGATATATAGTCCAGATATTAGCAAGAGAATTATGGTCACATGTCACAGTTTTTGTAAAAATGACAGTGCCTAGATCTTTTGCCTGTAGGCACAAGTGTGCCCTGAGTGAGGCTCAATGTTGTGGTTGACTATCCCGGGTCTTTCTTGTGTTGTTTTTTGAAAGATAAACTTCAGGTCAGAGAGCGGTTCACATGAGTAGTCAAGGGGTTTATTGCCTCAGGTTGTCTCTCTGGAGGTTGGGGCCATGGGGCCCTTTTTACTCAAGTGTCATGTCCCCAGAGTGATCTCTGCAGCTTCAGGATTGAGTGTATAGTTAGAATCACCAAGGCAGGCCCATTCCCTTTAGGAGTGAGCTAACCTTGAGGGCTGCTGGTTTTCCAGGTTTTCAGACTCACCCAGTCTCTGGCCAGAAGAGGTGGACGGCCTGGTGGGTGGGTGCTGGCAGCACTCAGTTACCGTTATGGTGTGAGAGATTTCATGGTTTCTCCTACCTGGAAGGCATACCTGAGTGGTTTCATTTCAAGGGGGGCTAAGGTGTCCTGTCTCAGATTGGAAAATGGGTCTACCATACGCGAGTTCAAATGCGCATAACTTTAAGTTACACCTTGGAGCTAACTGCTGTGAAAGTAGGGCAGTCAGAACCAAGTTAGTCCAGTTTTCTTTAGCTTGACCAAGGCTGGTTTCAAGGTCTAATTGGATCTCTCTACTTTCCCTGTCAGTTGGTAGCTCCATTCTACGCCCAGGGCACTCATTATCACCTTTGTCACTTGAGGTAAAACTGCTGGACCACTATGACTTTGTAGACATCCCGGGAGCCCAAACCTGGGGATTATTTCTTTAAGTAATATGCTAAGTACTGCAGCCGCCATTTCAGTCCTAGCAGGGAATACTTCTCTCCACCTGGAAAACTAAGTCTACTAGCACCAAGAGATACCTGAAATTTCCCAATACTCTTGGCATGACAGTGAAAATCTGCCAGTCTTCTCCAGCATGTGACCCTCTGGTTGCATAGGTCTTACCTGGGGGCCTCTGGGGGGGGGTCTGGTGTTGGGATTGTTCATGATGCAGATGAGGCCTGTCCCAACTATCCAACTGACTACACTTTTCATGCAAGGAGTTTCAGGGCTTCCATCTTATAGTGAGTTCCTTGATGAGCCTCCCTGAAGGCTTGACAAGCTGCAATCTGAGGAAAGAAATATTACCCAAGTTCGTTAACTAGCCGCACATGGTCTCCTAGATGTCTGTTGAAGCTCCATCTTCATGCTTTGTCTAATTCTTCCTTTGTGTAAATAGGATAACAGTTGGATAGATCTGTCTTTAAGGTCTGGGGATAGCTGCCAAGTTACTAGTTCTGGGGCCACCCTTTTGGCTGTTGCATCTGCCTTGTTATTTCCCTTTGTTAACCTCTGCATCCTCTTTTTGGTGACCCCTATGGTGAATCACTGCTACTTTTTTGGAAGCTATACTGCTTTGAAGAGCTTCAATATGTTTAAGCCATGTTTTCTTGTTTATTCTCTGCAGTAAGCATACTTCTTTCCTTCTAAATAGTCTTGTGTATGTGCAGGATGGTATGTATAAGCATACCAGGAATCTATGTAAATATTTAAGATTCTCCCTGGCCTGACTCCAGGTTTCAGTTAAGGGCTCTCAGCTCTACCTTTTGTGCAGAAGTTCCCCGGGTAGACTTCTTGCTTCTGTGACTTGACTCTGGAAGGTCCCTACATATTACTCCAAAATGTTTTTTGTTTGCTTGTTTGTTTCTCTCTCATAAAGCTGCTTCCATCTGTGAATCATTGCTCTTCAGTGTTGAGGAGAGGCTCACTTCCTAGGCTAGGGTGACAGGAATAGATCGTGTCTATGATTTCTATACAGTGATTCTCCAGGGGTCCTGTTTCTATGGGTAGCAGGGTGAGAGGATTTAGTGGGTGACAGGTTTATGGTTGTCCCCGGGTTGTCTAAAGCATAGACTAAACTTGAATCAAACTTCTGGAGTATAGCCATTGTGTTCCCTTAGAGCTTTAGTGAAGCCTGAACCTGCTGTGGAGGCCATATAGTGATGGGCTAACCAAGCATTAACTTTTCAGCCTTCTTAAGCTAGGTTGTTTGTTAAGTAGCTGCTCCTGTCCGTAGGCAAGGAAGCCATCCCTTAGTGTTAGATATAATTGTTTGGAGAAACAAGCAACCACTCCAATAAGGGGTCCCAGTTTTTGAGCTAATACCTGAAGGGCAGTTCCCCTTCTGTCATGATTGTATAGGTCAAAAAGTTTAGCTAAATCTAGGAGAGCCAGAACAGGGGCATAAAGTAGTTGGTTGATCAATTCTTGAAAGAATCCTTTGTATTCTCAATTCTATAAAAGGATTATTATCTTTTCCTTTGATTTTTCATATAGAGGCTTACCTATTAGACCATAGATAGAGACCCAGATGCTGCAAAATCTGGCTATCTCCAGGGAACCCTTAAACTGTCTTACAGGTTTAGGAGGGGCAGAGCTACAAATAGGCTGCTTTCCTGGGATAGGCTTTTCTGACCTGTGAGAATAAAGCCTTGTCTTGAACACCTTTTATCCTGTATTGACTAGGTTGTTCAGAGTGGTTACCAGTTTTTTTAGAGGTCTCTATAAGTTAGAACTGGCATTCAGAATGTTGTCTATATCCTGGATTCCCTTCTCGAAGTACAGATCTTTTTAGGTCTTTAGCAAAAGTTTCCCCAAAGATGGTGGGGGAGTTTTTGAACACTTGGAGCAGCAGTATTATTTTTCATTTCTTATTGGCTATGGGAGTCTTAGTTGAGGAATACAGGATCTAGTTCCCTGACCAGGGATCAAACCCAAGTCCCCTGGATTAGGAACGTGGAGTCGTAACCCCTAGGACACCAAGGAAATCCCTGTATTGTTTTGGTTGTGTGTTTGGGTCCTGCCAGTCAAAAGCAAAAATTTCCTGTGACTCCAGTTTCTAATACAGAAAACCAGGTCCTGGTGGACAGTAAAGTGGCCAGCAGAGTGTAGGGATTAGATACTACTGGGTTATATCCTCAGTGGCTTCATTGACTGCCTAGAGCTCCATACCATCTGGTATTTCCCGTTGGGTTTTCTTAACAGGAATATTGGGGGTGTTACAGACTGACTGACGTGGTCTAATAAGTCGCTAGTCAGTTAGGTCTTGTATCACAAGGCAGTGCCCAAAAAGGCCTCTCAGTGGAGAGGGTACTGCTTTCCTTTGGGTCATGTATGTCCAGGTTTAGATGAGCTAACCCACGCCTGGTGCCTGCAGCTCATTCTGCCTGTTCTTGGGCCCAGACCTTGGGTTTTATTCCAGAGAGATTGACTTGCACTGTCTGGGAGCTTTGTCCCCAGACATTAGGATTGCCATACTGTGCCCTTTGCTAAGGGGACACCAGTCTCTAAGTTTCCCATTAGGTGAATAGTAGCCTCTGATTTATCTCTTCCTGGCAGGGATATAGAGCCTTGGCAGAGGTGGGGGGAGCATATAAGAATGTGTTTATCCAGTTTACATTCTGATGGTTCTGTGAATGCCTGTTCTTGGGATTTCCCTAATAGCCCCATAATTTTACAAACCCTGTGACTGAGTTTGCCTGATTTAGTATTCAGAATGGAGTAAATGGCACTGGTGTCAACTAAGAATTTAACAGGCTTTATTCCTGTGTTCAATGTCAGCTGAGGCTCTTTAGGGGTCAGTTGGAGTTCTGGGTTAGAGGCCCTTGGCCCCTTCATTCTACATCTGAACCATCTACCTTCAAGAGTGGTGGCCAAGATTTGCCATTTCTGTCCCCTTTGAACAAAAGGGGTGGCAAAAGCATTCTCTATTCCAGGTCCTCCTTGTTTACATATCGGGTGCCCTCTTTGGGTTCCAGTTTCCTTGGCTTGCTAGCCCTTGGTGGAGACTGGGGGTCACTCACTGGAATTGAGTCTCAATAGGTGGTTAGTCTAGATTCCCATGCCAACCAGTTGACACTGGAGGGAAACTGGTATGTGAGCTGGCCTCCAGACTTTTTATCTCCTGACTTTTCTTTCTGTATATCATCATTATTAAACACTTGGTAGGCAGCCTTGGCTAGGCAAGAAGTAGGGGTTATCTGGTTCTATTTCCAGTTTCTGAAGTTTATGCCTAATATCAGGGGCAGTTTGTGAAATAAAATATGATCTCAGGATTGCATTCCCTTGCAAGGACTCAGGATCAGAGGCATTCCCTGAGGCACTTTAGGAATGCCAAAGGGTTTCTGTTGGCTCCTGATTGATTTCCTTCATCTTATTCCAATTGATAAATTTCTCTCCTGCTGCCTGCATCCTTTTTAGGATCTTAGGATCATATTTTAATAATGCATCTTTCACCCCCTTTCTCCATTGTCTCAGTGGTCCCAGTTCGGTTTGTTATCTAGGACCTCTTGATTCCTCAGTCTGAAAATAGTATGACCTGCATTGTTTCTGTTCTCTGTGTCTGCTTCATCTCATACTTCTGAAAATACTATAGGGTTTTCTTTCCTTCTTAGGAATACTTTGAGGAGGCTCTAGATGTCAGCCCAGGTGGGGTCATGGATCTGAAAGATGCTCCTACTCAGATTCAGGAACATCTCTGGCTCTTCCCTCAATCCCTCACTAGGAATTTTCCAGTTATACAGATCAGAAGTGGTCAGTGGGATGTATACCTGAATGAGCCCTGCTTCTCCATCAGGGACCTGCCTAAAAAGGAATACTTTTCCTAGAGGGTTGTGGACCCTGACTGATAATTAGTACCACATTGTGGACTTGCTAGACTGGGTTCTAGGGGAGAGGGCTTATTATGGAGGGAGCCCCTTGGGCATGTGGCCCAAATTGTGACATAAGAAGGAAGAGGGAAGGGTGGGAAGAGGTTAGGGTGAGAGGGTTAGAGAAGAGATCAAGAAAGTCCTCATGGGGAGGGCCAAGGGACCGGTAGGAAGCTTTTAGTCTCCTTTGGTATTTCCTTAGTGGAAGAGATCAGGCATCCCTTTTGAAGTTCTTTGTTCTGATATAAGACCAAAACAAACTAGACATAGGGAATTTCATCCCACTTCTTTCGTCTCTGACATAGCAGCTCTGATTATAAAATGGTGTTGTAGAGACCCATGGACAGGCTACCTTTTCCCATCTCCTAGCAGTACTGGGGCCAGGATATATTACTCAAGATTACATGTTTTGGGGTCAGGGAGTAATAACCGAAAAACTTCAAGTTCTTCAGGATGTATCCTAATGGTCAATCCTTCAGTTTGGTGGACATCTGTTTCTCTGTCTCTTCAATGTACTATTATGAATTTGTTTTCAACTCTCGAGGGAATGATTTGTTGACACGCAAATGCCAAAAGATTTGAACCAAATAAGATTGTCTGGTTCAGAAGATTTGGAACCAGCACCAAACTCTTAATTGGATTCCTCAAAAGACCACAGTAGGAGGTGTCTGAATGGTATACCTGATATAACTGGGGCTCCCCTTGAATTTGTAGTTTGAATTTGCTTGAGAGTGTCAATCCCTCCCCAGCGAGAATGTCCCATGGGAGATTAGACGGGGCCACATCTGAGCCAAAGCAGCTTAGCCACATTAATCCCTGTCTGTTGGGGAGTATCTTGTCTGTCTGAGACAGCAGTTTTCTTCCTCCTTTCAGCTGAAAAGGAGTTTTCAGAGTTCACACAAAGTGAAAGCTAGAAATCAGAAAGGATTTCCATGGGGTACTCAATAGATTGCTGAGGCAGCTGGGTATCCTGTACTGATACTGGAAGGAGAGCCTGTGGAATCTTAATCAGTAAAGAATCACCCAAGGTTCATCTCATAAGAAGTGTGAGGAGGAGAGGTTGGGTGCTGGGTGTTTCCTATTCTTGCCAGTAGCTCCCAGGGCTTCCCAATAATGGGATTCCTGATCTTGTGAGTGACTCATAGGGTTCCCCAACACTGACTAGAAGAGGTCAAGTTACTGGTTGCATACCTGCCTTGGGACTTTTTCACACTCAAGCTTCCCTTGTGCCTTTTCTTGAACTCAAATTGTGTGTCCTCATTCCATCTTGTTGGGCAGTCCTCATTAGCTGAGCCTTTTCCCAGCCTGGCCTCTTGGCTCATGAGGTTGGCTACTTTTCTTTACCAAACTGAAAGGGCCTATGGAGAATGCTACTGGTGACTCCTGGGCATTGGTGAGAACTATAAAGCCCTGGTGTAGCGCTGCTGCCTTGCACAGGAGTCAAAAGGACAGGGCTACTGGTGAACAGTGGGCAAGCCTGCTGCCGCTCTCTCTTATCCATAGATCCTCTCCATCCCCAGGTGTCTGGCCCCTCAGAAAGGCCGGCCATATGCAGCAGGCAGCACACATGAGATTCAATCTCTGATCCCCAGTGATGCCACCGTATTGTCCATTCAAGAGGACTCTCTGGGGGTTATGCTATACCACTTGGATATCAAGTTGCTGGGCCAAGTTGCTCTGGATTTGGCCAATGGCTGCCACCCTTCTATCCCATCAGAGTGAACCCAAAGACCAGAGTCGGTCATCCTCATATAAGTCTCCCAAAGCCTCTGCCATCCTCTCTCTGGAGTTGGGATGAGCCAAGAGCCTAGTGGGGAGGTGTAGGTGGAAAAGGCTCTGGTCTATCCCATCTGGGTCACCAGAATTTTGTTACCTCCCCTCCTGAGTTGATCCTAAACAAGGATCTTCTGCCTAGTGTCATTCAAACCAATGGAATTCAATTAGAAGCAAATGAAAGCTTTATTCTTTGATTAAAGAATAGAGAGGTGCAAGCTTATACTCTGGAGTACCTGCTCTCCCCAAAAGGCCATCAATGAGGCTCTTTCATAGGGTTCTTATCAGTGGGGAGGAGGCAGAGTTCTTACTGGTCAGTCATAGCTGTGCCGCCCATGGTGCTCCAGATTGAAGTGCCAGGAGCAGCGTCTGTGCACAGAGTCTTTGTCCACCGTCTTGAATTGAGGTGTCATGATCCACGAGCAGACGTGATGGACGAAGCCATTTCACTCTAGAAACTTGATCTGAAGTGCCAAGTGCAGGGCCTATGCATGATGCGCTCTATGAGCAAGAGGAACTAGAATTAGCACAAAGGAAAAGAAAGTTAGACTCTATATTACTCAGATTCTGTTTTTATTTCCCAAGAATTATTAATGGGATTTACCAGTGACGCTATTATCTCATTCAGTTAAATTCCATGAAAGAATCACGTGTCTCTCATTCATCTTTATAACCCTGGCACATGGCTCAATAGCTGCCCGACCCACCTGCCTTTACACATACACACACGCACACATGTTGGGAAAAGTCTTTGAAGGAACTGGGACTTGAGAAGAACTTTAAAGAATAGGTAGAATATCGAGACTCTCCTGGTTGTCAATGGTTAAGAATCCACCTGCCAGTGCAGGGAACATGGCTTCTGTTTCTTGTCTGGGAACTAAGATTTCACGTGCTGCAGGACAACTAAGCCTGTGCACCACAGCTGCTGAGCCTGTGCTCTGGAGCCTTCAAGCTGCAGCTACTAAAGCGTGTGTGCCCTAGAGCCTGTGCTTTACGACAGGAGAAGCCACTGCGATGAGAATTTCACCCACCGGAACTAGAAAGTAGCCCTTGCTCACCACAACAGGAAAAAGCCCACTCACTGCAGCAAGAGCCCGTGCAACACAGCGAAGAACCCACGTACCACAACAAAGACCCAGCAGAGCCATAAATGAGAAAAAAAAAAAAAATCTAGCATTCAGAAGAAAATACTGTAACTAGCACATAAATAAAAATTTTTTAAAGGATGGGTAGAGTATTAATACATCAATGAATATGAGAAAAAAAAATTACTCCTTGAACAAAAAGACCTGGTAAAACATGGAAACCAAAATGAGTATGACAGGGACTAAAGAGGAAACAGGAAAGCCAGAAGGAAAAATAAATAGCATCCAAACACCTTTAATTTTGGAAGACGCTAAAATCATCTCATCTGTATTTTGTTTTGTGAAGCAAGAAAAGTGAAGCTCAGAGGAGTTTAAATAACTTACGGTGGTAGACATTGGCACCGGTGAGACTATAGCCCAGACTGCCTGACGCATTTCAGTGCTCACTTGAGAAGGGGCTGGAAGAAAATGCTGGAAGAATTCTCCATATGCAAAATTCACTCCTTACGTAATGAGGATCTCTCTTATCTGTTACCAGCAGTGTAAACAAGGTTAGAATGAAGTTCCCTGGACAGCCTCTTTGAGAAGCATGACCAGGGAAACTGGAGTCACAAAGCAAGCACCATTGATTGATTAGCAAGCATGGTTCCTGAGAGAGCATGGACCAAAAACTTCCAAGTTAATTTAGACGGAAACAACCCAATTGTTTTGGGGAGGGGAGACACTATGGACTGATTGCTTGATTAAAGCAGCGACTGTATGCCAAAGAGAACTTCCTCCTCCCTGAAAATACCATATTGTGTTTGCATTGTGTCCAACACTAACAGAAGGTAAAACCTACACATAATACTACGATGGTTACTTTGGCTTTTTTAAAAATTTTGTTTTATATTTCTATTACTCACATAATCTATCCCTGTATGTTTATGGCCAGAATATTCTTAGTCTTATTTTATAATGGAGCAACCATTAAATATGATTAGCAGTGGTTTCTTGGCCCCTGTTGCTTCATGTATTACACTTGATGCTGTCCTACCCTAAAATGTGGAATCAGCACCTGACGTCTTTCTCAGAAAGGTAAATGTTGCTCATTTTTATTTGTCATCTAATAAGTAAAAGCCAGATTTGGAGGTGGAAACTTCAGAGTGCAGTTGGTTCATCCTGAGAAAATGTCGGGGTCTGTTTACATCCAGATATTAATGGAATAATCTCCCAGATCAGTCAGAGTACTTGAGACACATCAGTGATACATATGCCCCCATTGTTCTTAATTAGCTTCTGATTAAAATGTCTTCTCATGCTCTTCAAGCCTAATTGTTGTCATTGAGATCCATGAAAGTACTCTTGCAAAGATTTCTGCATCAAGAGTTAGAGGCAGGGGATCTATAGTGAAGCACCATGTCCCTGGGAAGTTTTTCTCTCTTTCCTAATTATAATCAGTCTCTGACTGCCATAATATAAAAATTGTAATACCCAGGTAATGGACACCCTGCAAACTTACTGTGGCTGTAATATCTGAGTTCTTCGGGCAGAGGATCCCTGCAGGGGCAGTCACTGTGTTCAGCAGTGCTCAGCAGTTCCATCCGGAAGTTTCTTCCATCAGTGCATTTACTCCTCTTTTCCGTAGTAATAGTAAAGAGTCAACAAACTGCTTCTATTTTTAAAGCCTTTTTGTGTTCATTTTTCGTATTATTTTCAGTTTCTTAGGCTAGGCTGAGAAGCCTGTGGGTAGTGCATGGATACTATAGAAACACCAACAGGCTGTGACTTAAATGAATTCTGGCTCCGAGTGCTACTTTGCCTAAGGAGCATTGGTTTCAGAAGGCTTTGCAGCACTAATTTTGTAACATATGAGAGTCTGTGGAGTTGACATCTGAAAACCTACCAGCTGATGCTCCAGTACTCTGACCACCTGCTGTGAAGAGCAGACTCATTGGAAAAGACCCTGATGCTGGGAAAACCTGAAGACAGCAGAAGACGGTGGCAGAGGATGATATGGTTAGACAGCATCAGTAACTCAGTGGACATAAACTTGGGCAAACTCCAAGAGACAGTGGAAGACTGAGAAGCCTGGCATGCTGCAGTTGATGGGGCACATGATTTAGCAACTGAACAACACAACAACTAAGACTTTTCACTCCTCAGTTTTATTTTTCTAAGAAATGAGGGGGCTGAACTAGAACTTGAAGGATAATCAGACTTAAGGAGCCCATGTTTTTATTATTTCCAGGAGGCCAGGGGCTAAATTAACTCTTAAGATAAGAGCATTAGTGGACCAAACTTTGTAGTGACTTGCACACAAGCTTTTCTTTCTTTTCAAAAGTTAGTTTCCACTCTGTCCCTGAAGATGAATAGGAAGGAAGTGTTCACTGCTTCTGATTTTCAGAATGGAAACCAAGGCAACAGGAGAAAATAATTCCAGAGTGGTAGTGATGAACACAGAAATTACCTGTCTTTGTTACATGCTTGGAACAGAGCCACTCTACTATTGATCTATGTATCTTAAGAGTCTATATACACAACACTGACCTAGTTTCTTAAATAGAGGAGGTGTTCAGTTCAGTCACTCAGTCGTGTCTGACTGTTTATGACCCCATGAATTGCAGCACACCAGGCCTCCCTGTCCATCACCAACTCCTGGAGTCTACCCAAACCCATGTCCATGTCGGTGATGCCATCCAGCCGTCTCATCCTCTGTCGTCCCCTTCTCCTCCTGCCCCCAATCCTTCCCAACATTAGGGTCTTTTCCAGTGAGTCAGCTCTTCACATCAGGTGGCCAAAGTATTGGAGTTTCAGCTTCAACATCAGTCCTTCCAATAAACACCCAGGACTGATCTCCTTTAGGATGGACTGGTTGGATCTCCTTGCAGTCCAAGGGACTCTCAAGAGTCTTCTCCAACACCACAGTTTAAAGCATCATTTTTTTGGCGCTCAGCCTTTTTCACTATCCAACTCTCACATCCATACATGACCACTGGAAAAACGATAGCCTTGACTAGATGGACCTTTGTTGCCAAAATAATGTCTCTGCTTTTAAATATGCTGTCTAGGTTGATCATAGCTTTCTTTCTAAGCGTCTTTTAATTTCATGGCTGCAGTCACCATCTACAGTGATTTTGGAGCCCCCCAAAATAAAGTCTGACACTCCTTCCACTGTTTCTCCATCTATTTGCCATGAAGTGATGGGATCAAATGCCATGATCTTAGTTTTCTGAACTTTGACCTTTAAGCCAACTTTTTCACTCTCCTCTTTCACTTTCATCAAGAGGCTTTTTAGTTCCTATTCACTTTATGCCATAAGGGTGGTGTCATCTGCATATCTGAGGTTATTGATATTTCTCCCGGCAATCTTGATTCCAGCTTGTGCTTCTTCCAGCCAGGCATTTCTCATGATGTACTCTCCTCAAGTTAAATAAGCATGGAGACAATATACAGTCTGACGTATTCCTTTTCCTATTTGGAACCAGTCTGTTGTTCCATGTCCAGTTCTACCTGTTGCTTCCTGACCTGCATACAGGTTTCTCAAGAGACAGGTCAGCTTTTTTCTCTACTCCACCATCCTTTGTGTGGTTGAGTGCTGGCCTCACATGTCTTCTCACAAGACTTTCAGGATCAAGGGATTCCTGGCCAAAAAACAAAAGCAGAATCATCCCATTCCTCAATGGATTCGAATGAAAACTGGCAATAAGATCAGGTACAACTCCAAGAGAAGACATTGGAGAAGAACCAAGCTGGGTCTATAAGAAGCCTCACATAAAAAGTGGAACACATGTTAAGACCACTTTTTTAAGCAGCCAAATCACAGTGAGAACATCACTACTGTAATGCTTGGATCCTAATGTCTCTTATTTCCTCACCATTAGTCTGAGACTCAGTAATAAATATGAAACATTGGAACTGTTAAAAAAAAAAAAAGAGAGACAGGTCAGATGGTCTGGTAGATGAGGAGATGTAGAAGCAACATTTTAAAATAAACTGTCCCTTGCATCTCATGCAGCTCATCCAAGATTGGTTACGGTAACCTGCGTGTGCACATGAGGGATTTAGACCATGGCCATGCCATTCCCAAACATCTATGTGAGAACTGAATTCTGAAGCAGAGAATACAAACCACTTAAAAGTTTAATGAGGCTGACAAGTGGGTTTAGTTCAGCCTATAATTTACTTTGAATTGAATCAGAAGCCAACTTTTTAAATCAGTTTGCAAATAAAAATTCTATTTTCTGGACTCTGTGGAAAAAGTTGGAAGATCTGGTAACACTGGGCTGACACTTACCCATGGCAATAATAGGCTATCACTCACTGGCAACTACCCCAAGATTTACCCAGTTTACTGCAGTCCCCACCCCACCTAACATCAGCTGAACATGGAAGCTAGCAGTATTTATTGTCCAGCTTTTGCTTTTTCTGCTTCACTCACTTCTACCAACTCCTTGACCCTCGTAGATACTTGTGTTTGCAACCTTAGCTTGCCTTTAAACTTTGTCCACATCCAAACTGATACACCTGAATTCAGCCTTTTAAAAATTGAACAAAAGTGTAGATGGTATAGTCAGTAGGGGTGAGGAGTATTGGCTACTGGTGCCATGCAACTGGTTTAACTGTTTTACTTTCCAGAAATCTCCAGTGATGCTCTACAGACACAGAAATGTAGTTAATTATATTTTGAACTTATGGTCTTAGACCTCTGTGTGCCACAAAGAAGTGACAGTTGTTCAGATCACCTACTGAGATGAATTGAGGAAGAGTTTTCTGGCAAAGAACTCAAATTACTTTATAGATTAGCCTGAAGCCTTCTCTGCATTTTCCTCATTTCCTTTATGGAGCTTAAGTCAGAAATAGCTTTCCTAGTACCGTCTATTAGAAGCACATGAAATGTCAAGCCAGATTTATGGATTAAGAAATTGACATTGGATCATAATTCAGTTTAGAGGAGAAGGAATGAGAATGCCAAAAATGAGTTGGAGCCAATTCCTTTTGTGGTCACAACAAGAACAACAATAAAAAGAGGGTGTTGGTTTCTAAGTCAAAGCCCCTCCTCCCTCCACTCCTGCCCTCAACTCTCTTTTGATACATGTATAAACTACACAAATACAGTATGTACAATTGAAATGGACACCTAAAATCGCTTTGCTATTTAGCCCTTTTCCCCTCCATACCTAATTCGGAACATCTCCTCTCTGACCACCGTTTCTTTCCTTATTTCCCAGTTCCTCACTTCTACTGAATCTGCCTTTGTATGTAGCTGTGTCTTTAAGTAAACTGTGGCTGCCAGAGGGGAAACCCATCTTGTTCATCATTGTTACCCCAGGTCCTCTGCACACTACTTGGACACCGTAGGAGCTCAAAACCTATTTGTAGTTACATAAATAATTTGTGACCTCCAGTCCCTCAAGCCCTATCTTTGACTCCAAGATGCCAGCCTCCTTCTTGTTTCATTTGCCTCACTCCCAAACCTGAACCCTGTTCTCAGCCATGTTAATGAATTCTTACATTTCTCTGTCTTCCATCTCCCTTGACCAAGTTCCTAGACTGTCAGTAGCTGGTGGGGGTGGGGGGGAGAAATTAAGGCATAAAGTTTATTATTTCTGAAGAAACATACATTATAAAATAGTAACTGATGTTTCATAAGCATATAGTAATGATAGTATTCAGTTGATTCTTATTGACTCCTCCACAGGGTATGTCCCCCAAATGTTCCAGATCTTCAGCTTCCCCAACACTCCATACTCATCCTCCTCAGGCACATTAGATGACCTAACCTACTTGCTAACTTTCGATAACCCAACTTAAGTTCCCTTAGTTCCTTGTTTCCCTTTTCAGAACATCATTGCGTTATTACTTCTCTTTATTTTTCTGTTTGTCCTTCTTTGTCAGCTAATTGATACACTTACTCATTGGTTCCTTTCTGTCCCATAATCTCTAGAACCTTTTTCTGACACTTTCTTCTGTGTATCCCTCTTTTTTTCCTCTTCCCGTTTATCTCTTCTGTTTCTGTTTGTTGTTTGTCTGTTGTAGCTTGACTTTCATCTGCTTGACATGTCAAAAGTAGGTCTTTTGAAGGTTGATAATGTCACAACTGTCAAAGCCAAGCCTTTTTAAAATAGTATTTCTCTTAAATATTTGCATTTTAGCACCATGTTTATCACTTTCTTTTTAAATCCTTTTTTAACAATAACTTTTAGGATACCATCGCATTTTGATTCCATAACGTTTTTGATTACTTCTTACCCAAATCCCATTTTTAGCACTGTTAATCACACAGACTCATAATAAAGGTTGATTCTTCCCTTGCCTTTGGGCCATCAGTGCCCAAGTCTTAAAGTGTTCTTTTAGGGGGCAAGATACACATTTAACTAGTTATGTTGCCATGTATTACTCAATTTGAATATTTCAGTCTCTTCTTAGAAGCCTGAGATGTCCAAGGTGCATACTCTGGAAAACCTCAAATAAGTAAGAAATTAAAATCAAGAATGCGGCTGAATCCGAAAAACAGAAAAGCAGTTTTGTATTTTACATATGACAAGTGAGATGATACTTAAGCATATTTATCTTCTACCTCTACTTTTGGTGGGGATTTAGTTCAGAGAAAACTCATACTGTATGGCCAATCTTCCCTTCACTCCTTTCCCACGGAGGGGAGAGAAAGGAGAAATGAATTCTATGTATTAGAGAGGATAGTTCTTCCTTGCACATGAGATAAACACAACTCAAACAAGCTTAGGCTAAAATGGGGCAGGGGGCGGGGTTGGCAAGAATAAGTAAACCTGGGGAGGAAAAGCAGTGACTCTGGGACGACTGAAACAACTTGACTCTGCATGGCTCCTTATCCCTGGCTCATACTTCTCTCACTTCAATTTTATTCTCTTTGGTCAGCTCTATCGATGATGCTTGAGTCATGGCAACTGGAAATCTGGGTTTACATATTCTCACTTTTCCCGACAGACAAAAGCGGATATTTTCCTCTGTTCCAGTTAAAAAAAAAAAAAAACTAAGAGAGACTTTGATGGAAACAGCTAATATGTTAATTCTCATAGCATTTTGCTTGGTTGGGCATATAGGGCCATATAGGAAGCTGGCAGCTCTCATTCACTTATAGTAAGTTTCATAAGATGTGGGCCTATGGAGTACCTCGCTCAGGCCCACATCTATCTAGATCCAGGACATGATTCCTATTTAATAGAAAGATCATTTAGATTTTCTCTCAACATTTAAGTATCTTTTCTTTAAACCAGGACAGTTCGATTTTAAGCTTTATTTGAGTTGAGAAAATTTGACTTATCCTAGTTTAAAAAATTGGTATTTCGTGCATTTTGGGCACTGGGTTGAAAGTGAAGGATAAAGTGCAGACTTTCCTAAAAGTTTTGGAATCTCAGAAATCAAAATTACTTCAGCAGAATTCTCCAAATGGATTATACGACAGTGGTACTTGTGTGCACTTTACAGATGGTAGAAAATTTCGTGAAAACTCTTAGAGTTGCCCATTAGGGCTGACCTAAGGTTGAATTACCATCGTGCTGGCACAGGCCTGACAGAAGTGCAGGTGTAGCATCATATGCCATTTTTCTGCCGTCTCCACCACTGTTGTAGGCATCTTACTCTCGAAGCCACTAAGAATTCTTGTTCCTCCATCTGAAAAAGGGGAAAGAATGTCTTTGTCTAAGTTCCACACAGAGTTTTCTTTCACAGATTACAATTCACTCTATATAATATCTAAATAATTAAAAATTATATCAAAGACCTGGATAACATACTTATAAATCCCAGGTCCTATTTTGACAGTCTTTTGCCAGAAAGATCTTGAAGGGAGGAAAAAAAAAATAAGCATAAGAGGTTATGAGTAACTACATGTGTCTGAAAATAGATGTAGTGGAAACTTCTGACAGCCAAACAATCAAATACAGAGATGGCTGCCAGAGACCTCCATGCTCTTCTCAAACAGAGATCTTCTTTTTTGGATGATGTGATTGAAAACAATTTTCTATGTAAGACACAAAAGCCACAGTTGAGAAGAATAATAAAGGGTTGCAGCATCAGAAAATTTCTTTCCAAGCCATCTAAAAACACACAGGCGGACAAAAATCAAAGCTCGGAACAAGCCGACACATAACCTAATTCATGAATTCAGCTTGCCTCAGCTCTGGCTGCAGCTTTTTTTTTTTTAATTGGATACTCAAGGTCAGTTGTTGCAAATCAGTAATTGTTGATCTATTGTGTTAAACTCACATGAGCAACAGTCAATTCTGTAGCAGCAACTGCTTTAGGAGGACATCGCCCTCCGTGCCTTCAGTATCCCAAACAAAAATCATACACTAATGTTTCTGCTAAGTACTAATGAGGAGGATGTAATACGCATTTCTGCAGAAATGTCTTGCAATTTAGGATTAATTAATGTCCAATTATTGTAAGCTGTAACTAATAAATTTTAAAAGTCAGCTCTACACTTCCATTTTGTAATGTTTTTATAAAATGGAACATTAGATGTTTTTAATCTTGTCTGTTCCTGCGAAATACCCCAGATAACATGCTGTTTTGCATTTCAAATAATATATACTCATTTAAATGCAAAACCAGGGTCCAATCAGAATAAGATGGCAATCAAATTACAATATTCAATGACGAGTTTTCCAAGCTGACTTCATTAGTAAACTATCATGAATTTCAAGATCTTACAAGGTTTCTATTTGTTTGTACAACTGCAAAGGGCTCAATTATGGAGCTTTGAGAGAGTCTAAAAATAACATCAGACTAATTAAAAGTTTCAACAGGATTTGGGCTAGCACTCTTTTGAAACTCTTTTTAATCTTGTTCAGCTTTCCAAATGGACTTTGGAAGCTACAGCTCCCTTTTAAATATGTTAAAGTAAAAACAACTGGTGAAGGAAATACAAAGGAGTCTGTATTCTTCCTCCTCCTGTACCTAAAACGACAGAGGCCTGTGTGCAGCTCTGTGTAAAAAGACTTGGCCAGTGGTGAGGGTGCTGCTTCCACATCCTCCTGGACTCTTAAGGGGACTCAGCTCATTTTCTGTCATTATTGTGCATGTTGAAAACAAGCTGGGAGCATCTGTAGCTTCAAGTTGCTGAATCTTTGAAAAACTCAGGCAAGAGGTTCAGTCTTTGAAGTCATTCTCCCTTTGGGAGGTAAGATCCAGGTAATCAGGAAAAACTCAGGAGGTCGGGCTATTATGATAATGTTCTGCCAGTGCAGTTGCGGCTCATAATGTTCCATCATTTGGATCGTGGAACTTGTGGAGACTCCCAGCAGAGCTTCCATCTCAACAGGTGCTTACTTTGTTTGACAAACAGGGCAGTGACAGGATAGGGGATTAAAGGCACCTAGTAGCTGAGACTTCCCTATTCATCAGAGGGTGCAGTATTGTGGTTCATTAAAAGCGGTTTTTATTTTGTTCTTTTCTTTTACATTTCTCAGTTTGAACTGTCTTTTTTTTTAAGATATGAGATAAAAAGTTAGTTATTATTTGCAAAAACGTTAGTTTTTCACTTTAAGTAATCACAGAAATGAATTTCACTGATTTCAAGGCTCCCAAAGTTGTATAGATACTACATTCACCGAACTCCTATTCTGGAGGTTATGTAGGTACCAGGGCATCTGTCATTGCCACAGAAAAACATTAGAGTGAGCTAACAGCTAAAGGAAGAGTACAGTCTTGTAATTTGGTCTACGGATACATACATGCTCAGTGGTGGGTGACTCTTTGCTCCTCAATGGACTGTAGCCCGCCAGGCTCCTCTGTGCATTCAATTTTCCAGGCAGGAATACTGGAGCAGGTTGCCATTTCCTTCTCCAGGGGATCTTCTGGACCCAGGGATTGAACCCTAATCTCTTGCACTGGCAAGTGGATTCTTGACTACTGCACCACCTGGGAAGCCCCTTATGTTGTGCTTATTAACGTGCAAACCACTATGGCAAATGGTGCTTCTGTTCTTGTGCCATTTAAATGAACAAAAGAAAGATTGTGGCCAAGGCAACAACATCATCATTAAACCAAAGGGGGCAAGTTGTGCCCATCAGGTCTTCGGTATAATAGTTGTAAGTCTCATTTCAGAGGCTGAATTTCCGTTAGAGGGCTTCCTTCATAGTGAAGTGTTTTTAAGGGCAATAACCCATGAATAAAATATCTGTGAGTGAGGGAACTTCAAACTCTTATAAAGCTAACTCAGTTATAGAAGCAGGGGATGCATAAATCAACAACTTCCAAAGTGATTCCCCTAGTTTAAATTGAGCCAATAATTTCTACATTTCATCTCCCTTCAACAGAACATCTTTTTTTTTTTATTCTCCCTAACCAGAGCTGTAGCTAAACAACAAAACAAATCAGCTTGAATTTTAACTCACCTTCTTTTTTCATCTCCAAAATAGTCTGATCAATGGAAGTTGTCAAAGGATAGAAGCAAAAGGCCTGAAAACCTCACCAAATAAATAATCAATTCTTGAAGAATCTAGTATTGAGTGAATTCATAGTCTCATTTTCATCAGACTCATATCAACAGTTAGCAAATTCCAATCTTAAGGCTGTCCAGAATCCTGACAGAAATTGCTTTGTGGTTGGATTCACTTGTATAGAGTTTTCTATGTGACTGGATTTGTGTTAAGTACAATCTAGATCGGTCTTTACAGAAGAAGTTACCTCAAAAGTAAGAAAAAGGACTGAATGATCAAAGAAAATAGAGTACCATGAAAAACACAGAAGCCTTTTAGAAAGTAGCTAAATCCTGTGGAGATTGTTTGTAGTGGTGGGAGAAAAAAGTATCATAAAGTCCAGTAGGTGAACAGAGGTAATGAGGGAAAACTCTGCCACGCTATTTCTATCAAAGGTATATCAATGAAAACATGTGAGAAACACTATCACTTTGTGAAAGTATTAGACATGGAATAATGTATGACCCCATCTGGAAATATTGCAGAACACTCCTGTTCCACGTTACCCCCATGCTGTGTGCTTTTATGCTAGTTACAGTTTGAGACCACCTTACCTATCAATGTAGACAGTAATATCCTTAGGGGTGATAAAAAAAAAGAGCTATCTTATCAAATAATTTCCATTTTTAAAGGAAGCTTGCCCCATCTAACTTTTGAACATTTTAACTTTCTCTTGACTATTAATGTAGAACAGATTTTAAACATGGTTACATAGCAGTTTTCCCACTGGGGGTACACCTGTACTTTTCTAAGAAAAACGCTATTAGATGAAATTGGAATCACAAATGAAGATAAATCATGCTTTTAGAAAAGAAGTGATGAGTAGAGAACTTAACCCAGTTTATCAACAGAAAATGTGGACTAGGTGCCTATTCTTAGAAATAGCTTTGCCTTAACTAGGAGAAAGATATACATAGATAAACACACATGAACGTTTGTCCTTTTAGTATCTGCTCAGTATTTGTGAACCTTTCCCAACAGAAAATTCCTTGATCCTTCCTGGGAATTATCTTTTTCCCAATGAATACTAGAAGAACCTCTTTCCCTTTACCCATTAGGTGGGTATATGAGCCTTGGTAAACCAAAAGGATGTTTGGTTCCTGGAATCTAACAGGGGTAACATGATAAAGAGACAGAAATTGCTTGGAGTTCTCTACTGAGAGTCAGCCTCCTGGTCAGAATCTCTTGCTATTACAATTGGCCTTCTATGTCCACAGTTTTTCCAGTAGTAGATGTAGAGGACTGACTGTACCATGCTGTTTCATATGAGGGATTTGAGTATCCTTGGGTTTTGGTACCCACAGGGGTCCTAGAACCAATCCCCATGATGCTGAAGGACGACTGTATTGTGTTTCCTGCTCTTTTTTTTTCTAGCACTGCATTGTTACCTATTCAGTCTCAAGCCCAGTTCTTCAGGCTCCTATACATTCTCTGAGCTTACTATATCTGTCCCATAAATTTCCCTTTGCTAAAGTTAGCCAGAGTCCATTTCTGTTGCTTTCAACAAAAGAATTTATGACATATGGAATCTTTAAGGCAGCTTAGGAACTGAGAGGCCATAAAATGTGGAGAGAAAAAGAAAGGATCAATGTCAGTAACACAGAATTTTAAATCAGACCATTAAATAAAGAAAGCTGTTGTATGTCGGTCCTCACACTTACTACAGGAGTTGTGGGAGGTAAAAGTGATGCTGAAAAGACAACATCCCCCTGAAGGGATGCTTTCCTTAATGCCTATGCCTGACGAGCACTTCTGTCCTCAGAGAACACTCTCTGTGAAGGACTTAGACCGATGGTCCTCAATCTTTTTCCACCCCAGCACACCACAGGGAGGAGGAAGAGACTCATCAACACTAATGTCCTCTGGCAGCAGTGATTCTGAGTTCTGGAGGCAGATCAGAAAGGGTGAGGGGGCTGGAAAAGCCCTTTGGGTGATTGGAAATCTTCTCTTCCCCCACACCTGTCAGCTTTAAAAGACAGCTGCTTTTGATGTTAGGAGGCAAGTTGGAATAAATTTGGAAAGTAGGATTAAGCACTGATTTAAAAAAAAAAAAAAGACACACAAAATATACCAGCAGTAAAACATAGGGTAATAAGTTTTAAAAAACAGTTTAGTGTTAAGTTTTTTTTCAGCTGCATTATTTTAAGCTTGAAGACAATGAGGCACAGAAAACTAGAACTTTCCCAGAATTATATAGCCATTCTGCTAAGGTAGGACTTAGGGCTCTTGGTTCTTAAACCATGGCCCTTTTGACTAAGAAGTCTACATATCTTTTTAAGAATCTTTCTCCAAGTAATATTGTTTCTTAATGTATACGAGTGGTTAATTACCTATCAAAGATTCATCATGGTGTATTAATAAAAATATATATCTACCAGAGGCTCAAATTAATTTTACATTAAAGAAAATCACTATCAAACTTTTTATGTGATAATTACTGACAAAATATTTAGGAGTACATCTGGGTATAAATTGAAGTATTTTAATATTAAAAAAATGAACACCAGTCCACATTAAAGAATATAACTTCGAGTATATTTCATATGCCCTCTGAGATTAGACAGTATTATGAAAATCTGCATGTGAAATTGACTTCAGTAGAAGCTAGACAGACCACGTTTTTACACAAACACCATTCTTTGTTTTTCCAAAGTAAAAGTATTTGTGCCATTTTGGATAGTGTTTGGAATTTTATTCTGAGTGATCTTTCATTCTTCTGTGTCTTTTAGTGTGTAGAGACAGTTGATAGAGTTATCAAGCAGTTATCATTTTGTTTTCCTATGTGGTTTTTCCTTTCTATTTCATATCATTCATTGATGATACAAACAGACTTGTCTTTTGACTGAAATTCCTTTTTTTATGGTTCATAATTTCTGAGTAACATGGTCGTCTGTGATGAAGACCCATCAAAAGCATCATTATTCTACTTTTATCTGTATTGAACTACCTGTTTCATCTATTAGAATTTAAAAGGTCCTTCCTTTTTTTTTTTTCCCTTTCTGTGTCTGGCTATAGTCCTCTAATTCATCTCATCTGTATTACCTGGTGGGATAAGGCTTTGACTTAGATTGTGGGTCAGGAAAAAAAATCACATTATTTAAATTATCTTTGACAATCAAAAAATATTCCCAGGCAATCTTATTATTTTGGTGATGGTGGCAAATTAATATCATTTAGCACTTCCAATGCCTATCTGATCTTTCATACCCATTGCCTCCAGTAACGCGTTACTATACAAGATGTACTGAAATAAACTATTAATATTTGTTTTTTGGTTCTTTCAGTCCTGTGTTCTTTATTTGCTAATGGGGTTCCACATGCTCTGCTTTTCAAAACTCCTGTAATTGCTGCATGGAAAGAAACTATTTAGCTGATCTTACCCTTTATGAACACTGACCATTGTAGTCTGCAATACAACAAATGAGTAAAAATAGCTGCAAAAGAGGTAGAGATTTTAAAATGAGGTTATGTTCAGAGTGGGGAAAGCATGATTTGGATTAGAGATTGACAAAAGTAAACAACCAAGACTTTTCCAAGTTCCCGGGACCTCCACAAACTCCTATGCTTTGGGGTTTAATATCTGGAATATGCCAGAGCACTTTCAAAATCCTGTGCCCAGGTATGAAGAGGAATATTGTGTATTTTTATTCCTTTTCAATCCGTAAATAGTGGTGTATGTATACTGAGCTCCACTGGCTAGCGACTCCTTTGTTTTCCCAGACCTCCCAACTTTGACTCATCCATACTAATTTCACCTTGTTACTTGCATATTATTTACAAAATGCCCAGGTAAAGATAAAACTCAGAGTTTAAAAAATGTTTTGAATAGAATTCAGTTTAAAAGAGTACAGAGCCAAAAGGAATATTGAGAAACGTTTAGTTACTTTCTCTACTTCTGCAGAGCAATGCCTAGACCATGCATGAAAGGCAGAAATCAATTTTCCTTGTAAAAACCATAAAGAGAAGGCAAATAACACAAAATATTTTGATGACCTGTTCAAGGTATCAAGATTTCTCAGTCCTATTAGAATCCTATCTCGTTCCTATTAGAGAAAAATCTTGTCAGACCTAACAACTTCATATCAAATATCCTAATTAAAAAAAAATACAAGACCTTATTACCGTAATGTAATGAAAACAGCTCTGAAATCATAATCTGAAGTTGTAAGTCATTGTTTCTTCCTAGCTCTGGGCCTATTTCAAGCCACTGAACTCATGTGAGTCTGGGTTTCTTCTTCTGAGAGAAGAGTTATATCGGCATTATTTGTTAAAGAAGCATACTCACTTGTTTAAATGTACTGTCATCACTACCATCATCAGGACAATAATCTGCTCAGTACCTACTAAGTAAAGGGCCGTTTGCTAGCTAATGTGAAGAACAGGTCTTTATGGTCTCTGCCAAGAAGAAGCTGAACACTTAGTAGAGAGAGGGCATGCTTGTGCTAAGTTGCTTCAGTCATGTCAGACACTTTGCGACCCCCATGGACTGTAGCCTGCCAGGCTCCTCTGTCTGGGGGATTCTCCATGCAAGATTACTGGAGTGAGTTGCCATTTCCTTCTCCAATTTGAGCCTATAGAGGTTGACACAGTAGTCATTGTGGGACTTTCTTTCATTGCTTTCCTTTATGAGATCTTATATTTTCAGGATCCCATGCACTCTTACTTAGATTACTCCTTTGTTTTAATGAAGCACATCCTCCAGTCCCTCCACTGACACAGGTCAGAGTCTCTCCTTCAAATCCGGGCTACCGAAGAAAAGAAGGGGTCATCATTTAGACAAGCTGATTTTCTTAGCATGGTCTCAGCTGGTTGCAATATCATGAAGAGACACTTTATGTACTTTTTTTGTTGTGGTTGGCAGGGTTATTTTATCTTTTTGGTGATGAGAAGAAACTCAGTGGTCACCTTCTTTGTCCGCGGGTGTAGTAACTCTTGGGCACAGGGATGGTGGGATGAGTTGCCAAGGATCTGTCTGGTGTGCACTGATCTGATGTTTTCCATAGGTGGTGCAAATGTCCTTGGAAACTGGCGACTTAGTTGTTGGACCATCTGGAAAGGTAGCCTTAACCCAGGAGGATCCTTTGTTTTTCCTCACCTCTCCCCAAGCTGCAAGACCCATTTAGGCCTGGCACCACCAGATGGCTTCCAATAGTTGAATCCACATGGTTCCCACTCCCAGTGGATATCTCTTCCAGGAGAGCCAATGACCCCTTCTTTGCACTCATGACTTAACACGTTAAGTCATGAATGAAAAAAGTGAGTTCTACTGACATTCAAAGGAGGAAAAATACATTCACTGGAGTAGCCAGAACGTCAGCATGTTCCTAAAGACTGTCACGTGCCTTTTGAAATGAAGATAAGGCCATAATGAGGCTAATTCCTTAAACAAAGTATTCGGATTGAAGAGAACTTAATTGGAAGTAAAACGAACTCTTCTATTACCTTTCATTAGAAATGACATCACCCATTTATTCATTCAACAAATAACGACAATTTCTCTATAGTGTGCCAGATCAAAGAATATAAATTAAAGTAAAATGTACTTGTATTCTGAAAGAATCTTGTAGTTATATAGAAGGAAACTTTCTCAGTGTTATTTAAAAAAATCCTTTTCCTCAATCTGTTTTCTCACCATTCAAGCAGAAGGAAGAGCTTACCATATACAGGGTCAATTTATTAGATTTAGATTTTTTAGATAGGTTTTGAAAGTCTGTAGCTAAAGTAACAATCTTTAAAATCATAGTTTTTATTTTCAAGAGCCAAGTACTTAAGAAAGAATTTCTTTTTTTTTTTAACATTCTTATTTCAAACATTTAGTTTCATATACTAAGAGACAAATCACAGAGCATGGGTTTATAACTAAAACCAGTATTTCTCATAGTGTGGTCTGCATATCAGAAACACCTAGGGTATGTCATAAAAATGCAGGTTATGGAGCCCTATGCTGAGTCTACAAGGACACGGACAGGAATATGAATTCAAGTAGCTTAATTATTTTTACCTGTAATAAATTTTGAGTAGTTCTGCTTTTATTATAGATAAGACACAATAATGTAGTCATTTTTTTTCCCACTAAAATAGAGATAAGAGTAGGCCCACCAGAAAACTGACTATTGGAAGCACATGACTGGTGTAGAGCGATTTGTGGTCCTTGAGCAAGGTGTAGAACTCCACCTGTACTAACCAGGGGAGATGGGGGAGATGGTGGGATACACTGGAAACCTGGGTGCCTTTGGAAAAGCTCCAAAGCAGACAGCATCGAACTATGATTTGATTTCCAAATTGTTTCTCCTCCAGGATGCCGCAGACCTCATTAGAAAACCCATTTCACCATCACTCCAGAGTAATAGAAGAGCAATAGCCAGATTGGGATGTGCCTTAGAAAGCCCCCCAGTCCTGTGAACACCAGGGGGCACCTTCAGAGGGTGTAACCGTGCCTGAGGGGGTGGGCAATCAATAGGAAGATCTTACAGTTAGAGGAACCGAATGGTGAGAGCTGAACTGTGCTGCCCCTCCTCTAACAGATATATTGGAACCTTAAACCCTAGATAGGACTTCACTTGTAGGTAGACCTGACTTGTAGATAGGGTCTTTACAAAGGCACTCAAGTTAAAATGAAGTTATTAGGGTGGGCACTAGTCCAATATAATTGTTGTCCTTTAAAAAAGAGAAATTTGGATGCAGAGAGAGACAGACATAGCAGGAAAACAAGATGAAGGAACACAAAGAGAAAACAACTATCTCTAAGCCAAGCAGAAAGATCTGAAATAAATCCTTCCCTCACAGCCCTCAAAAGGAACCAGTTCTGCTGACACCTTGATTTCAGACTTCTAGCCTCCAACATCAAATGGAAATGGGACTTAGTTTGCAGTCTTCCAGGAGAAATACAGCCTGAAAAGTCAGACTATGATTCTTTCTGTTCTGAAATCCTCTCAAATTTACTCAGGGTTTCCACTGATCTTTCTGTCATCTAATAGTAGTGAAAAAACAGGGCCAGAGACTAAAGTCCAAGACCAGGTGAGAAGTGCCACACCTTAACTAAAGGCAGACAGCAGCACAAAGGGCACACAACTTCAATATCTCTCAGATGCCTGGAGAGTGCATAAATCCTTCTGCTCTGCCCTGGGGGCAAGGAAAGTGGATCAGGGAGACAATCCTGAATACTAGTTCTCTTACGAGAAAGTAACAGCGTCATCTCAACACTGAGTCACCATCAGCAGAAATGAGAACTTGAGAGGTTAGCCAGGCATAAAGAAACAAAATATGATATATATTTTCACATAAACTAAGTTTGTAAACAATAAATGGGTATGTTATTTTCATTTTAGGAAATAAGCTTGGCGCTGAAGAATACAAGGGTGAACATCTCCGTTTATTTATTGACAAATGGTGCTAATGCAGGATGAAGCACACTGCATACGTCATTGCTGTTTCTTACATCAGATTCACAGGTGGGTATTATTAATATCATCAACCTTCAGCAAATCAATAAACAGGATTGTCAAGATTGTATCAAGTTAGTAGCTGGTGAGTACTAGCAGTTTGTTTGAGTAACAAACACAGATCTATTTGCCTCTAAAAAAGCCAAGTAACTGCTTTTTATTTGTTAGGCCCTAATATGGTTTAAGGGTTTCCCTGGGGGATCATATGGTAAAGAATCTGCCTGCAATGCAGAAGACCTGGGTTCAGTCCCTGGGTCAGGAAGATCCTCTGGAGAAGGAAATGGCTACCCGCTCCAGTATTCTTGCCTGGGAAATCACATGGACAAGAGAAGCCTGGTGGTCTACAGTCCATGGGGTCACAAAGAGTTGGACATAACTGAGCGACTGAATACACAACATGAATACACAATATATTTTAAATAGAATAATGTGAGAGTGGAGTTAAATTGCAATAAATAGTTCCATAATGGTCATAAGAAATGCATGAAGAGAATGAGATAGGAGCAGAAACTCACCACTGCCAACGGTCTCAGGAAATGTCATATTGATAAGTTTTTTTTTTTTGGTTGTTGTTTTTTTTTATTTTTTAAGCTGTGTTTCAGCTAGGATAAGAGTTTTGGAAGCAATGAATAGGAAGGAAGGTGTTCCAGGAGATGGAAGTCAGAAGCCAAGCCTGGGGGTTATGAAAGGTTGTGGCTTATACAGAGGAAGTTGAGAAGCTGGATTACCTAACCACAGCATGGATCTGCCAGGGAGCAGGTCTACCCTGGGGAGGTGGGTTGAGCCAGGATGTGAAGGCATTGCAGAGTCATGCAGTTCTATGAGTACAGAAATGCTTGTGATCAGATTTGTGTTAAGGTGGAATTAACTTAAGGAAAAATGGAGTATAGTCTCAGGGAGATAAACATGTGATGGGAAGACATGAGGTGGGGGCAGGGTTGCTTTGGGAAGATCTGGGAGAAACACGATAAGGCCATAGAGGTCAAGGCGCAGATTTTGGAGTCCCTCTTGAAGTGAAATTAGCAGAAACTGGTGGCAAACGGTATGTTTGGAGTGCAGATGCATGCATTGTTGTTGTTCAGTCGCTCAGTCATGTCCAACTCTTTGTAACCCCGTGGACAGCAGCACGCCAGCCTTTCTTGTCCTTCATCATCTCCTGGAGCTTACTTGAACTCATGTCCATTGGGTCAGTGATGCCATCCAACCATCTCATCCTCTGTCATCCCCTTTTCCTCCTGCCTTCAGTCTTTCCAAGCATCAGGATATTTTCTAGTGAGTCGGCTCTTCGCATCAGTATTGGATGTGGCCAAAGTATTGGAACTATAGCTTCAGCATCAGTCCTTCCAATGAATATTTAGCATTGACTTCCTTTAAGATTGACTGGCTTGATCTCCTTGCAGTCCAAGGAACTCTTAAGAGTCATCCCTAACACCATAGTACAAAAGCATCAGTTCTTCAGCACTCAGCCTTCTTTATGGTCCAACTCTCACATTCATACATGACTACTGGAAAAACCATAGCTTTGACTATACAGATCTTTATTGACAAGGTAACAAAGTGCATAATTAGGTCCTTATTTTGCAAGATGGGTGGATTGAGATGACTGTAAACATTACAGGAAATCGAAGCACAGCTTCAGTGTGGTCATCAGTATTTGTATAAGATCTTTCAGGGAAAACTGTATACAGGGAGAAGAGAAGCTGGCCAAGGAGCAGAGGCCAAAAGAAGAGCAACATTTAAAATCTTCAGTATAATGGAACTCTTGGCATGTCTTCACTCAGACTTCAAGATATTTTTTTCTTAAAATAAATGCCCTGAATAGTCAAGAAATGTAAGGTTTTAATGGAAAGAGTTCTGACGTAGTAAGATTTCAGTGCCAAATTTGCCACTAATTAATTATGTGACCTTTGGCACATTGCTTAATGTAAGTCAGACTTGGCATCCTCATCTGTGAAACTAGATCTCCAAGGTCCCTGTTTCCTGCTTTCAAATGCACTGATTCTCATTGGATTAGTTTCTTTGATTAGAGAATTTTAATTGAAGCATATCAAAGGTTATTGTGCCATGTGCTTCCCAAATGTTAGTGATGGGAAAAAACATTTTGATGATGATCCCAACTTCATGACTATAGAACTTTCAGACTTTTGCACCTCAGAGTCATCAGTAATTAGACCTTGGCATTTCTCTCTATTTCTACCATTACAGAGAACAAATTCTACAGACTAGAAAGATGATGTGACACACTGGGAATACAAGAAAATTTGTCAGGACTAGGTGGAAGTTTCCTCAAATTGTCATTTTAATTTAGTGACATAACGGTCATCATTAATAGTGTCTGTGAACAGAGATGCTACATAATGTAAAATTTTCTTCATGATTTGAAGAGCTTATGTACTAAGTAGAATATAACATCTGAACATTGAATTCTTACAACAATGTAAAATCTTACAACAACAGTCTGCCGAAAACAATCTAAAATCACTCAGTCTCTGGGCTCTGCAATGCAGAGAGAGATAATGAATCCCAGAACCTTTCCCCCAATCCCTGGATCCTCCCATTCCAAGTGTTATACCTAATTTTAAAGCCCACCATCTTATACTTAATGTTCCTCAAAGAGAGAAACACTTGAGTTTGTCTTATGACTTATCATAGTAGATGACCCAGTTTTTAAAAGGTGTCCCACTCTCTCAGAACCCAGAGGAATTCAGGTGAAGCCTTTGCAAGGTGAATTAACAGCCCAAAACACAACCTTATGCCAAGCTACTAAGTCAGAGAAAATCATTTCAACCTTCATCCAGAAATTAAATGGTTATTGATTGATATGGAAGATACTGCAACCTTTCAGATTAAATTAAGAAATGTTGCTGAACACAATTAAAGTTTTTCTAATGTAAGGCAGTTTGCAGAGTGCATTTTTGACTAAATTCCATCTCTGAGGTTAATTACCATGTCTAGGGTCCAGGGATAATAGATTAAGTAGAAAGTTGGCTCCAAAAGTTAAAGAATGGGAAGAAGCAAGAAGTATCCAGAAGTGATTTATGTCCTACTGATTAATTTGAGGGAGGAAAGCCAAATAACCACACCAGGCTTCTATGCTAAAGGGTTTAGGCCAAAGGAATGGTATAAAATTAAAAGGGTATTCATTTCTTCTAGAGGGAAAGGGGCAATGCCACATTTTTCTCACACTTAGAAATTCTCTCATTCTTGCTAGTTAGGCTAAAGTCAGAATGTCGTACTGAGTGTGCTGCAGACATCCTAGGCAGTATGAACAGCTTTTGTTCTGAGGAGCTCACAGTTCTTAATGGAGATCAATGTGGAAGTGATGCTGAAGAGTTTGGCTTCTGTACACAGGTGCCAAATTGAATCTTGGAGACAGAGTTTTAGATGAAGCAGAAAACAATAGTTTTACTGCCCTGCAAGGCAAGAAGGGACACAGTGGGCTCCTACTCTGTGTATTCCAACTCAGCGCTCTTTGGTGAGGGGTTTGATGGCAGTGCTTCAAGGGTGAGGATGCTGATAAGATTATGGTGTGTACAGGGCCTGTGCTCCTCTAATCTGGTCTCAGGTAATCTTTTTTTTTTTTTAATTTATGTATTTTAATTGGAGGACAATTACTTTACAGTATCATGATGGTTTTTGAACTTCTCTGATTCCTTTAGTCTGGCTCAGGTGGTCTTTCTGGTATGAAGAAGGTTGACATCATCCATTTGCTGGGTTTTAATTCTATAAAGTGCTTAAAGACATGGTTATGTGACTGTGCCCTGCAAGGCTGCACCATTGTTTCTTGGCTATTTCTCTCTTAACTTGGCATCCCTTCCATTCCCCAATTAGCAACTGTTCAGATCTACCCTTTGGAATTTACCCTTTGAGAAGGTCATGGAGGCTGGAGTCTATTCCCCACAAGAAATGGGGGACACTGAAAGGTTTCTATGCCCAGGAGCCCCATAGGGTCCTGCTCAGTTTCAGAAGCTCAGTTAACTGTGTGAAAGTGGGCAAGAAAGGACTGTAACCTCTTAACCACAAAATCTGTTTCATACTGACAAGAGCAGAGTGATACTCTAGAGAAGCTAAAAGGACCTGAGGTTTTGTCTTGAATATAAAAGATTTCTGGCTTAACTCTACCCCTTTTTTATCATCTGTAAAACTGAGCTGGGCTGAATGCTTTCTAAAGTTCTTACAGTTCTTACATTAATAATATTTTAAAATTAGAAAAAGTAAAATGTAAACAAACATCTTTAAGCTCAGTTATAAGTGTCTTTGCTATGATCTTGCTTCACTAGAACCATTCTAGATAGAGAGCATGCACTTTTAGAGAACTCCAGCTAAATTTGTTTTCATATAAAGCAGACTTCCAAAAAGAGAAGCCAAGAATGGGCCCTTTAAAAGTGTAGTGAGCTGCAAAAGCTGCAAAGAATATATACTAAAAAAATAGACTAAAAGGCCTTCATGACACATTCCTTGAAAAGATGCCCTCATAACTTTTACCAGTTAATTGATGCATAAAAGGTTGTGAAGATTAATGTACATCAAAATCAAAACTAAATTGAATTTTTGACATTTTTGCAAATAAAAACCCCAAAGAATACATAGGTGCCTTTTGATTTGTCACAGCTGGAAGACTCTGAATCATGAAGCACTCTAGGAAAGGCCATTAAATAGCGTTAGATGGTTTGTCAGTGTGGAGGAAAACTAATTGAAGAACCAAACTGTGTGTTATGGGCATTGCATTTTAAAATATTTACCAAAAACAGATAAAGTGCGTCTTTTTCTTCCACAACTAAAGCACAAAGTGTTGATTAGGTAGTCAACAGGAAAATTTTATAATTTAAATTCTTTTTTAAAAAATTCAGGCAGATTAAATAATCTTTGCTTAACGATATTTCTGGTCTACATTTAAAAGAAATACAATCTAAGCTATTTTCTTTTAATGGAGAGAGAAAAGATTTAAAAACCAACCACTGGTCTATGAGAATGACATTTGAAAACAGCAGTGTAATATGGAAGAAGGGTAAAATAAGAGCCAAAATTCTTAGTACTGGTTCAATAAGACTATGAATTTTGAAAATAATTTCAGATGACTCTTTTCTGATACTCTTAGCCTCAATCATAAAGGCAGTATTTTTTGTTAAACAGTGATGAAATAAGCAAGTGTTAGCATATCATTAAGTTAGTGAGGTTCCCAATTTTATTCTTTGGAAAAGAATACAGAATAATAATAATACTACTAATGAAGTAAGTGAAATGGTTTTGTAGTAGATATCAAATGAGGAACATGTAGGTCAACACAAGGTCTATACTGAGATTCAAACACGCAGGGCCAACAGGTGACCTAATCATAGGGTCTGTAGGTTTCCCAGTGGTCTAATGTGCCCCAGGAAAGGTCCACTGCAGCTTATGAAAGCAGTCCAAGGAGCTGGATTCACCTGAGGAACTAAAGAGCCTCTTGATGAAAGTGAAAGAGGAGAGTGAAAAAGTTGGCTTAAGGCTCAACATCCAGAAAACTAAGATCATGGCATCTGGTCCCATCACTTCATGGCAAAGAGATGGGGAAACAGTGGGAAAAGTGTCAGACTTTATTTTGGGGGGCTCCAAAATCACTGCAGATGGTGATTGCAGCCATGAAATCAAAAGACGCCTGCTCCTTGGAAGGAAAGTTATGGCCAACCTGGATAGCATATTGAAAAGCAGAGACATTATTTTGCCAACGAAGGTTCGTCTAGTCAAGGTTATGGTTTTTCCATTAGTTGTGTATGGATGTGAGAGTTGGACAGTGAAAAAGGCTGAGTACCGAAGAATTGATGCTTTTAAACTGTGGTGTTGGAGAAGACTCTTGAGAGTCCCTTGGACTGCCAGGAGATCCAACCAGTCCATCCTAAAGGAGATCAGTCCTGGGTGTTCATTGGAAGGACTGATGTTAAAGCTGAAACGCCAATACTCTGGCCACCTCATGCGAAGAGTTGACTCATTGGAAAAGACCCTGATGCTGGGAAGGATTGAGGGCAGGAGGAGAAGGGGATGACAGAGGATGAGATGGCTGGATGGCATCACCAACTCGATGGACATGGGTTTGGGTGGACTCCAGGAGTTGGTGATGGACAGGGAGGCCTGGCGTGCTGCGGTTCATGGGGTTGCAAAGAGTCAGACACGACTGAGCAACTGAACTGAACTGAACTGATTCTACTTGTAAGAACTTAAGGTTCTTTTTTCCTTCTTAGGTAGGATTTTTTTTTTTTTTAGTATACAATTAGCAAGTAGCCTTGGTTGACAAAAGCAAGCCAAGAAAGGACTTGCATTTAATAATTCCAGAAAGCTCTCCTAACTATTTCTAATATCTTTATTTCCAGTGTTTACTTTAGTAGTTGGCAAAGTACAGCTGTTCACAAGAAACAAGGGTCAATCCAAAAAACAAATCTGGTTTTGAAAAGCTAACTTTACACAGAATGGAAGGAAGTTACCATTTCTATTCTTGGAAGGACAACAGTATTTTGTTTTAATCACTTGCAAAGGATCTGAAACTCTAAAATTCTAAATGAGGTTAATAAATCAAGAAGAGTTAATGTGAAAACAAGTTTCATAATCAGCTTGCAAATAAACACTGCTGCATATTCTATTAAGGCTAGTCCCAGAGCTGAGGTAAATCAGAAGAGATTTTTCATATATTCCCACAGTTCAAAGCTTTTAGGTCGAAATAGATTATGAGAAAACATTTTAATAAACAGCACTACTATTTAGTAAAAATGGTAATAGCAGCAAGCAATCAAAAGCTATCTAAATAGAAAGTCCCTTCTCCCTGTATGGAGTTTTCCTCACTCTTCAGACTAACTGTATTTTCAGAATCACCTGCAAAAGAAATCTGAGACAAATAGTCATTACCCACTGAAGTTACTCCTACTTCTCACTGAGCATGAAGTACTTACTTACATCCTAGCTCTTGCAGTTAAGAGTCTGAATAAACTTAGATTTCTCATGATTCACCACCTTTCCTCTAATGCTAATAATCTTTAAGAACATGAACAATGTGAAATGAGCTTTCCTAGATACCTCGATGAAGACTCCATGTTTCTACAATTGGTAGGTAGATGACCAAGTTAAAAGACAAAATAGTAATTTTAGAAAACATTATTTAAATTGTAAATACAAATTGTCTGTAGGAAATTCAGGTAAAATTTTGGTTCTAGAGAATGCTTGTCAAGAGGTCAACATTAGACAGTAGTTACAGCCACCCAAAAAGAGATGATAAAGTAAAAAGAAAGTTGAGAAGTAAAGTGTCCTCAATTATTTAAATTTTAAATAGTATTTAAATTTGAGGAGAGGAGTGGGGAGCTTATAAAAAAGGCCATGCACAAGTAGTAAGAGTCACCAGTTAGGAGAAATTCAGATAGAGAAAAGAGAGATTATTTATCAAATAGGAAGACTTTTGAGTAATATAAGAATAAATAGTGTCCATTGGATATGGACAATATTGGTGACCCTAGAATGTATTGTTTCAATGGGAAGTCATTGTAATAAATTGAAAAGAATGAGAAGTGAGGAGTTGAAAATAGTAACCATGATACTTAAACAGCCCTGGAATGCATACTCCAGGGATGGAGAGATACAAGTTTTAATCCCTCCTCAAACATTGAAGGTATGGCCTTGAGCAAGTGACTTAACAGCAAACAGCTACAGGTTTCTCTCTGTATATTTGGGGATAATAATAATACCACCTAGAGTTGTGTGAAAATAAAATGAGATATTACATATAATCTGCTAGAATGACATCTGCCATATGGTAAGTATGCAATAAATGTCAGCCCTTATTTTGAGATGGAGAAGAAAATGGCAACCCACTCCAGTATTCTTGCCTGGAGAATCCCCATGGTCAGAGGAGGCTGGTGGGTTATAGACCATGGGGTCGCAAAGAGTTGGACATGACTAAGCTACTAACACATTTATTTTGAGAAGAAGAAAAATATAAAGTTAACTAAGAGTAGTTTTTGTGTCCTTTGTGACTTTGTTTTGTCTTGGAATTTGTGTGAATAGATATGTCTGTGTATATGGGTATATGAATGTTTTAGTTGGGATTGAACTGAGTCCATTTATAGGCTAAAGAAAATCAATCCGTAAAGAAAAAAAAGAAGTGTCTGAATTCTGCTTAGTTAGGTAAGGAGGAAGAAAGTTCAAAGAAACTTCTACCTGAGAATTGGGGAAAAAATGATAAGAATTTCTTGATTATTTCCCATACCCCATTAGCTCTGGTTTACCCCAGTGGGCACAAACTCAGCTCCCTCACAGTTCAGGTTGTGCCTGCCTCTCCCCTGAATGAACCCCCATCAGCATCCCCATGATACAGTGTCACAAAGGGCTTGAAAGATTATGGTGCATGCTTTTGAGATAAGATACTGTCAGCTGAAGGTAAAATGAAGCCTACACAGAATGAATTTGCTCCGGACATGATTGATATCACAGATAAGGGTGACCAAGAAAATGTGGTTGGTAAATAAGAGTCATCTGACACAGTTCACTCATTGTAATGTTCCTGCCTTTCATTAAGTCCAGTCCTTCAAAGGACTTGATAGGGGAAGGGTTTGTGAGACAGGATCCCCTTTTTCTGCTATATGGATCATAAGGCCTTAATTCCATCACCTCTTTGAAATTTTCTCAAGCTGAACCCTAACTTCACCTGGTCTGGCTGCTTGCCTATGGGGCGACATAAACACTTACCCCTGAAAGGTGTGACGCCTCAGTGGTTTTGCCGTAGCTGAATGGCACTCACCATTTACCAGTGTTACTAGGTGGGAGGAGACGGGGATGAGGGAGGATGAGATGGTTGCTTGGCATCACCGATTCGATGGACGTGAATTTGAGCAAGTTCTGGGAGTTGGTGATGGACAGGGAAGGCTGGCGTGCTGCAGTCCAGGAGGTCACAAAGAGTAGGACATGACTGAGCAACTGAACTGAGGGTTAAAAAGTAGCAGATGTTCCAGTTAATGCCTTGGGTTTCAGATAGTCTCCTTCCTGTCCTTATATGTAGCAATATTCCTAGCATCTCATGACAGTCTGGAGCTTCTTTCTTTGTCTGCTGGCATGGACACTAGCATGGACATCCTAAAGTGACCTGGAAATAACCATAGCATCAGAGTCAGTAGAAATCTTAAATCTAGCAGAAAGCCCAAGCTGTGGCATGAGATTGCAGAGGAAGTTCACTAGACCCACACACATGCAAAGCCCCAAAGTGCAGGAAAATTAACACAATCTCCAACCAACAGGGAACGTAGGGATGTTACCCCTTGTCAGTTCTCTGTTTTTTGCTAGGAGTCACCTCTGGGAATGGAGACCTCTAGATCTATATAACTTAAGGTTGAAAACAAGAGATTCTGCAGATGGATCCCTGGGAATGGTGGTGAGAGGTCCAATCTTACGTCCAAGGCTTATTTTCAACCTGGGTATTGTAAATTTTGAGGACACAGTATCGTATATTGACTGTTGATTTAGCACTTCAACACTCAGGATTTTGTTTCTAGACTAGCACCCAGATGATATTTGAATAGGCTATTCTCATCCTGACTGACTGCTTCTGTGGAATACATTTATGTATTTATGCTACGACCAGCCTGCTCCATGGTCAACAGAGTGATTGCTATAAATTGGGTCCCTTATTTGAAGACAATATTGTACAAAAAACTATCCCAGTAAATAAGGCATTGTGTAAGCTCTTAGGTGGTGGTGGGATGGAGGAACATGGGCAGAAAAGGTAAAAGCAAATCTGGAGTAGATGTCAGTCCCTCTATAAACTCTTGCTGCCACTTCCAAGGTGGATAGGTTTTGGCAAAATCTGCAAGACACCCAGATGGCTGGCTGGTTTTCTCCAGGATAACACCACAGAGAGAAGTCACCATTAGTCTTTGATGCTGACAGTCAGGTATTCAGATGTGTAGTAGATAGATCAGTCTTGGGAAGAGAGTTCATATTTATCAAACCATGTATCATTTGCACTCTGCCACCTTTGCCTTTTCTTCCGTGGCCTACTGTGTAAGCACAGCAATGACTAGAGAGAAGAGCTATAGCTCCACAAAATAGAGCATGGGAAACCTTTCAAGGCTAGACTTATACTTTCTTTTGAAACCCCTGAGTCTGATTTTGAGCAAAATCTGCCCAGTAGCTGCAGGAAGTGAGTGTCTTTCTAGATGCTGCCTTGGGAGGCCTTCTGTCTTTCATAGCATGTCCTGAGATGATAGTTGTTTGATCTTGGCTCAAGTCTTCAAAAGTGCAAAACGTCAGCCAACTTCATAATCATAAACTCAACATTGTCCACTGATGTGTCAGAACCACAGAATAGCCCAGTGCTTTGCCTTCTATTGCACCCCCTCCCCCTGCCACACACTTGGCCTGTTCCAGTGTCTGTGCATCAGCTTCCCTGTCTCCCACACCATGGCTGGGAAGGACCTTATACAACTTCTGATGTGTGACTGAGGGAGATGCTGTCAGAATGGAGTGAGTCAAAGCAAACTCGGAACTCCATACCTGGAGTCAGGCACATTGTGGAGACTGGAGAAGGTGCACAAGGGCAAGCCGATTCCGAGGAAGGGCGAATACACACAAAGAGAGATCAAATGAGAGGGATGTCGAGAATCTGGGGCTGGATTCCATAATGGCCGGGTACACAAAGAACTTGTTCTTGGACAGTGATCTTATTACATTTACAGTTTAGCACACTCCTACCATAGAAAGTGCTTTCCCATATACTTCCCAGATCTCTAAAAGCACAAAGGCAGAAGGCCTAGAGGAAGTGAAAATCAAGAGAATCTTATTCCTCTCCCCAGAAATTGGAGAAATATCAGAAGAATATTTTAGAATTCTAAGTAATGGGATTTTCTTCTTTTTAAGTGAAAGCATTAGCTTCTCAGTCGTGTCTGACTCTTTGTGACCCTGTGGACTGTAGACCACCAGGCTCCTCTGTCCATGGAATTCTCCAGGCAAGGATACTAGAGTGGGTTGCCATTCCCTTCTCCAGTGGATCTTCTTGACCCAGGGATCAAAACCCGGTCTCCTGCATTGTAGGCAGATTTCTTTACCATCCCAGCCACCAGAGAAGCCCCATAATATTCATAACCAAAAAGTATACAAATCCTAGGTATATATTAAAAAAGTGAGGAACCCTTCATAATCAGTACTCCTATTTTTAAAAAATGAGTCTCACTAGCATCACAGAAGCCTGCTTTGTGCTCTTTTCTAATGCCTACAAGGGTAGTCATTTATTTCTAACACCATAGCTTGGTCTTGCCTCTTTTTGAACCTTGCTCAAATGCAAACCCAAAGTTTCTCTCATGCAGCACTTTGTTTGTGAGATTCTGCAAGCCATGAAGTTTTCTGAAAATTAAGCTGAAGACCCTTGACAGCTATGGCTTTGTTTCTCACTTGGCTGTGAGGACCCAGACTGTGGGTTTTTTTTTTTTTTTTTTTTTTTGCTATGTAAAGTTTTTCATCTTTTTTTTTTTTTAATTTTCTTTACTTTATTGTGTTGGTTTTGCCATACATTGACATGAAACCGCCATGGGTTTACATATGCTCCCCCTCCAGAACCCCCCTCCCTCCTCCCTCCCGATTCCCTCCCCCTGGGTCATCTCGGTGCACCAGCCCCGAGGATCAACCCTGGGCTGGCGATTGATTTCACATATGGTAATTAACATGTTTCAATGTCATTCTCCCATATCATCCCACCCTTGCCCTCTTCCACAGAGTCCACGAGTCTGTTCTATACATCTGTGTTCCTTTTGCTGTCTCGCATGCAGAGTTCTCGTTACCATCTTTCTAAATTCCATATATATGCATTAGTATACTGTATTGTTGTTTTTTCTTCTGGCTTACTTCACTCTGGAGAATAGGCTCCAGTTCCGTCCACCTGAGTAGAACTGCTTCAAATGAATTTTTTTTTAATGCTGAGTAATATTCCATTGTGTATATGTACCACAGCTTTCTTACCCATTCGTCAGTTGATGGGCATCTAGGTTGCTTCCATGTCCTGGCTATTGGAAACAATGTGGCGATGAACTGCTGGGCATACACACCGAGGAAACCAGAATTAAAAGAGACACGTGTACCCCAGACTGTGTTTTATTCATCTTTGTCTCCTCAGCACCTGGTGCGATGCCTAAGATCATGATAAAACAGTGCCATCTCTTTTTATCCACCATAGAATTGAATACTACAAAGCCTGCCTTTTACCGGCCCGTTATAAATGTGTGTTGATTCTTAGATGGCAAAATTATTTTAAATATTAACTTATATCTCTAATATGCTATTGACATCTCAATCCATAAATGCCAATCTTTAGTATCTAATCTATACATGCCTGTTTCTTTGTCTACTTAGCTTTTATTGAGAGAGGCTATTCCTAGTTTTTCAACCAAGACTCTGAAAATAGTATGAAAGGGACCTAGTGATGATGTGATAGGGAAGGAAGATAACTCTGATTTCTAATATGAATACAGCAAATTGTGAGATGAAATGAATATTACAGAAGAACTGGATTTTCTACAATCTCTTTTTACCAATGTACTTGTACCTGCATTTTTTTTTTTTTTTTGGATAAACTTGCTTAGTTACAACTGTAGACCACACTAAAATTATAGATTTGGGGATTTTGATATCATGTTTCTCAAAGATAAAAGCAAATTTTATAAATTTAAGAACAGAACACGAATGCTAATCAAGATTTTACAGTGACTGTAATTACTAGGTATAGTCTGTTTTGTCTTAGTAGAAGCTATATATAGGCTTAAAGATCATAGAAACATTGTTTATAAGTTTTTTATTTTTCTATAATAGAGAACACAGTCTAGCATGATTGCCATGAAAACGCATTCTCTTCATTATTGTAAGTTTAACAGTAGTGTTGACTAAAATGTATATAGCTGTAACTTAGATATAGTAATAGCAGTAGCATAATGTTATGCTAATCATTACATAATAATAGCATAACTGATACTCATTATGTGCCAAGGATAATTCTAAGTACTTTATACACTGTATGTTAAAATTAAGTATTTATCAGCCAGTCAGTCAGTCAATTCAGTCGCTCAGTCATGTCCGACTCTTTGCAACCCCGTATTAACTTAAATATTGACATATTTAATCCTATACAGCCCTATGTGGTAGGAACTTTATCTCTGTTTTACAATTAAGAAAACTGAGCCTCTTAGAAATTAATAAACAAAATCATATACTAGAGGCAGAGCCAGAATAGGAATTCAAGCTTTAGATTCTATGGTTTTTAACCACTATGCTATTCTGCTACTGATTAAACTAAAGCAAGATTTTATTCTCATTGGTATCTAACATTTTATGAGAGGACTTCAACAGGATTCTCCTAACCACATGTCTCTTTTATGTGAACCTTGTGGAATCCTGGCAGATAATGTATAAAAAGTCTGGAAGAGGGGCAGAAAGAAGAGGAAAGGTGAAGAACAGGCAGATACTTCTGAGTTGGACTTGGAAGGCAGGGTGATGGAAATGGGGAGTGTAGGTAAGCCAGGTAAGTGTCTTACACAGTTTGACTCTGGGTACCGGCCCCAGCAGTAAGAAAATAATTCTGAACATACCTCCCAGAAGAAGGAGTGTGAACATTGCATAATTATTAATAATCTAGTCTAAAATAGTAATTGTTTCCACAACAATACAGATATTAAATCTTTGCTTGGCTATCAGATCATTAGAATGAATGTTAAAATATTAAAAATTAATATAAACACATTAATTTTTTTAAACAGGAGATTAAGTCACTCTAATGATCTTAAGCATTAGAAGGAAAACTCAAGGAAATTAATAAAACTAAGTGACCAATTCTGATGAATGAATTGCTAATCAAGAGAAGAAATCTAATTACAAAAAAGAGACATGTGCTCCTAAGTGCTGGTCTGTATATCCAATTGCAGTTCTGTCCCTCCATCTCTCCCCACACTTATATTCCTTTCTGCTTTAGAAACAATGCTGCTAAAGAATTTAATTTCTTGGGCAATACATCTTGGAGTTAAGTTATCTGAAACTCTCACCAGGGCCTCTAAGACTCATATGTATAAGTTTATTAATTGATATTTTATCATTAAAGAAAGATATAGTATTAATTAAACTAAACTGGATGTTACAATGAAGTCCCAGACCTCCCAAATCCTGTGTGGGATTAATAATACATTAACACTTTTAGGTAATAAACACAAATTGGAAAAGTGACTCTATGTCCCAAGACACATGTGGAATCAGTTATGCAACATTAATGAGCATGTAATTTATTCAAGATAAGAATTCTTAGATGTTATTCTGCATCTTTATGCAGTTTGCCATTATGTGATTGACCCAGAGCATGCACACAACATATAGTCTAAGAGCATTAACCTTCAGAATTCAAATTAAATGTATGCACTTTGTACACATCTCAAAAAATGTTTGACAGATTTTATAAAATATGATTCAAAGCATGGTTGCAAGAAATCAACTTTCTTAGAAAAGCATATTATGAGTTTCATATTAACAAGCCAGATAAATTTAGCAAAATTTCATCTTATACTTGAGAGAAATATTTTAAGTATGGATGAATCAAGGATTTATCAATTATTGTTAAATTTCCAATTAAATTTGACAGCACAGATTAGACATTGTCTATTTGACAATTGGAAATTACAAAAAAATGGCATGGTATGACTGTTGTCAAAAAGTTTATAGGCTTGTTGGAAAGACTGTATCTAGGGCTATATAGTACAAATACCACAAAAGTATAATGTGATATTTTGTCTAGTGTTAGAATGTATTTTAGTAAAAATAAGAGAGATTTGTATTTGACCAGAATGAAAGTCTTGATAGAAGACTGAAGTATTATATAAAAGGCAGTAAGGCTCCTGGATAGCTCAAATGGTAAAGAGTCTGCCTGCATTGCAGGAGACCAGCGTTTAATCCCTGGGTCAGGAAAATCCTCTGGAGAAGAGCATGGCAACCCAATCCCATATTCTTGCGTGGAGAATTCCAAGGACAGGAGCCTGTCGAGCTCCAGTCCATGGGGTCACAAAGTGCTGGACGTGGCTGAACAACTACTACTTTATTTTACATCACTTTAAGGCTCCTGAGCAGGCAGGAATAATAACAATACGAAAGTAAATTAGGTTGTGGGAAGCTTGAATGAAAAAGTCTCTAGGAAGGGTGCAGAGCTCCATGGAACCTAAATGAAAACGCTTCTGTGCCCTGAACCAAAGGCAAGGATAAAAGGAGTTTGCCCCAGGGCTTAGATGTTCATTCAACAATTACTTATCATACTTGTATTGTGTACCAGGCAGAGTAGTAGGCAAAGATTCCTGACCTCCTGGAACTTACTTTCTAACTAGGAAAAACAAAGTTACAGTCAGTAAATATAATACTAAGTACATGGTCTGATAATCCGGTAGTTTAGAAGTGGTAAGAGGTATGAAAAGAAAAAAAAAAAAATGGAGCTCAGTAGGGGGGATTGATGATAAAGGAGAGAGAGTGGGCTGTAAATTTAAAAGTTAAGTAGGATAGGCTTCAGTAATAAAGTGTCAGGTGAGCAAAGACTTGCAGACTTCTGGGGGATGAGTGCTTCAGGCAGAACAGTCAACACAGGGGCCCTAGGGCAAGGGAAGTGCAACCCAAAGGAGAAACAGCAAGAGATCCACGTGGGGAAGTGAGTCTGGGATGGATCCAGCCAGAGGACACTAATAGGAGAGAGGATCACTAACGTAAAGGGGCCAGATCATGTAGGGCCTTGTGGGTAACTCAGACAGTAAAGAATCTGCCTGCAGTGCCAGTGACCTGGGTTCAATCCCTGGGTCATGAGGATCCCCTGGAGGAGGGTATGGCAACCCACTCCAGTATTCTGGACTGGAGAATCCCATGGACAGAGGAGCCTGGTGGGCTACAGTCCATGGGGCCACAAAGAGTCAGACATGACTTAACAACTGACACACTAAACAGTTTCAAACAGATTAATATGTGGTATTACCTTAGATCTTAAAAGAGTTACTCAGACTGCTGTGTTGATGACAGACGAGAGTGGAGTGGGGAAGGTACAACTTGAAATAGATTATGAGACTGTTGCAAACATCCTCGTGAGTCCTGTGGCCTGGCGTAGGGTCGTTCCAGTGGAAGTAGAGAGAAGTGATCAGGACTGTTGCCAAATATGTGCGTTTGGAAACCTCTGGAGATAGTGGGGTGACCAGGTGCTAATATAGTCTCTGGACTTGATGAGACAAGCAGGGGAATGTGTATTGTGAAGTCTGTTCTGTAAGAGGAGGCACACAGCCAGTTCAAGGTAGCCTTGAAGACAGGAAGCCAGAGTATACATACGTTCACCTCGTTCTCCTCTGATCCTTCCCTTCTCACTAGATGCCACTAGAAGGCAGGGGGCACAATCTATGTTATCCATACAGGTCAGCCTCATTGCACCAAAAGGAGTAGTGGGGAAAAGAGGGGCTCTGGAAGGGCAAAGGAAATGTAAATGGTACCCGTATCCTGGAAGCTGAATGAAGACCGTGTGTCAAGGGGGATGGAGTGATACTTTGTGCCAAAATCTGCAAGTACGGCAGATAAGATGAGGACAGAGATCTGCTACAGGGTTTAGCGATGTGGACTCACTGAAGGACATGAAAAGTGGAGCTCTGATAGCACACTGGGGACAAAAGGTAGATTAGAGTAAATTGAAGAGGGAATGGGAAAAAATTGAGGGCAGAGTAGGAACAACTCCTCCAGAGCCCAGCAAAAATTTCAAAGCCCTGTGCTTAAATGTTAGAGTAGCAGAAATAGTTTACATGATGAAGTAAGTTGCTTCTGGATGCGGATGTGGCTGGGATGTAAATGACAGTTATATCATCATCCTTGGCCTCTTTCACCTAATGAACATCTCAAATCAATAGGGGCTGCCAAGTTCATGCCTCCAGAAGATACAAAAGAAAACTGATAAAATACATATTTGCATTGTTATCTTTTTAATACGCTTTGCACTGCTTTATAACTACCTCAAGACTAAGTTGAAATAAAGAACTTGAACTGCTCATTCTTGCCTATTCTTCAATATAAAACTATGAAGCCTATGTTCTGATTTCAGGTAAGTAGTAAAGGCTATTGTGATAATACAGACATTATTATCTCTAAGCCTGGTCAAGGTAGTGGAAGCAGAAATTAAAAAGATAGGATTTTGGAGATAGAGTAATTAACATAACTTGCTTTTGACCAAATGTCTCCTTAAAATTGATATACTGAAATTCTAGCCCTCAATGGGATGGTGTTAGGAGGTGGGCCTTCAGGAGGTAATTAGGTTTAGCTGAGGTCATGAAGGAAAAATCCTCAAGATGAGATTAGTGTCTTTATGAGAAAAGAGTCTTGAGTTTGTGTTGCATAATGAGAAAATGGGCATGTTAAGAACAGGGAAAAGGTCCTTATTAGATACCCAGTATGTTGGTACCTTCATTTTGGACTGTCTGAGCACCAGAACTGTGAGAAATAAGTGCTTGTTGTTTAAGTCAGTCTGTGAAAAATGTATTATACAAGCCCAATCTGACTAATACCAAAAGCTGGCTAAGTGACTGGGTATGGGGTTGAAAAATAAGGAGTAACCAACGTTTTTCCTGGTTTTCTTCAACAGTTAAGGAAAAATCTTGATTCCACAGACAGAAGCTTACAATTTTTAGTAAGAAAACATAGGAAGGAGTTAGGAGAGAGAGCACTCCAGAAAACAGCCTGTTTGAAATAAAGAAGATTCCGTTTGTTGAGTGTAATCTATGACAAGCACTGTAATACACACACCCATGAATATCATCTGATGGAAGAGCTTAAACATCATAATGAGAGAGAGGATGTGAACTTGCACCTAGGCATTACATAAATCCCCCTGGTGAGGTGCTTGGGAAGATGCAAATGGAGAGAGAAGCAAAGCAGAGAGGCTGGAATCCATACCCTGAAGCTTGTGTAATTAGTCTTCAGAAACTAAATACTTGTCTTTGTGTTTGCTATTCCTTATTGTTTTTCTGCCAGTTCATGGCATTTTGATTCCTGATCTTTGTCTTTTGTATCACTAGTTTTCACTTCAGACTTTTGGTTCTCTAGAAAGTTTTCTTTCTAGAGCATCGTTTAGGTCAGAGTTACAGTTATTGAAAGTCATAAGGCAAAGGATAGAGGCTTGTGACAATTGCTATTGAGTGTTCAGAGCAAAAGGCAGATTGAAGGAGTTAAGGGTATGGCTATGAAAGATGCAAATCAAGATGCACAGAAATAACGAACACTCTTTATTCAAAGAGCATAATCCTCAAAGTAGCCTTACAAAAGAACCAAAAAGGGAAAAAGACCTTGATCTAGTAAGCTTTTATTTTTTGATTCATATGATGAAAGATTAGTGTATAAAACAATCAATACTTTTTCTGTATACCAGCAATGAACAATATGAATTTCAGATTGAGAAAACTGTATTATTCTTACTCAAATAAAAAACAGAGTACTTAAGAGTAAATTTAACAAAAGAAGAGCAAGACCTCTGCACTGTAAACTACAAAATATTGCTAAGAGAAATTAAAAAGAAGATCCATAGAGAGACATTCCAGATTCATGGATTGGAAGACTCAGTATTGTTTTACTTTATGTTTTTATTGGAATATAGTTGATTCATAGAGTTGTGTTAGTCTCTGCTATACAGCAAAATGAATCAGTTATACGTATATCCACACTTTTTAAGTTATTTTCCCATGTAGGTCATTACAGAGTATTGAGAAGAGTTCCCTGTAGATTCTTATTAGTAATTCTTATCATAATACAGTAGGTTTTTATTAGTTATCTATTTTATTTATATACAGTAGTATGTATATGTTGATCTCAGTCTCTCAACTTACCCCTACCTTTACTTTTCTCCCCAGGTGACCGTAAGGTTGTTTTCTACTTTGTGATTCTATTTCTGTTTTGTAAATAGACTTATTTGTAACATTTTATAGATTCCACATATAAGTGATATTATATGATACTTGTTTCTCTCTGTCTGGCTTACTTTACTCAGTGTGGCAATCTCTAGGTCCATGTTGCTGCAAATGAGCTTATTTCATTCTTTTTTGTGGCTGAGTAATATTCCGTTGCATAAATAAATGTGTCACATCTTTTTATCCATAATTCTGTTGATGGATATTTAGATTGCTTACATGTTCTGGATATTGTAAATAGTGCTGAAATGGACATTGAGGTACATGTATCTTTTCAAATTATGGTTTTCTCTGGGTATATGCACAGGAGTGAATTTGCAGGATTATAATCATTTTATTTTTAATTTTTTAAGGAATTTTCATACTGTTCTCCATAGTGGTTGTTCACACTTTATAGTTTACATTCCCACTAACAATGTAGGAGTGTTAAGATAGCTGTTCTCCCCAAACTTGTTTATGGATTCAACACAAAAGTCCTGGAACAAAGAAATCCTTAGAAGGAGAATAAAACTTATACCATCTACTTTTAAAACTTACTGTAAAGATTCAGTAATCAAAACTATGCAGTTGGCATAGTAATAGACAAATACATCAGTGAAATAGCATGCAAAATCCAGACATAAACCCTTAAATTATGGTCAGTTGATTTTTGACAAAGGTGTCAAGGCAATTCATTGGTGAAAGAATATAGTCTTTTCAACAAATGATGCTAGGACACTTAAATATTCATATGCAAAAAAAATAACTTAGACCCTTGCTTGTTAGTCTTTATGTACACTAAGAAGCAAGGGTCTAAGTTATTTTTTTTGCATATGAATATTTAATTGTTGCTCGGGGCTGGTGCATCAAGATTTCCCTGGGGGAGGGAGGAGGGAGGGAGGAGGGAGGGGGGTTCTGGAGGGGGGAGCATATGTAAACCCATGGTGATATCATGTCATTGTATGGCAAAACTAATAAAAAAATATTAATTAATTTAAAAAAATGTTGTAGACATATATACAAAAGCTAAAATTATAAAGTGTTCAGAGAAAAACAGAAGAAAACTCTTTGTGATCTTAGATGAGGCAAAGGTTTCTTAGGTATGATATACAAGGCATATTCCATAAAAGAAAAACTGGAAAACTTTTACTCTTTAAAAGACACCACTAAAAACAAAATGGTGAATTGTAGACTGAGAAAAATATTTGAAAATAATATATTTAATAATCTGAAATAAATAGATGCTCTTACAGCTCATTAATAAGAGTACAGACAACCCAATTTAAAAGGTGGCAAAATATTTCACCAAAGAAGATATACAGAGGCTAACAATCATATGAGAAGTTGTGTTGTGTTGTTGTTGCGTTGTTCAGTCGCTGAGTTATGTCCAAATCTTTGAGACCCCATGGACTACAGCACACCAGGCTCCTCTCTCCTCGCCTATCTCCTGGAGTCGCTCAGATTCATCTGCGTTGGGTTGGTGATGCTGTCTAACAATCTCATCCTCTGTTGCCCCCTTCTCCTTTTGCCTTCAGTCTTTCCCAGCATCAAGGTTTTTTTCAATGAGTCAGCTCTTCACCTCAGATGGCCAAAATATTTGAGCTTTGGCATCAATCCTTCCAATAAACATTCAGGGCTGATTTCCTTTAGGAATAACTGATTTGATCTCCTTACAGTCCAAGGAACTCTCAAGAGTCTTCTCCAACACCACAGTTCAAAAGCATAGATTCTTGAGTGTTCAGCCTTCAGGGTCCAACTCTCACATCCATACATGACTACTGGAAACTGTAGCTTTGACTATATGGACATTTGTCATCAAAGTGATGTCTCTGCTTTTTAATATGTGGTCTAGGTTTCTCATAGGTTTTTTTCCAAGGAGCAAGCATCCTCTAATGTCGTGGTAGTAGTCACCATCCACCATTATTTTGGAACCCAAGAAAATAAAATCTGTCACTGCTTCCACTTTTCCCCCCTTTTATTTGCCATGAAGTGATGAGACAAGATGCCATGATCTTATGTTTTTGAATGTTGTGTTTCAAGCTAGCTTTTACACTCTTCTCTTTCACCCTCATCAAGAGTCTCTGTAGTTCTTCATCACTTGCTGCCATTAGAATGATATCATCTGCATGTCTGAGATTGTTGATATTTCTCCTGGCAATCTCAGTTCCAGCTTGTGATTCATTCGGCTCAGTATTTCACATGATGTGCCCTGCATAGAAGTTAAATCAGAAGGGCAACAATACACAGCCTTGCCGTACTCCTTTCCCAATTTTGAGCCAGTCAGTTGTTCATTGTCTGGATCTGACTGTTGCTTCTTGACTGGTATACAGGTTTCTCAGGAGACAGGTAAGGTGGCCTGGTTCCATCTCTCAGAATTTTCCACAGTTGATTGTGATCCACACAAACGCTTGAGTGTAGTCAGTGAAGCAGAAACAGATGTTTTTCTGGAATGCCCTTGCTTTCCCTATGATCCAGTGAATGTTGGCAATTTGATCTCTGGTTCTTCTGCCTTTTTAAAACCCAGCTTCAAAAAGGAAGCTCTTGGTTCACATGTTGCTAAAGCCTAGCTTGAAGGATTTTGAGCATTAGCTTGCTAGCATGGGAAATGAGTACAACTGCAAGGTAGTTTGAGCATTCTTTGGCATTGCCTTTCTTTGGGATTGGAATGAAAACTGACCTTTTCCAGTCCTGTGGCCACTGTTGAGTGTTCCAATTTGCTGACATATTGAGTGTAGCACTTTATCACATCATACTGTAGGATTTTAAATAACTCAGCTGGAATTCCATCACCTCCACTAGCTTTGTGTATAGTAAGGCTTCCTGTGGCCCACCTGACTTCACACTCCAGGATATCTGGCTCTAGGAGAGTGATCACACCATCGTGGTTATCTGGGTCATTAAGACCTTTATGTTATTGTTCTTCTGTGAATTCTTGCCACTTCTGAATCTCTTCTGCAGCTTCTGTCCTTTATTGTGCTTGAAATATCCTTTACACTTGCTTGAAATGTTCCCTTGATATCTCCAATTTTCTTGAGATCTCTAGTTTTTCCCCATTCTATTGTTTTCCTCTATTTCTTTGCATTGTTCATTTAAGAGGGCCTCTTATCTCTCCTTGTTGTTCTCTGAAACCCTGCATTCAGTTGAATGTATCTTTCCCTTTCTCCTTTCCTCAGATATTTTTAAGGCCTCCTCAGACAACTGCTTTGCCTTCTTGCATTTCTTTTTTTTCCCTGCATTTCTTTTTCTTTGGTCACTGCCTCCTGTACAGTGTTACTAACCTCTGTCCATAGCTCTTTAGGCATTCTGTCTACCAGATCTAATCCCTTGAATCTGTTTGTCATCTTCACTGTATAATCACAAGGAATTTGATTTAGGTCATGACTGAATGGTCTCATGGTTTTCCCTTCCTTTTTAATTTAAGCCTGAATTTTGCAAAAAGGAGCTCATGATCTGAGCCACAGTAGCTCCAGGTCTTGTTTATGCTGACTGTATAGAGCTTATCTATATTTGGCTTCAAAGAATATAAGCAGTCTTTTTTTGGTGTTGACCATATGGTGATATCCAAGTGTAGAGTTGTCTCTTGGCTTGTTGGAAAAGGGTATTTACTATGATCAATGTATACTTTTGACAGAACTCTGTTAGCCTTGGCTCTGCTTCATTTTGTACTCCCAGGCCAAACTTGCCTGTTATTCCAGGTATCTCTTGACTTCCTGCTTTTGCACCGTCCCCCTGTGATGAAAAGGACATCTTTTTTTTTTTTTTGGTGTCAGTTCTAGAAAGCGTTGTAGGTAGGTCTTCACAGAACTGGTCAACTTCAGCATCTTCAACATCAGTGGATGGGAAATAGACTTGAATTACTGTGATATTGGATGGTTTGCCTTAGAAATGAACTGAGACCATTCTGTCGTTTTTGAGATTGCACCCAAGTGCTGCATTTTGGACTCTTGTTGCTTATGAGGGTTGCTCCATTTCTTCTAAGAGATTCTTGCGCACAGATTTAAATATAATGTTCATCTCAATTAAATTCTCCCATTCCTGTTCATTTTTGTTCACTGATTCCTGAAATGTCAATGATCAGTCTTTCATCTCTTGCTTGATCACATCCGATTTACCTTGATTTATGGGCCTAACATTCCAGGTTCCTATGCGATAGGAATTGCATAAGATGCAATTGCAAAAGATGCTAGTCTTCACACCATCAGACTTTACTTTCATCACCAGTCGCATCCACAACCAGGTGTTGTTTTTGCTTTGCCTCTGTCTCTTCATTCTTTCTGGAGCTATTTCTCCACTCTTCTCCGGTGGCATATTGGGCACCTGCCCACCTGGGGAGTTCATCTTTCAGTGTCCTATCAATATTGTTCTTTATAGCATGGGACTTTACTTTCCCCACCAGACACATCCAAAGCTGAGCATCATTTCCATTTGCACAACCACTTCATTTTCTGTAGGGCTGTTAGTAATGGCCCCTTCCCTGCTCTTCCCCAGTAGCATGCTGGACACCTTCTAACCTGAGGCGCTTATCTTCCAGTACCATATCTTTTTCCCTTTTCATACAGTTTATAGGGTTCTCTAGGCAAGAAAGCTGGAGTGAATTGCTATTTCCTTCTCCAGTGGACCACGTTTTATCAGAACTATGACCAGTCCCATCTTGAGTGGCCCTGCATGGCATGGCTCATAGCTTTGAGTTACATAAGCCCCTTTTTCTCAGCAAAACTGTAATCCATGAAGAGGTATTAGCTATGAGGAAGATCCAAATAAATATTTCAGTGAGATACTGCTACACAGCCATTTTGAAGAGCTATCATCAAGAAACTGGACAATACCAGGAATTATTAAGGACTTGGAGAAACTGAACTGTCACATATTGAAATGGGAATGTAAAATGGTATTGACATTTTAGAAGACAGTTTGGTAGTTTCTTAATAAATTAAACACAAACTCACCACATTACCGATAAGTTCTTCTGCTCTCAATTCCAGTATCTACCCAAAGTGAAAACTTTTGTCCATTCAAAGACCTGAATGTAAATATTCATAACTGTGTTCTTCATAATAGCCCAAAAGTAAAAACACAAAGTGTCCATCAGCTTGTGAATCCATAAACACAGTGTATATGTTCACACAGTGCAACATTCGGTAGGAATAAAAAGAAATGATTTGCTGATGCATGCTACAACACAGATGAACCTCAAATCATTGCACTGGGTGAAAGAAGCAAGACATATATTGTCCACGTGAAATTTCTAGAAAATTTTGTTCATGTGAAATTTCTAGATAAGACCAAACTACAAAGAAAGAATGGTAATTGCCTGGGCTTAAGGCTTATTGCAAAGAAAGACTGTAAATCGGCCCAAAGGACAATTATGGTTTGATGAAAAGGTTCAAAAACAAGGTTGTGGTGTTGACAGCGGAGCTGTTTACATTTACTAAAAAATTATTAAATTGTGCACTTACAGTTCTTGAATATTGGTAGTATGCAAATTACATCTCAATAAATCTGTTTAAAATTCAAGTAGATTTTCAACAAAGGGCAATACATCAGTATTCACAGGCATGGTCAGAGTATTTGAAATACAACTTTAATTCACCCCAGAGTTATGGTACCTAAGGAGATTTTGCTTTGCAGTGCCTTGTTAAAAATAATTTTTTTACTCCCTTCTTTATAATGAGAGTTGAAAAACCTACGTCATAATTAAAAGATGTAGTGTTTTTTTATATTTTGACAAATAGGTATGTGACTGAATATTTAAAATAGCTCATTAAAGCCAGTTAATGAAGTATTTTTTACATGACATCACCATCTGTGATGTTAAAAATGAATTACCTTTTTTAAATGAAGTAACCAGTTGATTGAGTCAAATACACAAAGCCTTAATATTTTCCCAGAAAATTCCTTTCTTCATGCTATCTTAGTATTTTAAGATAATGACAAATGCAAATAAAATATGGTAGTAAAATTTTTTCCATAATCTCACCAGGAGAGCAATTTGTTTGTTTCAGTTTTAGTTGTAGTACAATGCACACAACATAAAATTTGCCCTGTTAGCATTTTTATACCTGTGTTATTCAGTGACATCAAGTATATTCGTGGTACTATGTTACCGTCACCAACATCCTTTCATAGAACTTGTTCATCATGCAAACCTGAAACTCTGTACCTTTTAAACAATGGCTCTCAATTCCCATCTCCTCCAGCCCCTGGGAACCACCATTCTATTTTCTATCTCCATGGATTTGATTACTCTAGTTATCTCGTATAAGTCAGATCACACAGTATTAGACTTTTTGTGACTGGCTTATTTCATTTAGTATAATATCTTCAGGGTTTCTCTATGTTGTAGCAAGTGTCAGAATTTTCTTCCTTTTAAAGGCTGAATAATATTCCATTGTATGTATTTACCACATTTTCTTTACCCATTAATCTGTCAGTTGACGCTTGGGTTGTTTGTACCTTTTGGTAACTGTGAATAATGCTGCTGTGAACATGGGCATACCAATATCTCTTCAAGCCTCTGCTTTCAATTCTTTGGAGTATATACCCAGAAGTGGAGTTACTGAATCATATGGTAGTTCTATTCTTAATTTTTTGAGGAGCTACCGTAATATTCTCCATAGTGTCTACAGCATTCCCTAGTCCCATCATCAGTGCACAATTCCAGTTTGCCTATATCCTCACTAATACTTGTCACTTTCTCCTTCATTTATTAAAGTACTAACCACCCTTAATGTGTATCAGCTACTTTAGAACACAGCATTCCCGATCCATTTCAGTATTACTGTACCTGACTGATGGTAAACTATCACTGATCAAACTTTATGAACTTAACCTAATGGAATATAACTAACAGATTCAGTTGTCACTTTCAGAGTAGTGAATTAGGTCCTTGCAGTATCCCTGCACCAACTTGGAAACAGTATATTGGAGCAATACTTCACCTAGAAAAAACTTGAACTCTAAATGGAATCAGCCTGAAAGACTTTGAAACCAAAGTAAAATACAACCCAAAAAGTATTCAGTGTTTTAACCATGGACTATTTCTAATCTCATGTACAAATGAAGCAGACCAAGTCAGAACCAAATCCACAAAACTCATAAAATCTTTCTTTAAAAAGTGAGGCATTTGATACATTTTTTGAAATAAATAAGAATTTAAGTAGTATTTCATTCAGGTCAAGTCTCTGAATGAAAGTGATGTTGGCACTCTGAATTCCAGCTGCAAACCTTCCTATATCCCATCCCATTCGAGCTTAGATATTAATACATAAATTAGTGTGCTTTCAGTTTTTTGTTTATTGTGGTACATTTTCATGGAATATCAGGGATTCTTGGTAAACATTCATCTTCTTTGTCAGCTAGTTTCCCCATATCGTTTCAATTGATCTTTGTCTCCTTCAGCAATATCTTCTCATGTAAATTTAATTTTGAGAGTTTTGTTCTTTGTTTCCTGGTGTTCTGTTTCTTTAAAATTTCTACATTTTCTTTCTTGCTAAAATAGAGGTACTTATTTTGGGGTGTCAGGCAACAGATTCATACAAATGCAGTTGCTGACAACTGTCCTACCAACTTATGGTCTAACAAAAACTTAGCCATAAGACCGATCCTAATGCCTGATTAACAGGTCTCTCCCTAGGGCACAAGGCAACCATCAGCAGCAGACCCACTTCTCCCAGGAGAGTGTAAACATGACAGTAAACAGTCTACATCAAAGACATTTCAGTTCTGCAACAAGCCTTTCTGCTTTGGGTAAGTGATATACACCCAAACAAAACATTAATCAGAAGACCCATTTCATGTTCCTCGGGGAATCAAAGCTATAGCAGACTAATCCTGCTCTCTGTGATTTTGAACGTTAAAAGAGTTCCTTTAAGGAAATGTAAAGACTGAGAAAAGCAACACAAATTGAATAGGGATTTCATGATAATATAAAGTCTCGCCGTGAGTAAACATATGAACATTGTAAAAATTTAGCTCTTTTAATTAGGCGCATCACCTCAGACTATGTTTGAGGCCATCTCTGACAGGTCTCAGTTAGCAAAGGTTGAGAATAGTAGAGAATATGGCATTTACATTGTTCCCAGTAAGGACCCTTTGACCTGTTTGAGTGAAGTTTTGTTTACTCATTTGTTATTTCCTGCTATAAGATAGAATTTTAAAAACAGAATCAGCAGTGAAGTGTGAAAGTAAGACATGCAGAAGTAAGACATTTGCTTTCCAGGCATGTGGAGAGGGCTAATGTGGAATTTTCCAGCTCTCCACTCATGTTTGGAAATGTGGATTTTGAGAGTGTTGATGGAGGCCACCTAAAATTGACAGTGCCTGATCTTTGGTCTGTCATCCTAATTAGTACTGTAGTGAAAAAGAGTGGCTTCAGTCCATCCTGTATCCTAACCTTTATTCCTCTCTTCTACTATTATCCCTCAATCTCTAAATGTTAATGTGCAAGACAGGTCCCAAGATTGGTAGAGGCGGTAAAGATTGTGGCAAGTTGTAATGATTTGACCATGTGCTTTCCTGACTGTCATATAAAAGGTGAAAGCAAGAGAGTAGCTTTTGGAGTACCTATGCTTTTCCTTGACTGAATTAGAGGGGAGAACAGTTCCTGCTGAGGTTTTGACAACCCAGGAAAAAGTTAAACCCTTAAATGCAAGTTCATTTGCCTGCTTTGCTTACGACAAGATGATACTCTTATCATAAGTGTTAAAATTTTAATACTTGTGCTAAACTAGCACATAGGAGGTAGGTGTTTGGTTTTTTTTTTTTAAAGAGAGATGCTGAAGCTTCAATACTTTGGCCACCTGATGTGAAGAACTGACTCATTGGAAAAGACCCTGATGCTGGGAAACACTGAAGACAGGAAGAGAAGAGGATGACAGAGGATGAGGTGGTTGGATGGCATCACCGACTGGATGGACATGAGTTTGAGCAAGGTCCAGGAGTTGGTGATGGACAGGGCAGCCTGGTGTGCTGCAGTCCAAGGGGTCACAAAGAGTCGGACATGACTGAGTGACTGAAGTGAACTGAAATATTATTTCCTCACCGTTTTTGTAATTTGACAATGAATGAACATACTTTAAATTTTAAAACAGATGAAGTCTGAGGTTGACTAGATATGGTTGTTCATTGTTCACTCACTCATTCATGTCCAATTCTTTGTGACCCCATGAACTGCAGCAGGCTAGGCTTCCCTGTCCTTCATAGTCTCCTGGAGGTTGCTCAAACTCATGTCCACTGAGTAGATGATGCCATCCAACCATCTCATCCTCTGTTGCCCCCTTCTCTTCCTGCCCTCAATCTTTCTGAGTATAAGGGCCTTTTCCAATGAGTCGGCTCTTTGCATCAGGTGGCCAAAGTATTTGAGCTTCAGCATCAGTCCTTCCAGTGAATATTCAGGGTTGATTTCCTTTAGGATTGACTGGTTTGATCTCCTTGCTGTCCAAGGGACACTCAGGAGTCTTCTCCAGCACCATAATTTGAAAGTTTCCGTTCTTTAACCCTCAGCCTTCCTTATAGTTCAACTCTCATATTCATCCATGACTACTGGAAAAACCACAGCTTTGACTATATGGACCTTTGTCAGCAAAGTGATGTCTCAGCTTTTTAATTCACTGTCTAGATTTGTCATAGCTTTACTTCCAAGGAGCAAGCATCTTTCAATTTCATGGCTACAGTCACAGTCCACAGTGATTTGGGAACCCAAGAAAATGAAATCTGTCACTGTCTCTACTTTTTCCCCATCTATTTGCCATGAAGTGATGGGACTGGATGCCATGATCTTAGTTTTCTGAATGTCGAATTTTAAGCCAGCTTTTTCACTCTCCTCTTTCACTCTAATCAAGAGGCTCTTTAGTTCCTCTTTGCTTTCTATCATTAGAGAGAGGTTGTTGATATTTCTCCCGGCAATCTTGATTCCAGCTTGTGATTCATTCAGCCTGGCATTTCACATGATGTACTCTGCATAGATATGGAAGCAATGAATTATTTTTAGAAATCATGCATTCGTAGAAACATAATGACAGGTGTCCTATAAAGACCATGAAGTATCTCTTACAAAGTTAATGAATGTCTTTTCTTGAAAACCAAAATCAAAACAGAAGTCTTTCTGAGAGGTGAATCTTATTCCTAGTAATTATATAATCTTCTTTTTGAGCTATTAATATTTTCATAGAGAAGTTACTCTTTTCATTTCAAAGTAGTGTCTTTCACTTAGGACATTCTTGAACACCCTAGAGCCCTTCTCTTCCAACCAAACAAGTAATCAAGAAACATCTGTCTTTTTGTTTGTCTATTTTGTTGTAGTGAGGAGGAATTTCATGGAAATGGAGGGAAAAAATAATCTCTTTAATTTTTCCTTACCAAGGAAATAGACAGGCCCAGACTTAGTGAACAACTTTCATGCTGTGAGTGCTATAAATATTAAATATATTGTAAAAATCTGCATATAGGCATTAACATCTTTATTGCATTCTTAATAGTGAACAATTGTACCATATTCTTAACTTATTTTTTTATCTTTAATGTAGAAGGAGATTGATTACTGAAGTCTATGGTATGGAATTTTTCTTTTCTTAATAGTACAAATTTCAAAAAATACATTTTGATTAATTCATTTTTTTTACTAGCTTTTTGCATAAAGTGGTGATTCCATTATATTCAGAGCTAGTCAGATACTCATTTTAATATATTGGTCAAGTTTATGTTTCATACTAAACATTTTTGGTGACAATTTTTAAATAACTCAAAATAAAAACAGGAGAAGATAAAAAGAGTTTAATAATAAGATTTTAAAGAAACATAGGTTGACCTGCATCTCTTAATTTTGAAACTGAATCTATCTAAGGGAGATTTAATGTCTTTTCACTGTTCTAAAGCAACTGAAAAAATGTGTTCAGTTCATGAAATACAATTGAGCTAAATCAATTGTGTCACTGAGTCAGGTTAATACAAATGATTAATCTAGCAACTATACACAGATAGTCTTAAAATGGCTCAGAGGACAATGAAATGACATAAGATTACTATTTACACTGAAAACTAAGTTTACTGTAGTAGTATGGAAAATTTCACAGGATAAATTATTCAAGATTTCACTTTGTTTATAGAAAGAAAAAGAAGAGTATCTGTAAGGGAAAAAAAATGTCTCATTTTTGTTAAAATCCTTGATTAAAAATTCAGATAATAGTTATTTATATCATTAACTCTTTTTATTGTTATAGAGATGAAAATATCCATTACAGTATTTGACATGGTATATTTATATGTCCACAGGTCTAGGAAATGCTTGGTTTTGATAGACAGCAGTCCATATACTCCCCGAGGGGAAAGAAGAAAAGAAAAAAAAGCTGTAAATAAAATGTGGTATCCAGTGTTTCTAGCTCTTAGGAAATGGTGTACATTCACCTCTCCTCTAATGTTATCTAATATGTTTCTTTACATCTTATAGGAGAAGACAGAGAGTAACAGAGTTAGAGGAATTAATTTTCTTTAAGATAAAATCCAAAGAATATCTACCTAACCATTTCAATATTTCAGTACATTTACTGAGCAACTCAATTTCTTTACATTGTCTCTTCTAAGCCACATAAGAAGAAATAATAGGACAAGATGAACATAAATTATACAATATACTGGTCTTGGCATATGCCTATAGTATTGATGGGAGTATATATTAATATAAGTTTTCACTGGGGAAATATGAAAATATACTCTCTAAAAAGGTCACATTTTTGAAACAGTTATTTCACTGGAAAAAATAATTTCTAAAGATATGTAAGTCTGTGTTGACAACAGTTTTCAGTAGCCAAACAAAAAATAAAGTGTCTCAAATATTCAGCAATGGTGAAATGGCTTTTTAAATTATGGTGTTTCCATCTGATAATGTTATATATAACTTAAAATTATTTTTCAAGAAAGATTAAATACGTTGAATAGTTATAGAGTGACAGAAGTTGAAACACTGAACACAAAATTAAACATTAGGGTGTAATTATAAATTTATAAAAATATAGTTAGAAGTAGCTAAATCTGTAGGGTGGGATTTGGGCTTTTGTTTCTTCTTAATATGTTTCTAGCATTTGGCAATGAATATGTATTAGTTTCTGGTCAGAAAAAACACTTATTTTAAAATATTTCCTCCATCAAGTGGAATAATAAGCAAGTAATCTCACTTGTTGGCCCAGTGGTAAAGAATACACCTGGAGACACAAGAGAAGTGAGTTCAGCCTCTGGGTTGGGAAGATCCCCTAGAGTAGGAAATGGCAACCCACTCTAGTATTCTTGCCTGGAAAATTCCATGGACAGAGGAGCCTAGAGGGCTGCAATCCATGGGGCCAGAAAGAGATGGACACTACTGAGCATGCCTGTATTTTCCCTTCCTTCTCAAATCTCACCTGTAATAACATAAATATCATTGCAAATAAGGAACTCTGAAAATCTGTTAAGATCTGGTTGTCAAATACAGGCATGCCACATCAGGTTGGAGGCAACCACAGGATCTCTGGATGTGGACAGATATGAAAGAGGGTAGGCAGAAATAATAAACCGAATACCAAAACAACAGCATCAATACCCATACATGATTTAAAACTTCCATTAAAAAAGAATCTAAAAATAACGAACGTCCAAACTAGAGAGGCAAAACAAAATGCCTTTAAAGGAAATATTGAAACTTTTCTCAGGTGAACAAAAGGCAAAAGTAAAAAGAAGCAGAAAGAGACTGGTGTATAAAAAACACAAAATATAATGACAGTCATAACAAATATGTCCAATGGCATGCTGCTGTTGCTGCCGCCGCCAAGTCGCTTAATCGTGTCCAATTCTGTGTGACCCTATGGATGGCAGCCCACCAGGCTCCTCCGTCCCTGGGATTCTCCAGGCAAGAACACTGGAGTGGGTTGACATTTCCTTCTCCAATGCGTGCATGCATGCTAAGTCACTTCGGTCGT